>BSAI01000017.1:970565-1005517 GCA_036245035.1 Adrianichthys oophorus
ATATATAGATAGATAGATAGATAGATAGATAGATAGATAGATAGATAGATAGATAGATAGATCATAACAAACATTGTAATGTCAAACAAAATCTAGCATTTGCACTAAAGTTTGGCGCTGTGCTCAGTTGCTTTCCTGCAGCAGACGATTGCTGAACCATCAACCAGACGGAAAACTTTTCCGCTCAAACCTACACTTGTTCACAACTCACAATAATAATAATAAAAAAAACTGAATTTTATTTCATCTAAACCTCAAAGTCTCCTTTAGTTGTTCTGTGACTCATCATCAGACACTTTGCTGCCCCCTGCTGTTTTGCCAAACAAACAACATTATTAATCAGCATCCAGAATGCCCCCCTCAGTCACTGTCTGCACCCCCATCCTATGTGACGTGAACATTTTCTGCTTCCTTACAGGTGTTAAATAAGCTTTATTGACACTGTCATATTTTTGGTAACTTTATGGAGGTTGTTTTTGGCCGTTACCATGGCAACAGTGTGTGGAGCTCAGGCATACCTAAACCCGTGATGTTTGTTTCCTTAAACACAGATATCTGTGTAAGAATTTTATTGTGTCTGATTGTTCTGCTTTGATAAGCTCGCCACATTGTGAAGGTTGCTATGGAAACGGGGTTGGAACAATGTGAAAGAGGTCAGCACCTTTTCGTAGAACAAGCCTCTGCTTGAACCTGAGGGAGGGGGGAACAGGTGAGTGAATGAAATCCCTCTGGAAGTTTCACACAGAGACAGGAAATGGACTTTTGGAGAGTGATGTCAGACTTTCAACATAGTGTCAGCAGTTTTCCTGAAGCCTGCATTGGAATCTGGATATTTCTGTGGTTTTATTTCTGAACAGAGTTATCAGATCTTCACTAAATCAGATCGTTACACTTCATTGTGATAAGTCCACAGATGCCTTCATACTGAACCTGGGATGGAAACCAAGACCTTCACATGTCAACACGGGATCTTTTCAGACAGAAAACAAACCCTCTGCTGCTGCTGTTTTTCTCAGGAAAAAACCTGATCTGTTTCTCTCTCATTCATATTAGGAACACATTTTTACATTTTCTTTACGTTTTGACTATCATCCAAAAATATTTGGGTTTTCTAGAGCGGTAAATGTCAGACATAAAGAAGGGACAAAGCCACAGCATGCCGGTAAGCAGCCTGCCTGTTTTACAGTTATAGATAATGATAACGTTTCTGTTGGAGGTAGAGATGGTCAAAAGCCCTTAACTCCTGTAGCCGTGGCGGCACATAATGGACACACGGGCTCTTCTGAGCCATTAGCCCAGGCTAATGCACCCACATCCCCGCCATGCGCTGTCCATCACTCCATCCAGGTCTGGTTTCACTTGAGAGCCCCCTCATCTCTCTGTGCTCCAGGAAACTCCACAACAACCGCTGGCGCTGAATAGCCTGGAAGATGGAGCCGTTCCTCAGTCTGAAGGTTTCAAAGGGTTCAGCAGGAAAATAAAGGCTCTGATTCGACATTTCTGTTGTTTAAGAGCTGTGTGTGTTAGTGTAAATGTGAGAGGTGGGCTCCTCCAGACTGTTGGTGACCCCGTCTGTGATCTTGGATTTCACAGCTCTGCCATGTTAAGCACTTTAGAGGGAAGACGGCCTCGCCGCTTTTCTCCATCACTGCCCCGTGAAAGCTCAGCCTATCAGGTTTTAACAAGCATGTGTGTAGGGGCGGGGCTAACTGACACAAGGGACGGAGGGAGAGCCTGCAAATTCCTCTGCTTTGTTTCCAGCAGGTAGATCCACCAAATGTTCATGAAAACGTATCACACAACGGGAGAGCAGAGAGAAGCAGAGGAGTTCCTAAGACTGCTGACAAACTCAAAAACACACAATCAGCATCTGAGGTTTCACGTATGAGAAGAATTTAACCCTGAAAATATGTTTTCTTCTGGTATTTAAAGGGTATTTGACAATGTTTGGGTTTGTTTGTTCATTTGGGGCATCAGCAAATAACAATGGCCAAAAAAATACAATTAAAACAACTAAAAGAAGAAAAAAAATAAGAAATGGTCAAATTGGACCCTATGGGTTCTCATCAGATCATAAAGATTTCTGAATCTCTCAACAGAAAGGTGCACAGATAGAATGCAGAGATCAGATGAAGGATAAACGTGAAACATCTGTTCTCTTATCAAGTTTCAGTTTTTCTCCAAACATCCTTGTGCTGCACAGATTTCTACTCTTCCAGTTGACTGAAGCGACTTTGATCTGAGGATTTCTGATGCTTTCATAAATCTGAGCCACGTTTGGGTTTTGATCAGAAGATCCGGTTCTCCTCCAGAGCGGTTCTGAAAGGCTCTGAAGCTCCGGTTTCACTTAATGCCTCATTTTCTCTCACCTTCACAATAACAAGGGTGACGCATCACAACGGGGCAAATATGCCAGAAGTGCACTCCAGCAGCGGGGTGAGTAAATTCCACACCTGTCCCATCCTCCATCCTCCTCCTCCTCCTCCTTGTTTGAGCCTCCTCTCACACTCACTCCTCTCAGTGAGCAGAGAGCAGAGCTGCTTTGCTGAAGCAAGGAGGCGAAGCAGAGGAGGAACGGGAGCCTGGAGCCAGCAGTGTCCTCCTGCCTCCTGCTGCTCCTCCAGGTAAGAGAAGATTTCAATCTGTCTTTTGTGATCTTTGCTCATGAACGTGAGCCTCCTTCAATGGATTTGAGCTCGATTAGAAATACGACTTTCACAACGCTCTTTCTATAACAGGAGAGCATCACCAGAAGCAGATCAAGCCTGGAGCAGCAAAACCTCGGATGGTTTCCCCCTGACGCTCCTTTCTCTCCACAGGTGAGGAGGTGCAGGCAGGAGGACAAAAGCAGCAGCTGCCTTTTCTTTCCACAAACAAGCTGAAGCCTGACAAAGGTCATTCACCGCTCAGGTAGCCGCACTCAGACACTGATACCCTTGGAACCCGTCAACATTGGTGGCAGGAGGACCTCTGTGGGAGGGAGGTTCCATGTGATCATGCAGAAACAGGATCTTTGGGAATCTGCAGAGTCCACTTGGTTTACAGGTGATGCTGCGGCCTCTGCTGCCACACTCGGACATTGTCACCAACAGAAGCAGCAGGTCCGACCGGCCTTGATCCAGTTTGATATGAAGCTCTGGTGGGAGAACCAGCCATTCTCCACTGACGTCAGGACAGGGCTGTTCTGGAGAACCAACAGTTTATTCTGAAAGCCGAGCCCGTGTCCTGAGGCTGAGGCAACCCATGATGGCAGAAAGCTTTCGTCTGGGAAACAGAAGAAAAACATCCATGGAAAGAGGAAAACAACACCTGCGCTCCAAGCCTATAATCACGCCTGGATGCAGTTTGTCCCAACAGTTTCTTCCCGAATGAGCTACTTTGGACCCAAAACTCACTGGACCTGGAGGAGGTATCAAAACCCAACCTTTCTTTGGTAAATGCAGAGGATTCAGCTTTCTAATCATCTTCAGCTGCTTTTAAAAGCGAGTTTTTGTGTAAGTTCTACAGCTGCACGGTGGTGCAGTGGTTAGCACTCTTCCCTGACAGTGAGAAGATGGTTCAAATCCTGGCTCAGTCCCATCTGTGAGGAGTTTGCTCGTTCTCCTGGTTCATGTGTGGGTTTCCTACCACAGTCCAGGCATGCTTCATAGGTTTCAATTGCTGTTTCTAAAATGCAACAACAGTTTAAGGTGACCCCTGCCTTCACCCACAAGTAGCTGGTATGGACTCCGGCAACACCATGACCCTAAAAGAGATTCAATGAATTTAGAAGATGGATGGATGGATGCAAGCGTGAAAATTCCAAAAGAGACTCTGAGGTAAATGAAGCAGTCAGTCATTATTATCACTATTGTCAATAGTTCAGTTTCTCCACCAGCATGAGTTTGAACAGATCCCAGCCTCAGAGATCCTCTCTGTGACCAAACAGACTCTCCATCACCCTAAAAAACTCATCTTTGTTTGCATAACAGAGTGTTTTTTCTTTCAGAAAAGGAGGAACAACTTCACCCAAAAGACTTTAGCTCAGATGCAGAACTTAGTTCATTAGTGAGCATTGACCCAACAGGAATTGTTCACAGTGGCTAAGTTCAGTATCTGACCTGAAAGAATGAGCTCCACTCTGAAGGCAGAAGGACACGCTGCACGAAAACGCACCTGTAGAATAAAGAGGAACGCCGCGGAACTCCAAAACTGCACCAAATTCTGCTTCTTTTATTTATTGATGCTTCATGAAGTGAAGTAAAACCACCAACAGCTGACAGCTCTTCGGTTTCATGTTTGTTCATTTGTCCCAAAAACAAGAAGAAATTAACAACAAAAATACTGTGCAAACATAAATAAGAATTTAAAGTACATATCAACATTGTAAAGTGCCGTTTGTGTGTTAAATATTCTGTAGCTCTGTTGTTGAAGCAGATCCTGAACTTTCTGGACAGATTCAGTTCTTTGGGAGCGTCAGCAGGAACTCTCCGGGTCGTGTACTCCTGTGCCTACTGAACTGGATTCAGTGTGTTTTAGCAGAACTGGCTCAGTCCAGCAGGAACAAGTGTGACACCTCATAAATCATGGCTCCAAGTCACCCCGACACCATCAGGACCAACACCATAAAAATGATGGCAATGTTTTCATCCCTGAGGTGTGATGGCGTACCTGTGTGTACCTGTGTGTACCTGTGTGTACCTGTGTGTACTTGAGTGTACCTTGTGCTGCTGTGTGGGCGAGCGCGCAGCATCAGCAGCTTTCTGCTGACGAACGCCTCTGCCTTCATTTGTTGCGCTTTAATAAGCTGTCAGGACTCTGCAACCATCCTCACTAAATTGGGACACAGCGGCTCTGCAGTCATTATGTACCTGAATGCACTCAGGCTGGATTCACACCAGCAGAAAGTTTGACTCCTCAGAAGCGGAGAGAAGGCGGCGCTGAGGGAACAAGTCCTCACCAACTTCCTGTAAACTCTTTATGCAATCAGTCAGAGTGGAAAAATGATTAAACAGCGGAAGACGAGAGAACATCTGCTGATTATCGATGTGTTTTTTACCAAAAAAAATAGAGAAACAGCATCCTTAAATGTGATCACAGAGTGAAGTAAAAAAGACCAGTAAAAGAGGCGAAAAGGCCTTTTACTGCACCACTGGGGGGTCATGCTGGTGCATGTTGGTGCAGGTGGGGGGTCATGCTGGTGCATGTTGGTGCAGGTGTTAATCCCAACAACGCTCATTCATGATCTTGTCTTTACATCTAAAAAGAACAAACTGGTGGTAAAGCTTTGCCCCCCCCCCCATCCCGTTCCACAGTCGGGTTCAGGAAGGACCTCTCTGATGTTGCAGAGCTCAGCTTTAGATTTGTGTTGCTTTCATTAATGAATACATACAAACATACATACAAAATACAATAATGAGAAAGTATTCTTTCTTTCTTCTCTCAGAAAGCTGCATTAACAGCAGAACTGAACAGAAACCTCCGTTATTTTAAACTCTGAAACAGTTGTTTGAATAAAATGTTAAATCAGAGATGAGTTGAACAGAAAGAACCACCGTGACGTCATCAGATCATTTGGTGAAAATGTTGCAGTTTTGCATTAAAACTAGAATGAACACATCGCCCATGAGTAGCCGGGTTAGGCTCCGGCAACCCCGTGACCCCGAAAGGGATAAAGCGGATTGGAAAATGAATGAATGAATGAATGAATAGAATGAATGAATGAATAAATGAACACAAAAGCCGGTCAACAGCGTCCTGCTGTGCTGTGGTGCTTTGTCCACCAGAGGGCGCTCGCGCGCTGCCCCTCACCTGTTACCAAATTGGATCAATTAAAGTGATCTTACTGTTCGCTTCCTGTCGTTTGTGGCTGACTAACGTGTTGTGTTTGGACTGAAGCGGAGCTTTAGTGGTGTTTTTCCGTCACCGGCTGAAGGAGCGTCGTGTTTCCTTGCAGGGGAACCCTCCCTCTTTCTCCGCGTTGGCGGCTGCGTGCGTGTGTTCGTGCGCGTGGAGAAATGTAGGAAGTAACTCCGAGTTTCGGATCAGAACGACGAGGAGACGTCGGCCTTCGTCCCCGGAGACTCGGGCACTCCTGGCGCGGGAAGGAGCGCACGTCCAGACCTTCACGCCTCACCTTTGCTCTGGAAGCTCAGGTGAGCAAACGTCACTTTTGCTTTTCCAGCTGTGTGCTTGCTGTTCGCGCGCAAAGAGAAACAGAAAAGTCTCTCTGTGACCTTTCTTGGCCTGAAAGGCGCGTTCTGAAGAGGAAAACAGTTCACTGAGGGAAACGTTGAAACTTTTGGACACCTGTCTCTGTGAGATCCACCTGCTTGTTTGTTCAGGATTTTGTTCTCCTGATGTGGATTGAAGCTGCTGTGAGAAGCTCAGCAGTCCGAGCTTCCAGAGTCTAAGCGGGATCTGGTCTCTGTGGTTCTGCAGGAGGTCCTGGAGGACGAGATGTTCTGAGGAGCGGCTCTGAGCTTCAGGATGAGCTCTGCAGAAGAAGCTGGGACCCCTGAACAGGATGAAGAGGCGCGCGTGGTGCAGATCTACCTCAGACAGGACACGGGCGCCTACTGTCCCATCCAGGTCAGCGCCAGGGACACAGTGAAGACCATCATCCACAACGCCGTCCTCACGCTGGGCCTGAAGTTCAACCAGACCTACAGTCTGCTGGAAGTTCGGGAGAGCGGCTCAAAGGAGACACTGCTGACCCCTCAGGAGCGACCTCTGCAGCGAGTTCTGCTGTGGCCTCCAGAGACGCAGAAATGGCACCCCAGGAGCAGCGGGTACTTCTTCATCCTGCATGCGGAGAGCAGCAAGGGGGCCATGGATGACCTCTGTGACCTCCCCACTGTGACTGAGAAGAGCGTGCTGGAGGCTCTGGGGCGGCGCTTCTATGACCACAAAATCTACACGTACATCAGCAGAATCCTGGTGGCCGTCAACCCCAACAAGTACCTGCCGGTTTACTACAACCCCAAGTACGTCAAGATGTACGAGAACCAACCGCTGGGAAAGCTGAGCCCCCACATTTTCGCCATCGCCGACGAGTCCTTCAGAGCCATGCTGAGCAGCCAGAGGAACCAGTGCATCCTGCTGTCAGGTGGGACGGGCTCTGGGAAGACGGAGAGCAGCAGGTACCTCATCCACTGCCTCACGGCGCTCAGTCAGAAGACGTCCTCCAGCGGGCTGGACCGGACCATCCTGGGATCAGGGCCGGTGTTGGAGGTACGTGTGACCTGACCGCGCTGTGTTCTTCATCCCTACAGACATCATGATGTCATGTGACCTAAAGTAAGAAATACTCAGAAATGCAGAAAAAAAGAAAATCATCAAATAAATGAATCAAAAGTTTATCGCAGAAAAGCTGCTAAAGTTCATAAAGTCCATTTATGCGAAGAACTGGTTTGATTTTTTTTAAATGAAACAGTCAGTTTCCATCTTGTGGAATAGTTGGTGCTTCTCCTGCTGGAACATCTGTGGTTTTCCCAGGAATTCCAGACCAGAACTCCCTGGTTTCTCTTTGTCTTCTGGGTGACAGAGCAGCTCTTCTCTTCCGGTGCTCTTCAGACAGGACATAAAAATGCTGCTGCAGCAGTTGGTTTTGGTGGGGGGGGGGGGGGGGGGGGCAGAAGTTGACTCATAACCGTTCAGCTGATGATGATGATGATGATGATGATGATGAGGTGGTGTTTATTTACTCATCTTCTTTGGAAGCTGCTACATTAGCTTCACGTCATGGGGTTTGACACAAGCACGGTGCCGCTCACTCCGTTCAGTGCAGCTTTGGTTTCTGCACCAAGAACCACAGAACTCTGCAAGAACCAAACTGCTGAGGAAGATAAGGAAGCGGTGAGCATGCGCTCGCGGACGCACTGAAGTCTACGGCTCAGTCTCTGCTGTAATCAGATGCTCACAGTCTCAGGCAGATGAAGGCAGCTGAGTCTGTGGGACGGCGTTCACGCCTGCGCCCTCACCTGAGCGCTCGGCGGCAGTGCTGGGGGACGTCTTGGCTGAGCCCACATTTCATCGATTGCGCAACAGCAGGCGGCTAAGTGAATTGAAATGAGGCCAAACCCCTTTTGAGGGGAAATCCTCGTCTTTTTGATGAATCTCAGATCATGAGACGCTATAAAGGATGTAGAGAGGCCGGTTTCATGTGTTCAGAGCTTTGGCAGAAGGGAGGAGTCCCGCTTTACTTCAGCATGAAACTCTGATGAAAACGGTGTTTTTAACATGTCCTTGTAGCATTTCTCTGAGGATGCAGGACATCTAGAGGAAATTGTACCGATAACTGCATTTCTGAGTTTGTCTTTATTCAAAGCGTTGTGAATCAGAAAAGAAAAGATCAGATTTGTGAGGTAGAAAGTCCGCTGGGCGGGGCCACAAGCTCCCTGCTCCGCCCCATTCTGATGCATCCACTTCCGGACAAATAGATCCGTGAACGTCTTTGTTTTCCTCGGGGTTCCTCCGCACCAACATCACCAGAAACCGTGTCCTAGAAAACAACACCGGCTTCAGGATTAGAAAACAACCACTGAGAAGGCTTTGGATCCCAAGGTGACCGGTGAACCTTAAACACTCAGACTCCTTCACACCTGCACAGATTTGGCTCAAAGAGACAACACGTGGTTCAAACGTGGACCAAAGCTGTGCAGAGGATGCTTCTCAGTCTCCGCTGCTGCAGTTCTGAGGATCCTTCAGATTCTTCTTTCTACAGCGACTCTCGTCTGAATGAAAGTCAGAGAAACCTGTTCCTGTTCTACAGAACATGGGTCTTATCTGTCATCTCTGTCAGAGTAAACATCTTTTCTTCTTCCTGGTAACAATCACGTTCGTGTCTTTCTGCTCTGCGTGTTTGTGACGCCGTCCTTCATCAGCCAAACATGGTCCATCGTCAGTCCGGATGAGTCGGCTGAGCTGCGGGGGGGTGGGGGTGGGAATGCACAGGGCGTTGTCTGTTTAGGAACACCACGGAGCAGAAACGTGTCAGAACAGGCTTGGCCACCGTCTCTGCTCATTTAGGCCACCTTCTCCTCTGAAAGGGAGTCTCTTCAGTCTGTGTTTACCTCCTGATATCTGCAGGAGGAGCACATTACACGTCATAACGCCATTCAGTCCCTCCACCAAATCATGTTCCAGGTCCATGTTCCTCCTGAGGAGCTCATGGGTTCTGTTTGATACTTGACGGTCATAGATCATAAAGAGAGGACAGCTCAACCCCTCCCCTCAGGTGTTCCAAACAGGAAGTACCTGCTGGTTCCAAGAAGCCTCAATCCCATAGACTTCTATAGAGACATAGACAGTTATGACTCCCTCATTTTATTAGTCAGAATAACCCTTCTTGCTCTGATACATTATTCTTAGCATCTTCTTTCTAATCATTTTTTTAAAGATATTTTTCTTTATTACAAGTTATTCAAGTGATAAACTGACCAATCAGAAGCCTCAGTAAAATCACGTGGTGCCCGCTGGCTCCACCTGCAACATTTGATTGACAGCTTCTCCGAGCCTGCTTTCAGTGGAGGGGGGGTGAACAAGCTCCCTGCTGATTGGTGACTGTAGTTCCCCTAAAAGCGTGACTCAGACGACTCGGACCAATCGCTGTCATCTGGTTTCAAAATGGCGGTTCACGTTTCAGGAAGCAGTAGTGACGGGTTGGAGGTTCATTTCACGACAGTATGGCGTTTCCTTTGGGTGATGTGACACCTCCTTTCATCCGTAGATTTTATGTCAGCGTTCACAATAAACTTACCACACACACGACAATGGTGCGTCCCATTGTCACGCCGTCTCTTAAGGTGGCTGCACAAGCCTTAAGGGAACTGCAGACACACCTGTGCTCCTTCCTGTGACCCTCCACTGACCTGGACGACCCAAAAACCCACAGAACCCTTACGGGTCAACCCCTCCATCGGCTTTGTTCTGGTGTCTGCAGCAGGTGAACATGTGGAGGAAGGTCATGTTTAGTGATGAGTCCAGGTCCTTCTTACACAGATCATAGGGTGCTGAGAACGCGGTGCTGATGCTGCGCTGATGGAGGATCCCTTTTTTGGTGGAGTCAGTATGATGGTGTGGGGTTAACAATCAATTATATAGACAGGATTTATTTTCCTGCTTAGTTTAAACCTAATCTTTTTTCAATTTCTACACTAAAGTTTAAACAATGACTGAAAGAGGTCTCTCTCTCCCCCCACCCCCACCCTGTTTGACGCTTGTCTCTAGCATTAAAAAATGTTACAACTGGCATCCAGAGAGTAATTTTCTGATGCTAGCTGAAGCAGAAGCTGTGGCTTGTACTGTCATTTTGAATGTGCAGAAAGCAAACTGGAGTTTATCATAACAGACCAGATTTTCTGCTTTTGTATTTGCATTGATGTGTTGGGGCTGTATTTAGTAACAGGTCACAGTTCACACTGAAAATCTCTACAGCTTTTGTTTACAATTTTATTCTAGCTAAAACGTTTGTCTTTAAAGCTAATTTTTTGTAGAAACAGAACAACTCTTTATAGTATGACTCCAGTTTAAAACAGGAGGTCATTTTCTGATCCCAGAAAGGATAATCTTTCTTTGAAAGCAGAAATGAGACTGATAGAAGTCAGGGTGACTTAACCTCTGAGGCTGTTGGTGATTTCCTGCTGAAACCTCATTTCTGCCAGCATGAGGCAAAAGCAGAAGATTGCAGAGAACCATCTTCATAATCCAGCAGAAGAAAGAGAACATTTACTCAGAAAAATCCTGTGGATGTTTCTGACTTTAAATGACAAAAAATATCAACCTGTAAGCCAGAAGAGTGAAAGGTTTCAGAAAATTCAACAATAAAATCAATATATTCCAAATGTAAATAAAGCATAAAAATCAAAATAGAAAACTTTCTTTTTTTTCAACTTCCATTCATTTGCATTTTTTTTTAAATCGAATGAAAGTAGAAAGTGATATAAAGCTTTAATGGTGTTTTTCCCCTGTTAGAAACGGTTGCATTTTTATAAAGGTCCTGGAGATTGACGTCCATATAAATCATTGCTCACCCACTTTATTGGTTCATTGTTGTTTGTTATTTTTAACCGCAGTGATGCATTTGGTTTGTGAATTCCTCCTTCATGAAGAAAGATTCCATATTTTCTAACAGCCATCACTTCTGTTGACCAGGTTCTTTTATTAACAGTATGGAATCTATTCTTTGCCTCCATTCAGGCCTTTATAGGATTAGTTTTGCTCAAACACAAAAGAGCTAAACCTTTGTAGATTTCTTCACGTCTCTGGACTGAAATTGTTTCAAGGTTTTGTTCCACAAAGTTGTTTTTCCGTCTGGTGTACAACAGGCTTTTGGCAACGCAAAGACCGCGGAGAATAACAACTCCAGCCGCTTTGGTAAATTCGTCCAGCTGAAGTACCTGGAGAGTGGAGTGATCAGAGGGTGAGGCTGAATTCTGCTCTGCAGAGGCTTCTCTGCAGCTTCTGCTCACATTCTGCTCCTCTCGTCCTCCAGGGCAGTCATCGAGAAGTTCCTTCTTGAAAAGAGTCGTGTGGTTTCAAGAGATAAAGAGGAGAGGTATAAATACAGGACAATGCATCTTTTAAAGGCCAGGCATTAAAATGAAGATTTTTTTTTTTCCATGAGCTTCGTTGGGATTGTCCTCTGTTATCTTCTGACCTCTGAGTGTAAAGCAGGTTAACTCAGTGGAAACCTCTCTGTGACCTCTGACCTGCAGCAACTACCACGTCTTCTATTATTTGCTGGCGGGCGCGTCCAAAGACGAGCGGGAGCAGCTTCATCTATTGAAGACACAGGATTATCTGTACCTGAAGCAGGTAAACCTTGACCTTTAACGCCTCCACACACACTCACAGGAAGAAGCGAGTTATCAGAAGAGATGAGTCATCTTTTAATATCAAAATGGGGAAAGTCAGCTTGTAGGTGTTTGATGGAAGTGAACTGACGTTTGCATGTCTAAAACAGTTGGAGTTCACGTCACATGATCACAGAACGGAGGTCATTCCAGGTGACGCTGTTCCCATGTATTCCTATGTGTTCCTATGTATTCTTTGCTTTTAGTGAGAAGAGTTTGAATGGAAGTCCAGCTGCTCCTACGGTAGAAAAATGCCTTGTGATGAGAGGTTCCAGCCTTCTGTGTGTTTAAAGAAATTCTTTAAGATTATTTTAAACCTTCTTCCTGGAAAGTGTTTCCTCGTTTTTCCGTGCACACGTAAGGCTGCACGACTCAACCTCTGTGAAATGTAGATCCACCAGAGGCTGCTTCTTCTGAAGCCAAACTCTGCTTTTAATTGATCAGCATTGTTGGGCTTTATTTTTCTCAAAGAGTGATTTTTCTTTTGTCTTCTGGTGTTTCTTTTAAAACTGTTTCTTCAGCTTCAAAACGAGGCGGAGAACTTTCTTAGGAAAAAGCTGGTTTTTCTGTTTGCACTAAAAGTTAGAATCAAACCAAAGAAAAATAAAAATGATGAAACTATCAGGTCAGTAAAACACACAGGAACACTGTGGTGTTATTGTAATTGTTCTGAGATGCAGATCTTTTTATTCTTCTACGATTGGATCCCTGCAGGTTTTCATTCCTGACTTTCTAAAATCTTCTCTTCCTCCGTGTCCTCCCCGATCTGCAGGAAAACCTCTGTTTAGATGATCAGGAGAAGCTTGCACAAGAGTACCAGAGGCTTCATCAAGCCATGGAGATGGTCGGCTTCCTGGCCTCCACCAAGAAGCTGTACGTATTATTATGAAGATCTACATTCCAGACTTTGAACAGAGCAACGTGAGAAATTGGTTTTTGTTTTGACTGAAATCCTGCAGCCTTTTGCTCTTTTTGAACAGATTTTTTTTTTTATTCCTGGAACTTGCTGACTCTTTTCTAGAAGCAAATGATCTGTATCTTCACCAAAACTCCCATCTGAAGGTTCTCCAAGAGGAAAGATTCCCAGTCTGCTCTTATTTGCAGTTTTTTTAGGGAAACTTTGTCTCCTTTTGGTTGCAGTCTAAACTTTGCCTGCTAAACTGGAGCCGCAGCGTCGTCTTTGAGTTAAAACAACACTTTCCAGACTTTTTAGCTTTCTGCTCTGGTGCCACAAACAGGCTGCAGCTTGTCGAGCCAAAGAAAAAATGCAGCAACTATTTCAGAACACGCCTGACAGCATCAAGACACAACGTGCACCTGAAAGCAAAAGCAGCGACCTGTTGGGCCTGCCTTTTTCAGGGAAAGAGCTCCACACCGCAACTCAGAGCGGGAACGGCCACGGCCCCAACAGAGGACGGACTTTTGGTCCGAACAGAATAAATCCCCCAAATATGACCTGCAAGAGCAGCTTGTTTTCTATGGAAACAAGAGAAATGCTCTGAGAGCTGTGGAACAGACTCACATCCAACTGTTAATGTTGAAGAAAACAAGTCAAAACCCGACATTTTTAACTGGATTATAGCAAAAGCAAACCATAAAGAGGGTTTTGTTGGTGTAATTTTATTTCCTTTTAATAAGCAAAAGTCAAATGTTCAAATAGACGCTGAGGTTTGGATCTACAACTGTATTATTTTATGCAAAAATGTCTGCCTGTGGCTCCACAGGATATTTTCGGTCCTCTCTGCTATCCTGCTGCTGGGCAACGTGACGTTCTCCTGTCCAGAAGACTCTCAGGTTCTGGAGGCTGGACCTGCAGGGGTCATAGAAACACTGTCGGACCTGCTGAAGGTTTGTCTGCTTCAAACCTGACTGATGCAGCCCTGCAGCCTGCAGGGGCTTTGTTCCCTAGAGCTTTGAGATAGAGAAAAGTCCCAATATTTTGACCAGAGAACCCCCATGTTCTGTTGGTTCTGTTGACGTTTGCCTTTCATTTTAGGTGAAAAAGGAACGTCTGGTGACGACTTTGACCAAGAGAAAGATTGTGAACGCCCACATCTCTGCGTTTTCACAGTACACACTACAGGAGGTATGAATGGTAAATGGTGTATACTTGTACAGCACTGTTTTACCTTCCATGAAGGTCCAAAGCGCTTCACGGTCACACGCTGAAGGCGGCTCTGCTGCCGAACACTGGCGCCGACATTCCACCAAAGGTAATGTGGGGTTCAGTGTCTCGCCTTAGGACACTTAGACACATGAACAGGCAAGGCGGGAATCGAACCTGCAATCTTCCAATCAGAGTCTGACCGCCCTTCCGCTGGGCCACAGTCACCCCAAGTTTGAAGTTTGATTGCAGGTTCCCTCTTTGTCCTGTCAGTCAGAGGCTTCTGGCCTCTTCTGCTCTCTGTGGCAGCTGTGACATTTATTCCTTCAAGACTCCATCCTCTGTAAAGGCCTGGGCGCACAGGAAGGTTGAAAGACATTTTTCTGTTTAGAACATGTGAATGTTGTTCCTGCACTGGTTTTATTCCAACACTGATGCTCCGCCCCCTGAGGCTGAGGTTGGGATCCCCCCCAGCAAAAATCAGAACAGGCCCCCAAACAAAACTTCACATTCCTCCTCTTCGCTCCTTCATTGTTTCCTGTTCGGCAGATTCAAAGCTACTTCTACGCCTTGTGTTCATTTCTGAACAACATGGAGACCCTCTATGGATTACAGGGAGAATGTCACACATTCATGCCCACACAGCTGACTGCAGGCTGGTGCTTAGAAAGAGACGTCTGCATGAAATCCTGCGTCTGCACAGTTGAGTTCAGGCTTTTGTCGTGTTCTCTGCTGAAATCCATTCAGGCTGCTGGACACTCAGCTCCACATTAACATACACTGATGAGTAAATAATAAAACAACAGACGAGCGTGAATCAGAAACACACCTGAGTGTTTTTAAGGTGGTAAGAAGGCTCTGAGGGGTTTGCGTGATGCTGACTGGTCGCTCCTTTCAGGCCATCGCAGCCCGGGACTCCATGGCCAAGTCCCTGTACAGCACTCTGTTTGACTGGATCGTCTTCCACATCAACCACGCCATGCTCAACAAACGAGACGTGGAGGAGTCGGTCTCTGTGAGTCCTCCTCTGACCCGGCTAAAACCGTCCTTCAGTAAATGTCTGAGCTCAGAATGGCTCCCGGTGTCTTTCAGTGCTTGTCCGTTGGTGTCCTGGACATGTTTGGCTTCGAGAATCTGCAGAGAAACGGTTTTGAGCAGCTGTGCATCAACTACGCCAACGAAGTGCTGCAACATTATACCAAGCTGCAGATCTTCAAGATTCAGCAAGTGAGTGTTTAACCGGATCTGGGTTTGCAACTTTCAACACCAAAACACCATCTGGTGCAGTTTGCTGCAACAAATGTACTCACATTTTAAATTCAATTAAACCAAGTAAAAGACATTTTCTATCATGACTTTGGTGAGCCGTCATCCTTTTTCTGTTTTATTATTAAAAAATGGTTGTAGAATCCGATTTTCTTAACCTATACATGTAAACACTATTTTAGACTTTAAGAACTTTGCTTTTAAACAACAACTAGACACTTTAGTGCAGCATAGATTGTGTTTACCGTAACTAACTTAGCATTTCTTCAAAATGTTAGCATCTTTCTTTCTTTAATGTACGGATTAAAGAGCTGCATGAGCCTCAGGCTGCAGACTCGAGGACTAGAGCAGGAAATCTCCTTCATTATCTGAATGTTCTTTATCCATGATAAGTCACTTGCATCAAAATTAAATATTTCAAAAATATGTGAAGTTGGCAGATTTCCCAGCATGCTTTGTAATCTGTTACTCCACTGTATAATCATTTTCAGTCATGTTAATGTTGTCCAAATGTCCTACATTAGATTGTAATCTCCAACCCTGATAGACCAGCTGCATGCTTTTATTTTTTAGGTTTGCTCATGGATTACCACACTTGTGGGACAGAAATAAACAGTCAGACTCTTTAGAGAAAACTTTAAAGTGTGACTGATGTCCATTTCAGGAAGATTATGCGTCTGAAGGCCTCATCTGGAAAAACATCCCGTTTCCTGACAACAGCGGCTGCATCCAGCTGTTCAGTCACAAGCCAGCCGGCCTCTTCAGCGTGCTGGATGAGGAGAGCAGGTGGGGCGACGTCTTTGTAGTCTGTCGGACGTCACTTTCTGACAGTGTTCTCTGTGTCTCCTCAGATTCCCTGAGACTACAAACCAAACGCTGTTGATGAAGCTAACTGAGCTGCAGCGCTGCAGCTCGTTCTTTGTGTCCTCTTCAAACACGGAGCGAACTTTTGTCATCCAACACTTTGCAGGGACGGTTAAATATCACATCCAGGTAAAGTTCCCGCTCTCCAAACAGCTGTAATTGTCACTTCCTGGTATCATGGTCCAGCTCTGTGGGTGTGTGATAAGGCGGTGTGGGAAAAACACCAAAAATCTTTGACCTGGTGGATGATTAACCTCTGACGGCGGTGGAGGTCGTCCGGCGGTCCTCTCTGAGGGCAGCAGGAGTTTGTCTGAAGCCTCTCTGTCCTCCTGCAGGAGTTCAAACAGAGGAACTCGGAGCACATGCGACCCGACGTGGTGTCGCTTCTGCGGAGCAGTGAGCGCTCCTTCATGCATCACCTGGTTGCATCAAGCCAGGAAGCTCTGTTCAGATGGGGCGTCCTCCGAGCAACCATCCGCATCCTTGCAATATTCAAGTACATGTCACGCCGGAGGGCAGAACTGAGTCAGTGTCCAAACGGATCCGCATTTCTGTTCGGTTTCATTTCCCGTTTTCCGGAGTTCTTACAACAGACTTTGTGGACTCTCCGCAGTTGCTGCCAAAAGAAGGTCCAGCAAAACCTTAAGAGAACTCAAACAGCGTGCCAGTCCGGGAAACAGGCTGTCCGGGTAAGGATCTGTTCTGCACATGCTCCCAAAGGACAGGTCCTCCTGCTGATGAAATGACTCCTACTTCTACAGAACCACTCTGGATTTCTCCTTCGATCATTCCGATGAGCTTCCTCTTGGCGCGTTTGAGGACATCTTTAAGAGTTATGAGATAAAAAAGTACGACTCCTGTTGCAGCTTTGGGAATTTTATTTGGTTTTCGGGGCTCATTGTAGTTTTTTCTGTGTCTGCAGGACGAACCGAGGCAGTCGGCGTAAGCAGATCATTCCAAAGGTGCCGGACTCTTCTCCATCTTCCTCTACTTGACCCCTGGTTCACAAAGCAAGCAGCTCCTGACCTTCCTTTTGTGTTTCATGGAACAGAACCTGATGAATTTGAACTCTCTTCAACACACGGCGGGACTGACGGCACACGACAAAACCAGCAAGTCCATCTTCCACCCCTCCCTAAAAGCCAAGCCTCCTACAGTCTGCACTCAGTTTCAGGTCTGTGCCACACCAATCGGAGCTAAAAGGGAGAAGAAGTTCCATGACTCGGTTTTGGACAAATCCTGAACATGTACAGTGTTCAGCATAAATGAGTACATCCTCTTTAAAAAGTACTCATGTCATCAGAAGCATGATGACCAAAAGGAGAATTTCCAAACTTTCCACAGGATGAGTTTTATTGAACATTTATTGAACTCCAAAACATGAAATGAAGGTGAATAATGTCACTTAGATCATAAAATCTTCAGTTTTTTTTTTTTTTTAACTTGTCCAGTCCAACAGCTGAGCAAACATATGAGCTGAAAGCCTCTTGCATTAGACAGATTTCACTCTTACAATCGGGGGTTATAAATCATAGCGAACACAAATTGTATGTTGGTATAAGCCCCTTTTGTAATTTAAACCAAACTTAATATTAATTTTGTTTGTGTTCTTTTTGTTGAACCGGATGGAAAAAGAAAGAGGGGGGGGGGGACGGTGGATAATAGATTTTAGTGGATGACTAATGGAAAGGGAAGGTAGAGTTGTTAATCTACAGGCAACAAAATGTTGGAGCTTATACCCATTGCAATAGTGAGTGTTGGTCTAAAGTGGGCGGGGCCTGTCCACACACTCAGCTGTTACATACCTGCCGGCTCCAAGAGTGTTCACAAACTTGTCCACATCCAGTTCACACACACACTTGTGCATACCAACCAACACATGTAAAGCATTACATTCTGTCACGCACACTATTTGAAGGTGCAAAGGTGAGCTGACGCCTGTGCTCAGGTGAATGTTATGTTAAGCTGAAGTGGAGGATGGAATGCACAAAAAAGGAGGGAGAACTCCCAGACATTCCCGCACCAAGACCCCCGCCGAGGCCACAGCGCCGACCAGGGCCCGCCCCCGCACCCATACTGTGGGGTCAACGGAGGAGATCCGCCCGCCAGGCAGCCCGGCCAAGCACCCAGACCAGGGCCTGCAGGACAGCCACACGGGCCCCCAACACCCGAGTGCAGTGAGGTACGGAAGCGCAGAGCGCAAGGCCCAGCCCAGTCAGGAGAGCAGCCCTCCCACGGCGCCAGGCGGCCCAGCAAGGGGACCCACCCCCAAGAGCCCCACCACCCTAGATAAGCCGCCCACCACCACCCAGGAGTTCTGAGCATCCCCCCACCCCAGCCCCGGGTACGAGCCAGGGCCCCCCAGTTTGACTCAAACAGGTTGAAGCAAAAATGAATCCACCCTGCATCAAAAACTACTGCATCTAGTATTTTGTTTGAGCAGCGTGATTTTGAAGGACAGCACCAAGTCTTCTATGGAATGAAGAAGTTGGAGACATGTTGCAGCATCGATCTTCTTCCATTCTTCCAGAATAATCCCTTTTAGGGCCTGGATGATGATGATGGATGGAGAGAGATGCTCAACTTGTTGCTTCAGAATTCCTCAGGTGTTAGATTTGATTCAAATCAGGAGACATACTTGGTCATTCAATCCCCTTCACCCTGTTCTTCTGCAGAAATGCAACAGTAGCTTTCCATGTGTGAGGACCACACACAGAACACACCCTGTATCAGTATTTGGACTGATATGTAAAGCTTTGCTGATCTTCTTGTAGACCTCACCTTCATGTGTAAAGACATGATTTCTGTTCCATGAGGAGCCATTTCTGACAGCATGAAATGGGAAGGGCTTTTCTTTGTTCAGTAAGGCCCTTTTAGAGTCACCTGTGTCCTGGACACATCTTAAAGGAATCATTAGACTCACCTGTGGTTGAATGTCTGTTCATTAGAAGTGGCTTCTCTCCTGAGACTAGACTTGGGGTGTACTCATGTTTGTAACATGGGCTTGAATGAATTAGTTGGGAAAATCACTTTTTTGTGCAAATGAACAAATCTTAGTTGCAATCAACGGCCCACATTAGTGGGAATATTTTGTAGAATGATATCTGATAGAAAATGTTGATTCTGAAAGAACACTGAAATTTGGAGTGAGGTGTACTCATTTATGCTGAACACTGTAGAGCCAAAACCTGGAAGCTGAGCTGGTTCCTGCTGTAGATGGTGATAACATCTCTGGTGTCAGCTGACCCCCCAGTGGAGTTAACCATCACTACCTGCTGACATAGTTTCTATCCTGTGGAAGACACATTGTGGACAGTAAATCTTGAAGGTTTGTGTCTTGCAGACGTCTCTGGGGAAGCTGATGATCACGATTGAAAAAGCAGAGACTTTCTTCATTTTCTGTCTTCGCTCCAACAACCAGAAGGTAACTCCTAGCTGCATGTACACCAAAGCGCTGCTGTTTGAATGTGGTCATGTGACAAACCAGAAACGGCGCTGTGCTGATCTGGAATGCTCTCTTTTGCAGAAAGAGCTACACTTTGAGGACAAACTAGTTCTGGAGCAGATCAAGCACATGGGGATGCTGCAGATGATTCACATGAACAAATCTGGCTACGGATCCAAGTACACCTTCACAGTAGGTGCTCCTCTCAGAGGGAGGGGTTCGTCTCTGGTCATCAGGAAAAGTTTATCTTGATGTTTTTTCATGTTTTAAAAAGTTTTGCATCAGCAGCAACTTTATGAGCAAACGGTTGGTACAAAATCAATCTTCAAGAGTCATGAAAGCAGCAGTTCACTTTTCATGGATGTTTTCTTGAAACTCTGAACAGCTTTGCATATGTTTCCCAGATGGAACATCAGGTTGAGTTTTTACAGAAATTTAAATCCATTTTGCTCATAAAAATATGAAAGATAAAGAATTTTGGGTCCTAAATGTCATCAAACATCATGTTTGGAAGAAAGGCTGAATTTCTGTGCTTTTATGAACATTCAATGACGTTACACAGTTGTTCTCATGAGTTTACGTACCCTAGAAGAAATGAGTTCAATGCTATTTTTCAGAGGATATGAATCACACAAATCTTTTTGTTCATGGTTGGATTAAACCATTTATAGCTAAACAACAGTGCTGACTCTTCTTAAAATCGTAAAGGAAACAGAAACTTCCCAAATGACCCTGCTCAAATGTTTACACCCCCAGGTCTTCATACCTTATTTAGCCTCCGTTTGCATCAGTAACAGTTGAAGTCTTTGGTGGTCGTTGTGGATGAGGTTCTTTATTTCCTCTAACCGTAAAGCAGCCCATTCGTCTTGGTCTCATCACTCTAAATGACTGGTCCAGAAGTTTGAAGGCTTGTCTCTGTGCGGTTTGGCTATTTTGTGGCATTTACACAAAAAAGGCTTCCTTCTGGTGACCCCACCATGCAGCCCATTTTTCTTCAGGTGTCTCCTTGGTGTAGATCTTGAAACATCTACACCGGTTTTTCCAGAGTCCTGGATCACAGCTGAAGTGATTTGTGGGTTTTTCTTTGCATCTCTATTGGTTTTTCTGGCAGTTGTGGCAAAAATGTTTTTGACTGTGGTTTGGTTTCAGCAGAACCCCTCACTCTCCACTTCTTGATCAAAGTTTGAACACTCCTGAGTGGCATTCTCAGTTCTTCTTATATCCCTGTCCTGTTTTGTAGAGTTCAGTTACCTTTTCCCGTAGATCTTTTGACAGCTCTTTAGCTTTCCCAGTGATTCAGGGTCCATAAATATCAGTGCAGCACTGGATGAAGGATGTAAGGGTCTGGGATGTAAGACCTTTCGTGCACATACATTGATTACAGGTAAGCGAGTCTCAGGTGAGGATGGTTACCTTTAGCTGCCATTCAAACCCTTTTGTATGAACTTGTGTGCATGTTTTCAGAACACAGTCATCAGGGTATGTCAGCTTTTAAACATTTGGGAAGTTTTTGTTGTCATTATGATTTAAAAAATGATCAGCACTGTTGTTTGGTTATGAATTTTTAATCAAACCACTAAGTATGAGTGGAAAAAAATGTCTTATCATTCATATTCTATGAAAAAAATGACCAAGAAATCATAATTTCTTCCAGGGTGTGTAAACTTATGAGCACAACTATAAGTAAAAGCTGTTTTTGAAAAAAAGGATATAAATCTTTAAACCCTCTGTCAAGCATGGAGGTGTGACATTGATCATAAGGGGTTAACTTGCGGTCACTAAGTCAAATATGACTTTACTTTGAATGTCAGAATTTACTCAATCAAATATGATCTTCAAAGCTTGTGTTTCTGATTTTTCCAAAGCTGCCAATCAAATGTGCATTTGCAGAAGCGTTCTAGACCTAAGCAAAGTCCAGACTTCCTACAATCTTCTGGGGGCCCTCAGAGAAGCTTCTTTAGTGAAGTCTCTCCTTACGAGGCAGTATTGTGAGGAATTTTCCTGCACATACAAGTTTTATGAAGCCGCTCCGGACAGCAGCGTGATATCCTGAGGTTTCATTGTTCGAAGAATAACTCTGAGCAAAAACCTTTGGATTGGGAATGTTTTTCATAGTTGGTATCTCAGTGTGGTGTATTTTCTTCTGACAGGAGTTTCTGAAGAAGTTCAGGATCTTGTTCCCAAAAGGAACCGCCGCCACTCCACAGAACATTACCCAGTTGTTCCAGAAAATGGGGCTGGACGGGAACGCCTACCAAGCCGGAAAAACCAAGGTTTGAATGTTTCTGTAAACACACCTTCCTGTTTCATGGATCTGATTTTCAGCAGCAGTTCATGAAGTTCAAAAACGTCAGAACTTTACGTGCTCCTGGTTTCTTTTTAGGTTTTCCTTAAAGAAAAGGAGTGCCTGTTGCTGCAGGAGGCGCTGAACAAGGAGGTGATGCGCCGCATCATCACCCTGCAGCGCTGGTTCCGCACCTACCTGATAAGGCTGCACTTTCTGCATAAGAGAGACGCATCCTTGATCATACAGGTGAAGCCTCCGTGATGCACCTGCCCTGTGACGCTCCTCTCATCATTCCAACATCTAAGGAGCAGCAGATTCTCCTCTTTAAACAGGACTTTTCAGTCAGACAGTTTTCTCTTCATCATTGACCCTTTATCCTCCATGAAAACCGGAATCTCAAAGCTCAGTAATGAAGCTCAGTTGAGCAGCGTAAGTCTGAAGGAGGGTTTCTGATGTTTCAGAGGTGCTGGCGGGAGTTTTATGAGAAGCATAACAGAGCCGCTACTGTCATCCAGACGGCGTGGCGCTCCTCCATGGAGTCATCACAGTCAAAGCACGACTCCGGCACACGGCCTGGACGGCTCAGGTATGTAAATGCACATGTGTGAATCGCTGAGACACTCCTGAGCAGCAGAACCGAGTGATGAAGAAATGCGTGCAGATGGTTGTAGAGCAGACAGCTGCGACCTTAAAGCAGTAGAACGCCAGAGGTCCTGACTGGGTGTCAATTGCAGTTGTGTTGCTTCTGGTTCACCAGGCTGCTTAAACGAGATCATTACACTCCGTTCAGGGTCTGAACTACTGTAGGAGCAAAGTCATCCGTCTTCACACCCCTCCAGCTTCTTCACACGATGAAAATGATCTTTCATTTCTTTGGTTTTCAAATCTAAAATACTGAAACATATGGGACGGTCAAAAGACCGCCGCTTGACGCTTTAAAACATCTAATCTGCGTCCAATCACACTACACAGACGACCATGCACTCTGACATAAAACTAAAGTCATAAATCCACCAAAGCTTAACAAAGCTCTTCAATAAACACATGCGAGACTGAAGCAAAGACATCTAAAAAGTCAGTGTCTCAAAACTTTCACTGGTTCCTACAACAACTAAAAGAAACATTTCTTTTTTGGGTTTTTTTTGGATAAAAGTGAAATCTTCTCCTGAGTTGACCTTTACTCCCTTTTTGTTTATTTGCAAACATAAATGTTAAATCTTGTGGAGAATCATCCTGTTTCTTCTTCATGACTCTGGCGCTTCTTCCTGTCTGCTTAGCCTGATGCGACTCTTTCCGTCTGTTGGTTCAGAGAAACTCAGTTATGGAAAAGCTTTGTGTAAAGGTTCCACTTTTTTCATGCCAGTTTGCCAAAAAAGCATCTGAGGAAGCAGCAGCACGTGGAGCTCAGCCCCAGCCGCCGCCCGCCGGAGCCAGGCGACGCCCCGCCCACACAGCGGGACCTGAGCAAGGAGAGGCGGGAGGGCAGGCCCCCTCCATCTTTCAACAGACCCCTGTCCATGCCTCTGGGCCCTACAGCGGACAGTGGGCAGCGCCCGGACCCCCCTCAGAGCTCTGTGACGGTGAGGCTCAGCAAAGGGGACCTGACAGATGATTCGTGTCCGGAAAAACAGCGGACAAGTGACTTCCGGTAACTTTCCTTGAAACCTAGTAAAAACGGTTGGAGCTCCGGCAGGAACGTTTGTCCTTATTCCCCGTTTCTCTCCTTCAACAGACGAAAGGGGAAGTCCATGTCTGTAGACGAGCTCTCCAGGGTCAACTCCTCCAGCTCGGATAGCCCCCCCTCCGAGGTAACCAGAAGATTTTTCTGTTTTCTCCTCCCGTCAGGTTCCACAGCCGCTTTGTGAAGCCGCTGCAGTCCACAGGCTGCAAGCGCATAAGAGGAAGCTTCTTCTGAGGCCACTCAACCTGTGCCTCATCACTTTTCCTAACCCTGTTAGGTCAGGGTGCGCCCCCGCAAGCAGAAAACACGAAAGAGGCGCTTGGCCCATGCCCGCAGCGGCTTGGTGATTAACTTTGGGGGCTCCAAGGAGAGTGATTACTGGAGCTTTCCGCTGCCTCCCATCAGCCCCACAGTCCCCGACAGGAAGAGCTTTGCCAGTTGCGTGGATGTCCAGGCCCAGGTCAAGGTACTGACCAAAGGGTGCACCCACCGCAGCTCTCCTCTGCATCCAAGCCTTGCATGCATCTGTCCCGAACGGACTGGCTGCATCATTCGCATTGTTCTGGGACTTTTCTGCTGAGCAGAACTTTCACCGTTGAGATTCGTGAAAATGTTCAGGCTTCAGAAGCTCCGTTGGATTCAAACAAGGGCAGGGTGCTCAGCTAGTGATGCCATGAAAACTGGCGCAGACTGTGGAGTTTTGGTTTTGTTGAGGGGCTGAACAGTTGGTCTTTTTTGGTTGTCGTCTCGTGTTTGTTGTGCTGACGAGCAGACGCGTGGGAATCAAACCTGCGTTTTCAGACTGTGCACAACAACCTTCATGTTTGTCAAACAAACATTACAGTTACTCTCCACTGCTCATGCAAACGTGTTTTTTGAGTATTTTAGGTTCAAATAAATGGAGAACACTTATGTTGGTGTTTTTAATGCACGTTTTGTGTTTTTAACTGAATCCTTTGAAACATTCTCACTAACCCGCGTCTGCAAAGACGGTGGCAGCATCGTGACGTGGACACATAGCTGGTGGAGGGCTTTCAGGGCTCTGCTGGTAGTTTGTCATGTGGGTGATGGAGGCATTTGGGGGAACTTTTAAGAAGACATTTACCAGATAATTCCACGGTTGTTTTTTTATTTCCAACGCGTTGATTAAATCGTTGTGTTGCAGAGATCAGATGACCCCGATTGCTTCAGGCTCAGCCTTCAGTTTGATTCAACAAGCAAGAGACGCCTGGCTCCGCCCCAACCCCACTCCACGACCCCTGAAAGGTGAATGCATTCTGCCAAGGCCTTCATAAGTGAATCCGATTTTTGGGATCAAAGACATCATTATCATTTTTCATGCAGGGTGAGGTTCCTTGGTTTATTCACGAAGAAGAAAGGAAACAAACCCTCACCAGATACTGAGAATTCATCTACTAAAACAGGTGACTATGAGTGCAAACCATATTGTTTTTATCCTTTTAAACTCTGGTCTCTGGGTAAAGACTGCTGGTTCGGATCTACTCCTGCTGCAGACTTCCCTTTGCTAAAAGCACATACTCTCTGAAGCATCTTCAGGTTTCATTGCTAGAAGTCAAAAGTTAAAGTCCAGTTTTGGTCACATGCCTTCATCTCTCTGCATTCGACCTCTCCCCTGGGACTGCAGAGCTGCTGTTACAGCAGCGCTTCAAAACATTTGGTGCTTTACCCCACAATCTAACCTTCAACATGAGCGTACAGCAGGGAGGGACTCTAGTCGGGAGGGATGGGTACTGATTTTATCTGGTGTTGAATCGGTACTTCTGAAAAAACTCCAGTGCCTAAACGGTGCTTAAAAAATGCAGAAAAAAGTACCAATTTTCTCCATAAATTTATTTAATATTACTGGAAAGGTAAAGCCATAGGCTAGAATTGTGCATCAAAACTGAATAGACTACAAGTGATTGACATGTCTGAAACAAAGCACCGAGCTTTTATACGATACCAGTAGTATTGCAGAGGCTGGTACTGGTACTGGGACCAAGTTGGCACTGAGTTTGGGTAAGCATCCCTAGACACTGCACCACTGGGCCACTGAGCTGCTCAAACAAACTTAAGCAGCTCAAAGATTTACTTAAAAAGGACTGAAGCTCAACAGCAGGTGGGTCACAGGCCAACCATCTCACGCCTTGACGACATTAACCTGTTGGAACCTGGCGTCCACATGCGAGGACATCACATTGTTGGTTTTATTACCTCAGAAGCTGCTTAACCTGTGACTGGGAAAGAAAAACACCTTTTAAAACAAGAGCTCGTGTCTTATGAAGTTAAACAGTCCCGGGTTCTCATTTTTCTAACGTTCCTCTGCCCTATGACCCTCCCTGCAGTCACATTGCCATCCTACAGTCCGCGTTCGCTCTACACCTCAAACCAAAACGGCGGCAGAGCCAATAACCCCACCATCCGTATTAGCCGGGCCACACGGGCGCTTCAGTGGGATTCCTCACTGGACCGGGAGATCACCGATCCCAAAGAGCTGCTGCACCTGGATGAGTTCTTGTGGAGTCAGGTCAGAGGATGATGGAAGGACACCCCCATGCTGGACCACATGCCCCCCAAACTAACACACACAACCAGACGATTTCCAGAATTATTTGTGAGATTCTCTTCAACGTTTGGTTTCATCAGGTAAACGATCTGCAAACGAGATCCAATGAGCTTTCTGTAGCAGAGACCATCTTCCTCTCCGCCACCATGGACTTCAGAGAAACCATCAAAAGCATGTACTCTTTACAGGTGGGTCCAGCAGGACTTTTTGTGGAAATGTTGAGCTTTCTTTTGCTTGGCTACCTCTGCAGATCCTCAGAAACATGCCAGCCGAGTGCTTTTACGACAAACTCTTTTCTTATTTTTGCCATAAATGGATGCATTTTGGCCCACAGACCCCTCACATTGGCTACAAAGATCTGATGATGAGCTACCATAACAAGGTCAACACTCTGGGACAGCAAATGAAGACAGTGAAGAAACTGGAGATCACTCTGGTGGTGAATCTGTTCCAGTCTGTGCTGGACGGCTTCATCCGAGGAGAAATCAAACGAGCAGAGTCTGAGCTGCCAAAGGTATTTCAGAAACTCCAGCTAAGCTGTCTCTACACCGTTTTAAAGGTAAAGGCCGTAACTGATTGATGTTTGTCATTGTTTTCTTGGGTTTCTCAGATGACAAAGAAGGGAAGGAAGAGGGAAAAATGTGTGAGTGGAAGATTATGAGGACGTTTTTATAGAGCCAACTGAGCCAATGATTCCACAGCTTTTCTCCATTTCCTGCGTCTGTAGGTTGATAGCCCTCTAGATCACCTGTTCAGCACATACCAAGTAAACATCATGCAGTCTTGTGACTTATGTGGCTCCTACATCTGGGGAATGGAGAAAGCGTACATGTGCAGCGGTGAGTTAAAAATTGTGTTTTTGACATCATTTTGTGGCATTTTTCTGATGATTGAGAACATTTGTAAAGAAAATTGGGCTCAAATTTCCATTTCTGAGTACTTCTTTCATTCATTCATTGTGAATCAAGAGCAGATGAAAAATAAAATTGAAAAAAGATCATAATTGTGACGCAAAAATACGCTGGGTGGGGCCACAGGCTTCAGTCTGATGCTTTCACTTTTACGAACAAACAGATCCATGAACGTCTCCGTTTTCCATGTCTGAGATGGAATCTGGATCAGAACTGTACGGCTGGATAGCTCTGATTATGCTCACCATGATTTTTTTGCACAGCTAATGTTAGGTTGGTGATGTGAAGAGCGGTAAGCTAGCGGGATGTAGTGTAAACTAAGGAATGATGGGATTTTAGCAGAGTCATACTTCCGTACCAACAGTCCCGCCTTCAACTCAAAGGTGAATTTCTAATGAACTCTTCCTCTCTGCACAAACTATCTCCTAGAAAACAACAGAAGTTTTAAGATTTTGGTCATAAACTGCATAATCATCATTAAAAAACCGCTGGGAATGCTTTGAAAATACATTAGGAGATGATCGGAGTGGAACTTTAAGAGCTCCAAAGGTCTAACTTCAGCTTCCTTTCCTTTCTGTGCAGCGTGCAAGTTAATTTGTCACAAGAAGTGTCTGACCAAAATCATCACCGATTGCTCCACAAGGTGTGCCAGGCAGGTATGACCCTCTACAGCTCCGGCTCCTTTCTTTTAGCTCTGTCTGCAGATGTAACTCATGCCCTCCTCTGTGGCAGGATGACAACATCCCCGGGTCTTTGCACTTTGGGGTGCACGTCTGTGTCCTGACCAGCAAGGCCAACCCTGTGCCCAAAGTGGTGGAGTTGTTGTTGATGCATGTGGAGCTGAACGGCCTCTACACCGAAGGCATCTACCGCAAGTCCGGCTCGGCCTGTCAAGCCAGGGAGCTCTATCAGACTCTGGAGATAAGTAAGAACCTCATTTCAGACCCAATAAACCGAAACCTGATGAAACACAAGAAAGAGTCTCCTGTGATTTCTTTGACAGTTTTTTAGTACAGATCAGCGCTTTCGTTTTTGGATTTCTATTTGGCAGGATGTTACAAGCGCATAAATGTGACTCACCACTCTCATCTTTAGGGTTTAAAGAAGCAAATGAAAGAGGAAAAACAATTGAAAACACTTGTGAAGTCATTTTCATTGTTTTAACAAGTCAAAGAAACGATAAACACTTTATTGTGTTGAATCGTCCCCCCTGGCTCTAAACCTAAGGTCTGTTTAACTAGGAATACAGCGATTCACTTTCCACACCATTCAGTTCAAACCTCAATATTTGGGCTTTATTTTGATTCAATATCAGATTTGTGTTTTACAAAACAAAACAAAAAAACAGCAAATTTAGGAAAATTCTGTTGAGTTTTTTGGTTTGCTAATAAAGAAGTAACTATGGAGAAAAAGCTGTCAGTTGGTTCATACTAAGCCTGGACTGATGTAATCAAACAATATATAATAACTCTTTCTTATATTCTGCACGACCCGTGTTTCACACTTTCAACATACGCATACTGGTACCCAGTATGGATGCAACAGTTCACTTTGCCCACAATCAGTGGTCCACAACATAGTTGGGTTTAAACTCAGAAGTGTGGCAGTCATAGTTTGCGCTTTCAGGAAAACAAGCTGATTTTTGTCTTCATTTTGCTGCGTTAGATCCTGAAAAGGCCCAGTTGGAGAATTACCCCATCCACATCATCACAGGCCTGGTCAAACGCTGGCTGCGAGAGCTGCCCGACCCCCTCATGACCTACTCGCTCTATACTGACTTTCTGCACGCTGTGGGTAAGAAGCAAAGATGTTCGTCATGTCCACTTGAGCTTGGATTCAATCATTTTAAAACGATTTTACATTGTTTGTTAATGTCTGATGAAAATGAAGGTTTTCATAGAAAACCAAACAAATCAAATTTAAGGTTCTGTAGGCACTTCTATGCAATTTCATTTTATGTGTTGCTATGACAACAAAGGCAATTCATTCATGTATTCATTCTAGTCTTTTAACTCTACATATGCTGGCAGAGCTTCAAAACAATACAAATCACAACAAACATGCATACGCTGAGGCAAATAAGCTTGAGAACACCCTGTGGTTGTACAAGAGCTCCATGACTTGTACATCATGGAGGGGTCTGGCATTTTAATCTTAGATCCATGTCCACTCTGAGAGACATTATTTAAAGCAAAATTGGAAATCACATTGTATGATTTAAAAAAAATTATTTGTTTGCTACTGCTGCACAGAAGTAATGGAACACAGGAGAAAATCAATGTTAATATTTGTTCCAGTAGACTTTGTGATCACACAGGTCAAACGTTTCCTGTAGATTTCCAACAGGTTTGCACCCACTGCAGGAGGATTTTGGTCCCCTCCTCCACACAGATCAGTCAGGTTTCTGGACTGTCGCTGAGAAACAGAGTTTGATCTCCCTCCAAAGATTTTCTATGGGATTTAGATCTAGAGACAAGCTATGCCTCCTCAGAACCTTGATATGCTTCTTATGAAGCCACTGTTTGGTTCTGACTGTGTGCTTCGGGTCGTTGTCATGTTGGAAGACCCAGCCACGACCCATTTTCAATCCTCTAACTGAGGGAGGGAGGTTGTTTCTTTAAAATCTCACAATACATGGCCTCGGTCATCCTCGCCATTCAGTGCAGTCATCCCGTCCCATGTGCAGGAAAACACTCCCATAGGATGATGCTACCACCACCGTGCTTCACAGTAGGGATAGTGTTCTTGGGATGGTACTCCTCATTCTCTTTCTTCCAAACACAGCGAGTGGAATTCAGTCCAAAAAATTCTATTGTGATCTCATCTGATCACATGACTTTCTCCCATGATTCTCTGGGTCACCAAATGGTGTGTGTACATGTGCAAAATGTCTTTGATCTGATCAAATGGATTAGAATTGTACTGTGTACATGGGCCCTGAGAAACATTATCTGATTATAACAAAGGTTTACATCTGCCACACCCCCAGCTGCCCCCCAGTTTCATCTGGATGAAGTCCATCTGCTACAATATTCAAACATGTAGTTGTAGAGTTAGATAAGCTCATTCTTCTTTAACAGTTCTAGTCCATCACCTGTCCGTCCTGGGAGAGGATTCCTCCTTCATGTGGACATCTCTGAGGATTCTTATTTTTTCCCTAAGATAAGTTTTTTTTAGGATTTTTTCCTCACAGAGAAGGAGGGTCAAAGGGCAGGGATGTCAGTTTAGTCTGTTTGGTTTAACGACCAGCTATTGCTGATATTTTATGACTGACTTTTTGTTCTTCTTCACAAACAGTGGCGGGAAGCCCATTGAGACGGCTGTGGTTTTTATTTTGGGGTGTATAAATAAAAATGAATTGAATTGAGGGAACGCTGGTCCCAGCTCTTTTCAGGTCATTGACCACTGACAGCTCCTCCCGTGTAGTTCTGGGTTGAGTACTCACCTTTCTTAGGATTGTGTGTTTATAGTTTGTTCGAGTTGAGACTCGGCATGGAGCCCCAGTCCGAGGGAGATTGACACTCATGTTTAGCTTCTTCCATTTTCTAATAATCTAATCCAACAGTGGATATTTTTCCCCAAGCTGCTTGACAATTGCCCTGCAAGCCTTTTGGAGGTCTACAGTGTTGTCTCTGGTGTCTTTGGACAGCTCCTTGGTCTTAGCCATGTCAGTGGTTGGAGTCTTACAGTGTCTTCATGCAGCTAAACTCCTCAAACAGGTGCTTCTAATTGAGGATAATGAGTGGAGGCGGACGATTTAAAGGCAGACTGACGGGTCTTTGAGGGTTTCTTTGCAGCAGGAGCATATGAATAAATTATTTGGAAATTATGCAATGTGATTTCCAGATGTATTTCTTTTTTTGATTATGTCTCTCAGAGTGGACATGCAGCTGAAATGAAAATTTCAGAACTCTCCATGATTTCTAAGTGGGAGAACTTGCAAAATCACACGGTGTTCAAATACTTATTTGCCTCACTGTATGTATATATTTACATTCCCATAAGTGATGTTTTTAAGGTGGAAATGTTGTTTCTGTTTATTGAACTACAGAACTTCCAGAGACTTCTGAGAAAATTAAAGCTGTGTACCAGAAGGTGGATGAGCTTCCTCCAGCAAACTACAGCACTTTGGAGCGACTCATCTTCCACCTGGTTAAGTAAGTCGTGGTTTTCCTGTTTCCTTTCCGAACTTGAAGTTTGAAGAGATTTTAACCTGCAATGTGCTTCAGGGTTTCAAAGGAAGAGCAGCACAACAAGATGTCACCAAGTTCGCTCGCCATCGTGTTCGCTCCGTGCATTTTGCGTCTGCCAAACTCAGACAACCCCCTCCTTGGTATAAAGGACGTCCCCAAAGCCACGCTGTGAGTCGTCTTTGTGCTCATCAAAAGGGCGGAGATGTTTGTGCTCCCTTCTTAACCCTTCCTCCCACGTCCCGTCTTCAGCTGTGTGGAGATCCTGATCACCGAGCAGCTCCGGCGCTACAATGAGAAGATGAAGAACATCCTGCAGCTGGAAGATGTAGAGGCGCTGACCGTCAATCAGCTGAAGCTCAAGAGACAAAACACGGTGAGAAGTCAGAAAATCTGCTGATTTTCACTTTAGTTTTACATTATGCTGCAGCTCATAGCTGCACTGTAGATCCTACACAACCTCTGGAACTTTAATGCTCAAGGAATAAACGGATGATTTGAATAAAATCATCAGCAAACACGTTTTTTTAAAATCAACTTTTAACCAAACTAAAGATCAAAAAAAGCACATGAACCCTCCTAACCAATCAATGTACTCCATGTCATGTTCTGAGCGGGACTGCTGTTTGCATTTTGCAGGTCATTGACAAGCCCTCAGAGCTGGATGTTCCTCATCCTGAATCCGAGACAGTCCTCGTGGAAAGACTCAAATCCATCAAGGAGCAGAAGTGAGCGCAGGTTCAGGCGTGTGCTCGTGGAGAAGTTAAATTTCTGGGTTTGAATCTGGTGTTCCTGTTTTGTTCCTTTCAGGACAGAGTTGGTCCGCAGTTTGCCTGAAATGGAACAATCGGACAGTGAAAACCTGGACTCTTCGTCCTCGCTGAGCTCAGACAGCCTGGATCAGTTGGAGGTCACAGATTTGGAAGGTCAGTAAAAAGGTACGGTCTTTTAACCTTCGTCTACAATCAATTAAAAAACCATGTGTGCAGACCTCTGTCTGCGTGGTAAAGGGCGTTAATGCAACACTCAACAAAACCGGTACGACTGATGTCGCTGATATGATCGATCACATTTGTTCAACTGGATAAAAAGACAAAAAATATCCAAAAAACTGAATGAGATTGTTGCTTTTTTAATGTCATCACTCTCTAGAGTTTTCATCAGTTTTTGTGACATCTTCAGCTGCATAACATGACTTACATTCTACATTTACAAAGCTGTAAAAAAAAACAGCAAAGTTCCAACAAGTCTGTCATAAAATATCAGCAATAATTTTGTGTTTGTGTATGTCATCATAAAAAACCAACATGATTGCTGTTGTTGGTCTATAGCAAAGGCCAAAGGTTAAAATGCCTGCAGGTAAAGAGATGGTTTGATGTCCCTACACAAGGACAAAGGGATGTATGCATCCACATCTGTGAAGAACTTACATTCATTTTTGCCTTTTGCATCATAAGTGACTTTCAGAGTCACATGCTGTACTTAAATGTGTATTAAAGAGTCATGATTTAGTTTTTATAGAATAAAATGAGGCCTTTCTTCTTACTGAATCGTCTGATTCGCACATTATATATTTATAGCATCTTCTGCAAATTTTAACACAAAAAAAGTGAAGTTTGTGCGATTGCCAACTCAGTCCTGATACTTCTGCTGATGTGTTGTGTTTGCAGGAAAGGTGCATTTGAAAACCCCGAAACCTGAGCCCCCCCATCACCCTGCTGACCTGGCACCAAAAGTCAGACATTTAATGGTTCAGGCTGATAATGAGCAGAGAGAGCTCAGCTTCTCGGGTCAAACCGGAGGCTCTTCGTCCTCCAACTCCCATGGGAGCGGGAAGACCTGGAACCGGAGCTTCGACCACCTGGACATTCCTTACATTGATGAAGATGAAAATCAAAGCTGACCCTAAACCACTAGTTTTAATAAATGTAAAGGTTTTCCAAACATTTTTTAAGAAAGTTTTTCCTGTCAGCTTTGTTTCATAGACTTGGCTGCTGTGGTTTTTGTGAAATTGTATATTTTTAATGGAACAACATCGCTTCTTTACTTCATATTTTGTTCAGTCTGAGAAATTTGAACTTTATTAAGAGAAAAAGCTTTTTAATACATTTCAGGCAAACAGTTGTTTAATTTTGGACTTTTTATGTGAAAAATTAGAAAACCCTGAGTGGTCTAAAGTCAGGCGTGAAATTCTCTTTTCCTGAAATGTATTTGAGAAACACAAAACAAGCGTTCTCGGTATTCTAACCACATTGGTACTGTTGTGACTGAGTTAACCCTTTTAATACATGTAGAAGAATTGGATTAACTGACCATTTTTCTTTGTCTTTCTTTCTTTTGCATGCCTTTAAATGTAACTTTACATGGTCTGTGCCAGCGGGTCACTGACTGAAATAAATGCTCAGTTCAGTACCACTATGTCTTCACTGGCACTAAATCTATGTAGAAATATTAAACATGCCATTTTACCATGTCTGCATGTGTCTTCTTTTATTGACTTTACAAAAAATATAAGAACATTAAAAAGTTTAATTTTTTAGAATGACCTTCAGTTTTGTTTTAAGAACTTGAAGGATGTTTAAAATGTGAAAGCAAGATTTTCCGTCTTGTCTCATTTTCTCACAAATGCGGCCACTTTCCATAAAAGGAGATTTCCTTTTTTTGTTACGTAGTTACGTGATGTCCTCCAATCGAAAAAAGAAATGGAGCTATCAATGTTTTGAGCCAATCAGATCTTCAGTTTTTTGTTTCTTTTCTCTGATGCAGCCAATGGCTGCGCCGGATTCTCGTGGAGAGGCGGGTCAAGGGCTTCGTCCAGGAAGAAGCGAGGTGGGGATGATGATCATTTAGTTTAGCTTTAGCTGTTTGTAGCTGGGCTGAAATGAAGCCAAAACCCGTAGATTAATTCCCTTTTTCACTCGCAACGATGATCATTTGACACCAAGAATGGACATCAGTTAACAATGACGGGGGAGAAGAAGAAGAAGAAGCGGCTGAACCGCAGCATTCTTCTGGCAAAGAAAATCATCATAAAAGATGGAGGAAGTGTGAGTTAAATATTTATTTATTGTTGTTGGCTCGGTTCGGAGCGGAGGCCTCCCGCCGCCGCGCCTCTGTCAACCGAACGGCGCACGCGGGGTTCGGTCGTGTCTGTCCGGCCATGTTGGGACCGTTAACGCTGGCCGGGTGGGGGTTAGCGGCCTGCGTTAGCTAGCGGTTAACACACGTCAGCTCAGGCGGCGCGAGCTGGCCGCCGGACACGCCAGGTCCCCCCAGACCAGGCCATGTGGCTCCTTTTCCTGACACCTCCAACAGTCACGCACGGATTTAAGATGAGCTTTCATCCAAGGAGTAATATTCCGCAATCGCATCGCTCCGGCACGAGCCCGCTAGGTCAAGATAAGCTAATTATTAGCTCGTGTTGGGTTTTTTTTTGTGTCCTTTTTTAATAAAACAGTTAACGCCGAGGGGTTAAGGGTCAGGAAGGAAAGTCTTTATGACGTCTCTGTACACAGAAACTCTTTGAATTTACTCTGTCAAGTGTGGAGCATGCTCTTCTGTTTTAGGTCCAAATATGTAAACATGTCAGACAGACGTTATAAAAACACCAGTTTAAAGTCGTAAACAGGATTATGAAATAATAAAGTTATGCATACATTATTGCAGAAAGGCATTCAACTGAAGCTTGGTTTTTCTAAGTGGTTTTTTTCTAGAGGTAAATTGTTTTTTTTTATTTGCCAGGTTTTTCTTAGTATCCTCCCCAAACACTTTAAAAGTAGTATTACTGTAGATCCATTCATCCGT
>BSAI01000017.1:1005527-1019113 GCA_036245035.1 Adrianichthys oophorus
TTCATCCGTCCATCCATCCATCCGTTCATACATCCGTCCATCCGTTCATCCATCTGTCCGTCCATCCGTTCATCCGTCCATCCATCCATCTGTTCATCCATCCATCCGTTCATCCATCCGCCCATCCGTCCGTTCATCCATCCACCCATCCATCCGTCCATCCATCCGTTCATCCACCCATCCATCCATCCATCCGTCCATCCGCCCGTCTTCTTCCGCTCATCCATGGCCTGGTCTCGGGGGCAGCAGTCTAAGCAAAGATACTCAGACTTGTATTACCAGAGGGAACATTGAAACTTTCTTAGCCTGTCAGATTAGGATCAATAAGGAATCACTAAATGTGAAAGTAAACTCTTTCTGTTTTAACTGTAAGAATGGACAGACTTGTCTGATCATTCTATTCATGCTGCAAACAGAACCTCAGTGACGTTGAATTGTTGTAAATTCAGTGTTTTGCTCATCAATAAATGTTGGACTTTAACAACAACAGTATGAAATCTTAAAGCTGCAGTGAAACAACAGCATTATGACAGAAAATACATATTATCCAACATATGATTCTTTTGTTTTGGTAATGCAAAGAATTAATTATAATAAGTACTTTTCACGTGTTTTGTTTTTCTGTCAGTAAATTGGGGTTACAAAAATGATTTTTTTCATTTTTCTTTTGTAAAAGTTGGATTGGGCTTTTAGAAGTGGACAGATTATAGTATTGATATAACAGAACCTTTTGCAGCACAGATTTAGTATGGAAACAGTTTTTTTTTAATTGCCTTTGTCATGCACATTATATTCATTCTAAAATCTTTAAAATGTCATGCTGAGTGACAGAACTTTTGTTTTCAACGTAAGGTTGTTTCCAGCAACAGATGCCTTAAAGTTAGCTGTCATCCTTTCTTTTGAACTAATGACCTTATTTGCATCTTTGGCTCCACCCAGCCTCAGGGAATTGGCGAGCCCAGCGTCTACCATGCTGTGGTGGTCATCTTCCTGGAATTTTTTGCATGGGGTCTCCTCACCACCCCAATGCTCACGGTAAGTCTGCATGCAGGATTCTGAGCTGCTGCTGCTCTATGTTCTCTGACTGGTTTCAGGTGGAGACTGTTGATTTTCCGTCTCTTCACGCGCGCTGGTCTCCAGATGTTTGTCCAGGGAGCAATGAACTCGTGGATCAGGCCTCTAACATTGTGTTACAGTAACAGGGGTTTTTTATCAGGGGGTGGGGGGGTTAGGGTTGAATGACCGGTACTGGTGAGTTGAGAACATCGATTCTCCTCCCTTCACTGATGGCGCGGTCAAACAGCAGATTATGACATGTTTTTACATCTTTTTCTCCGATTCATCAACCTAAACCAAAACACATCAAAGGATTGCTGCCAAACTGTTACAAAACTGTCTCACAAACACACGCACGCACGCGCTCGCCCTTGGGGGGTCATCGAAGCGGCCATGTTTGCTTATCTGCCCCTCTGAGCTCCAGCGCTGATCCAACCACACAAGCATTTCCTCTGAAGGTAACACCTGATTTTGGAAAAGAAAAACTCTCCACTTGTTTATCAGCTGTGAACAAACCCTTTAAAGGTTTAATTATCTTCTAAAAATTAACAAACATAATTTACTTCATGAAAACAGTTTTTCAGTTCATCTACCTGAAAACAGTATCACAGTAATGTTTGTAATGATTCCTGCAGAGCAGATGACATTTCATTGTTTGCCTTAAGTAATGTGATAGACAGAAAAAACACAAAAAATACCCTATTTTGAAATCACATTTATAAAAAAAAGCTTGGTTAGATGCATCAAAAAGCCAAAACACAAATACTTAATCGTTCAGACACAAAACTTTTCCGTGGTTTACCTCCTGAATATGAGAGGAGCTGCAGAGCTCACTTTGGGGTCTAGCAGCAGCAGAGGATTCAGCGTCTGTGTGGGCTGGGTAACGGACTCCCTCAGGAGGTCAACAACAAAGAACAAACTACTGTGGTTTAGCATCAGGACCGCCATCTGTCCCGTTTGTAGCTAAAGCTAACGCCGTGTCTCCAGAAGGACGCATTCAGGAACCTGTTGAATTTCAGCATTTTCAGTGTTTGATAACTTCAGCATCCAGGCAGAAAACAATTCTGTTCATTTACCCAAAGAGGAAGTTTGGTGATGGGAAATGTGGGAAATGTTGTCTCACTGGATGACATGTTCCGTTCACTGGTACCGTGAAGTTCTGAACGTTGTTCCTGTTTCACCGTTCAAAAAAAGCTTTCAGTGGTTAAGCATTCAGTTAAGTCAGATCAATGTTTTGTGTTCCTGAGTGTCAAGACCATGAAAAACTTCTAACTAAAAACAAAAAAAAGACTTTAAACGGCTTTACCGGTTTCTACATGTGGTTCTTCAGGAGAAGCATTGATCCTGAGAGTTTGTGGATTAAGTTAGTTTTAGTTTAGTCTCTTCAAGCTGATTTTTAAAAATTATTTACAAAACGGCGTCAGCGCTGAACCAAACCTCTGAACACGACGGTTGCATTGCTGCTGTTGCATCAGACACACAAAGGAAGCGTTTGCGTTCATACAGGAAATGCGGCGGCGGCAGACCTGAAAGGATGTGGCTGTGAATCTAGGAATTAGACAAATTATTCGATTCTTTAAATATGGTGGATGTCGTTTTAAGGGGAAATACTGCTACAGCTGCTGAATGAGAAGAAGAGCTACAGCTCTTTCTTTTCCTCAGTTTTGTCATTTCCTACATAAAATTGTCCGTTTTTGATGGTTTTTTCCTTTCATTTTTGTAGAGTTGTTTGTTGTTCGGCTAAATCTAAAGGAAATGAGCCTCCTTTTGCAGTTTCATTCAGTATTAGTGGATAAATTTGTCTCGTCTGGCTTTGTTTTCCAGGTATTACACCAGACATTCCCCCAACACACCTTCTTGATGAATGGCCTTATCCATGGTGTGAAGGTAAGAACCAGACTAACATCTGTGTAGCAGCAGCAGAGACCGACATGTCTGAAAACATCTCTGAACATAAATCTGTTCAGCACTTTCCTGATTAACTTACGCTTCAATCCCCTGTGGGTTTGCTGGGCGTGTGCATTCCTGTTTAATGGCCCCGCCCATCACCATTACAGGTACATGGTAACCCCTCGAGCTTCTGACATTGCAGAAGAGTCGTCCAGTCTTCATCCGTGCTCGTGTTCACATGGCTATAACATGGGTCATTCATTTTTCGTGTTAGAAGTTTGTCACCATGGCTGTTCCTCAAGTTCGGTTCCAATCTTTCACGTGTTTGTTTTTTAATAACAGAATATTATGACCTGTAATTATAGTATTTGTTCTGCGCCTGTGAGAGTCATTCATGACTTCTGTTCTTAGATTGAATTTCTTTATCTCCAAACCTTTAGACACAGATGTGGCTTCGCGGGGGCTGCCACACGCTCGTTTTTCTCCTCTGTGATGGTTAACCCTCGTCTGTTTTTCCAGTCCTCTCATCAGCCTGTCTCTTTTTCTTTCCAGGGCCTTCTTTCCTTTCTCAGCGCTCCTCTGATTGGAGCGCTGTCCGATGTTTGGGGACGCAAGTCCTTCCTGCTGCTAACGGTCTTCTTCACATGTGCACCCATTCCGCTGATGAAGATCAGCCCATGGTGAGAGCAAACGCCTGACGCTCATCAGCTTCGTTCTGTGCGTGCAGACAGAACAGCGTGCTGCTCTGTGGTTCCTGCACTGATGCTTTTTCAACACTGATTGTGAAACACTTCAAAATGCGAAGACAGTTTTTTACAGAGGGAGGCTAAAGCTGTTGTATCCTTTAGGTGGTACTTTGCCGTCATCTCCATGTCTGGAGTTTTTGCCGTCACCTTCTCTGTGATCTTTGCGTATGTGGCGGACATCACGCAGGAGCATGAGAGGAGCACGGCGTACGGTTTGGTGGGAACATTTCTGCCTCTTTTTCACATCCCTTTGGTTTTTCTTCCTTTTCTAACGTCATGCTTTTCCTCCAGGTGTCGGCCACCTTTGCAGCCAGCCTGGTGACCAGTCCGGCCATTGGAGCTTACCTATCTGTTGCCTATGGCGACACCTTAGTGGTGATTTTGGCCACTGCCATTGCCCTGCTGGACATCTGCTTCATCCTGGTGGCTGTCCCCGAGTCGCTGCCAGAGAAAATGAGGCCAGCGTCATGGGGGGCGCCCATATCATGGGAACAGGCGGACCCCTTTGCAGTGAGTCGATGGTTTCAGTTCGTCCACTGCACGCTGTAATGGGATTGCTTTAGGTTTGACTACATTTGAATGTAGCTAACTTTATTCTTGTCCACATTTAGTGACAGAGTTCATGGCAGAACTTTGGCAGAGATGATGTTTTGATCCCGAAAGAAGTGTAAAAAATGTAACCCTGTAACTCTTTGTCTGTTTACGCAGTTAAAGGGCCTATATACTGTTATTCTAAGTCTTTCAGAGTAATCTATATCCATATATATGATAGTGTATTACCTTTGTCACACTATAGAACAAATTAATTATAAAAAAGGCTCTTTTCCTAACATGAAGTAAGACACCTCTATCTGAGGCAGCATGTCTGCAGCACCTGAACTTCTGAAAAGATGGATGTTCATACTGTGCATCTTCCAATAGTCGCCCCGGCATTCATTAGAGACCGGTGTTTCTACCAACACAAATGTGGAATTACTATTTTCTCTCCATAAAGAAACAACTAGAAAACACTCTCAGTCCTTTCATCAACTGATAACAATGTTTTCATCTTTAAAGGGGAAAACCAAAAAGCTGTCAACATTTTTTTAGATGAACATTTTATAGAAGACGGTACTTCTCCATTGTGCTCGTTGACAGTCACATCATTCATCACCTGATTTTTGTAATATTCTTAATTTCATATATTTTTACTTCAAATTCTGGACTACGGTATTTGAAAACAAAATCTGTTTTTCAGAACTCATTTCAGTAAACTGAACTTCAGTCTCAGTTCTTTTCTCTACAAAAAAACCACTTGATACTTTTACTTTGAAAATGAGAACCTTCAAGACGTTTTACTTTGAAGATTTATTTACTTTCTGTGACAGTGTTGTGTTTAAGCTTATAAACTTAAAATCCAACTTCATTCTGCAATATCAGAGCAATAATTACATTGGCTAAAGTGTATTTTTCTACACTTTACTCTATTTGTAACGATTGTGACTCAGCGATCTCAGACATCACAAATATTCAGTCTCAAATTTTGCTGAACAGATTTCAGACATTTGAGTATCTGGATACTGGTGACAGTTCTAGTGGCTGATGTTCACCACAGTTCTGTACCTAAACGTGGTTCTTCTCTCCAGAGTCCAGCCACAGTCGCTTCAGTTCTTTGTGTTTTTATTGTGTAGTGAAGAGAGCGGTTGTGTTTTCTGTTCAGTCTCTGCGTAAGGTGGGCCAGGACTCCACGGTGCTCCTCATCTGTATCACAGTGTTTCTCTCCTACCTCCCTGAGGCCGGGCAGTACTCCAGCTTCTTCCTCTACCTGAAACAGGTAAGGCCTGGAAACCTGCTCCTTTGTTGTTGAGAGAAACCCCTCACAGTTTTTAGCCATGGCGGCTTAAATATTTGTCTGAACATGACTTAAATATGGCTCAGTCTGACCTGTGCATAATAAATCTGTTAAACTGTGGCAGGAAATCCACTCCGGGTTTTCCAATGTAAACATTCTGAGTGAATAGAAGGAGGCGGTTCTTTAAAGCACAGGTAGAAAACGTGAAGGAACTTCTGAGGAATCAGCTGACGGCTTTGAGAGGACAACCTGACCTCCATTTAACAATCGCATTCATTTAGTAACTCCCAGATCAACCAGTTTGACAGCTTTGACTTTTATAAGCTGTTTTTTTTTTCTGGTTTTATCGTGAGGAAGAGGCAGTTTAAGAAGAAATGAGAAGAGGGATTCTTCTACGAAGAGCAGCCTCCATACCTGTGGCTGTTGTGCACTGCTTTGTGTTGGCGTGTTTCTAGAGCTCGTGTCATTGAAGCATGTGTTGTGCCCCCCCCCCCCAGGTGATCGGCTTCTCCTCAGAAACTGTGGCGGCCTTCATTGCAGTCGTGGGAATCCTGTCCATACTGGCTCAGGTAAAGTTTTCACAGAAACCAGTCTTTTTCTAATCGTCTGATCATCGTTTCCACTCCTTCATGTTGTCACCGTGGTTAACCCGGTTACTTCTAACACGCAGGTTCACATTCCCATCATGCTTCAGTAGCTGATCTGGTCATCAGGGAGGATTTTTATGTTTTGGGTTTTTTTCAGACAAAACCAGCTTTTGCATCTGTTTTAAGTTCCTCCTTTGTTTCATAGAAATCTGTTTTACATCACTAAACCAAACTGGTTTTAAATTGGAAATAAACCAATATTCTGCCTTTCGTTGAAGCATGGACGTCTTTAATTCTGACTTTGTCAGGGATGTTCAGTTTCCCTGTTTCCGTGTTTGAATTTCGTCTTGCCATTGGTTTTATTCGTAAAGATAATTATTTGATGGCATGGAGATTTTAAGGTGGACCTGGATCACAGGAACCCGGTGTCATTCATGAACCGTCTGAAAACAGTTTTGTGTGATTCTCCTCAGACTGTTGTGTTGGGAATCCTGATGCGATCCATCGGGAATAAAAACACCATCCTGCTGGGCCTCGGCTTCCAGATCCTCCAGTTAGCCTGGTACGGCTTCGGCTCCCAGCCCTGGTGAGTAGATCCAAAACATAAAGACCTCCCTTTGTCCTTCTGCCTCATGATTTAACTTTTTTTTTTTTGCTTTTGTATAACTTAAAAAAAGTAAGATCTCCTATTTTTACTTTGATCTTTGTGTTTTACCATGATTCACCACTAGAGGGAAGCATAGCCGTAAAAATGGTTCAGTTGCACCAACAGTAACCGGTGTCATTCCAGAGGGTGGTTATTTTCTTGATGAGAAGGTGCTGTTTAAGATTTAAGTTGGACAAAGAAAAGTAATGTGACAGAAAATGCAGTGGAGTGAATCTTCAGCCATGTCTCCTCCCTGCAGGACTTCTGCTGTTCAGAAATGTTCTCAGCATGAAAGGATTCTAAAAATCCCTGCAGATTCAAGACTGAGCCGCTCCACAGTCTGTCATGTTCTGTTTCAGTCCTTCAGAGGTGAAGCTGCTGACCTTCAGCCCCAGACCATCACTCTACTTCCGCTGTGTTTTTCTGTTTGTGTCCCGAATCTGAAACATTACTGCAGACGGGACACTCGCTTTCCACAAAGTTCATATTTAGTCTCATCAGTCCTTGGTGGATTTTCTCAGGAATGTTGATGGAAGTGTTTGGTCTTGTGCTCTCATGCAGAGTGGTTTTCACACACGGCCTTCATTTAAAAGCTGTGTTTATTGTGTGAATGTGCTTAAAAATGTCGTACAAACATGCAAAAAAACAAGGAAGATATTATGACGAGGCAACTTTTCCATCTCACCATGTCACTTCAGTCCCTCGGCAGGCGTGTAACTCTGTGCCAAGTTGGTACTGATACAGAACCACAGGTACTGTATAAAAACTCTGATTTCAGTTCCTCATTTCGGACATGTCTGTCACTTGTATTGCATTCAGTTTGCTGTACAATCCTAGCTGATCATTTTAGCTTTCCAGCGATTGTGGATGGGCTCATATAGGAACAGGTGTGGATGTGAGGGTGGGCGGAGCTTCAGTCAAAATGTCAAAGGTGAAGCGAGCAAGCGTTTGTCTGAACTTCACGGCAAAGGAGTCTAATTCAGGGACCTGATGGATCAGTGTGATGTGAACAGTGATCTGGGAAAAGACCGTCGTCATGACGATGAGTGGTTTACGTCAGCGTGGGTGAAAACGGAGATGTGGTGCTGACTGTCAGAAAGAAGGAAATCAGGCATCTCTGGCACATTGACACGGCGCTGTCCTTCACCCCATCACGCTGCTTCATCACACTGAGCTGTTTATGGAGAGAGTTTTGAACAGGACCCATGCAACAGCTTTGTTCTTCCTGTAGGATGATGTGGGCAGCTGGAGCTGTCGCCGCCATGTCCACCATCACCTTCCCTGCCATCAGCGCCATCGTGTCCCGAAACGCCGACCCTGACCAGCAAGGTAAACTTTAGGCTCTGAAAAGCTGAGCTGAGATGTTTCAAACATGTACATGGATTCAGATAAATCTCAGAGGATGTGCAGCTCTGTGATGCAGTCTGTTAACCACGCTGTTACCTGTACCGTCCAGGTGTTGTCCAGGGGATGATCACAGGGATCCGGGGGCTCTGTAACGGTTTGGGTCCAGCTCTGTACGGCTTTGTCTTCTACCTTTTCCATGTGGAGCTGAGCGACACGGACGGCTCTGAGAAAGGTGCCAAAGTCAACATGGCGAACCCCACAGACGAGGTGAGCTTCAGACCCCCCTCCACACGCACATCCCACCATGAGTGTCTGTTTCCCTGACACCCTCTGGTTCCTCCTCCACAGAGCTCCATCATTCCAGGCCCCCCCTTCCTCTTCGGCGCCTGTTCGGTGCTGCTGTCCCTGCTGGTGGCGCTGTTCATCCCCGAGCACACGGGGCCCGGCATGAGGCCAGGGGCCTACAAGAAGCACAGCAACGGGGCGCAGAGCCACTCCCACAGCCCCCAGGGGAGCGGGGCGGAGGGCAAAGAGCCCCTGCTGGAGGACAGCAGCGTATAGCCCCAGCCGAGGGGGCAGACGACCCTGTTCCACCCCCCCACAAACGCCCTCGCCGCTTTGAACCACATGGATGTTTCTCGGGCACAGACGGGACTGGAATGCCTCTGAGATCTGTGTCCACAGCACAAGAGGGGGGTCCTCCCCTCCTGACACAGGGTTTGTGGAGCGGCTGCAGCTCCTGTGGGGGGGGTGAAGCTGTTACAGAGTGCCCCCCCACATCACTGAGGACCTGATCACGCCTCCATGTTGCTCTTTGGTTGGTGGCTTCAGAAAGAGGCGGAGTTTCTCCTGATGATCATCTGCAGCACCCACAAGGGAATGGTCCTGGGGGGGCTCAGTGGAGCTTCTCTGCAGAGGTCGGGGGGTCCGCATCACAGAAAGGAGACCAGGTTCTTAGCTGAACTGTTTTCAACGTTTACTTGCCAATCTGTAGGTTCCTCGTCCGGTTTGTGTATCTTCTCTGTTCAAAGCGAAGGTTCGTTGTGTTTTTATCCCACAAACAAATGTTGCCTTGAAGTGACTTCAGATAAATAATATGAACCCGAATGAAGACCCAGGTCTGAGAGGCTCTGTAATCTGACGCCGTCGCTCCCATCGGAGCACTTACGCTTTTTATTCATTTCTACTCCAGCCCCCTTCTCCTTATTCTGTCGTTAACCACCATCGGGGTTCAGGCTCACAGTCTGAGTTAGAAACATGTCACTCTGGAGCTTTGATGTCAGGTCTCTGAGTTTATTATCATTGGGTTCCAGACAATATCAGTCATCTTGCTGCAGGAAAACATGACGTTTCCTGTTAGAAACTTGCATTTAGACAAGGAAGCAGCCAAACATCCATCTTCTGTCTGCTACTTCCAGCTCCAAACACGGCACAAATCCTGATTTAAACATAAACTGTCCTGGTGACTCCGCCCCCCTCTTAGGAGGGAGGGACTTTTGTGTTCTTCGCATTTGAAAAAAGAAACATTTTCCGTCTGCGATTTTGCCACAAAGAAAACACAACAACCCTCACCTGAAACACAGAAATCAGGACAAAGTTCTTCATCACATCTCACCTGATGGAGTCCGCGTTAGTCCAAGAAATCCATCTGAACCTGCAGCAGGAGTTCCTCAGTACGGAGGTGATGCTCCTCTGATGGGCGTGGTCTCTGATGCTATATGAGATGCTGAAGAAAGCCTCAGTGCTGCATTAAAGAAAACTTTTTTCATGTTTGCCCCCCCAGTCACAATCAGGTTGTGACCACAGCGGACCGCGGCTGTGAAAGATCCGTCTTCATTCCCGGAACAGCTCCAGAGTTCGATTACGTTTCCTCACAGACAGGAGCAGCAGCAGGGAGCTCTGAGGCTGTGTGTCGGGGGGGGTCACCTGTAAACCCCATGGCGCCGCTCGTTCCTCTTCCTGCCGGCAGATTCAGGAAGGTCTGAATCCTGAGCGGCTGCTCATGCGTCCTCCAGCTGACGGCGGGGTTCCTGCTGGAGAACCGTTCTCTGACCGCGTCAGACCTTTGTGCCAAAGCAGCTCTTCTGGGGTCTAACCCTCTGGTTGACACACACGCCCCACGGTGGACTCATTTCATTCCTCTGGAAGATTTGTTTTTTTAAATATCTTTTTAAGTTGTCCGTCTTTTTTAAGGATTGTTTCTGCATTATTCTTTAATGATTGATCTTTTTTTGTGTGAATCTTCATTTGACAACAATCATTTCACCCCTCCCCTCATTATTTCTGAATGTTAAGGCTGAGCCGGACATTTGGAACCCCCCGTCCCCAGAAGTCACCTCCAGAGCATTGATAACCACACAAAACGCTGACGTTCAGTAGAACTGGGGGGCCGTTTTCCATCCGGTGTGGTTTTGCTCCGCCCCCCCCCGGCCTCAGCGCAGTCCTCTGTACCTGCAGCACATGTAAATACGGCTCAGAGACGGCCAAAGGCTGCCGCTGGTTCGCTGCAAACCGCTCTGTTTCAGTACATGGTGGTTTGTTGTCTGACACCCCCCCTCTCTCTCTGTGTGCCTAAAATTAGCCAAGAAATGAAAATGGCGAGTCATGGTGGTTATGTACATATGGCAAACTAATGATAAACTATTTATTAAAGGTTTATTGTACAATTTTAATGTTTCTCTTTTTTTTCCTGCTTTTTAATGGAAAGATGAGATTTTTGAAGTCCCGCTCCGATCATCTGATCTGTTTTCAAAGCGTTCCCAGTGATCTTTTACTCATGATTGTTTCGAGTTAGCCAAAAACCCATCGTTTTTCAGGACCTAGCATCTGCAGAGCAGCAGGAGTTCATCAGAGATTCACCTCTGGATTGTGGGCGGGACTGTTGGTTTAGAGCAACCCCGCCCCCCCTTCCTATCGCTGAGCCCTCAGATCATGGAGCTTGTGGCCCCGCTCAGGTTGGAACAGGTGGGGGCTCCATCCTAGTTTGGTTAACATCTGACAAGTCCCAGCAAACAATAAATCCAGTTTCATGTCGAATTCTTCTGATTATCGTGGCTCTGAGGTCACAGTGAGGAGCGTCTGCTCAGCTTCATTAGCCGGCGTTTAACAGTTCTTGATCCTGAAGGCATCCCTCAGAAGAACCTCCCCTCGGTGTCCAGCGTCCTGCAGTGTCTTCCTCAGAAGACGCTGCATCTGCTGTCCTCTGCAGGAATATGATGATGTTTGCAGAAGTGGAGCAGCAGGTGTGAGGTGGCCTTAACCTGGGATAAAAGAGATATTAATAAAGGGCTTAACCATAATCCGGGCCCATTGTTTCCTGAAGAGCCTCCGGCAGAACTGGATTTGCTTCCTGTACCTCACCAGCTCTGAGCACTGACGGTTGTGTAAACTGAGGCTCTGGGACCTCAGTAAACATGCAGAAGAGCTTTGGGTTCTTTGATTCCCCCGTGTTTCCGCTGTGATGGACTAGGATGATGGCGCACTCAGAGCGCCACATCAACAAACAGGCTCCAGCTTTCTGGGAATTAGACCCACAAAGCCTGGTCTGGATTAACAGCTCTGTGGCAGAGAGGGGATTGGGTCTGTTTTAACAAGACCGGCTCTACTCAGGAGCATTTCTGATGACCTCCTGGGAGTTAGTAAAGCCAGGAGCTCCTCCAGGTCCTCCCTGCTGCTGGTTTCTGCTCACAAATGAAGGCCCTGGGATTCTTTTGGGAGATGGTGGAATGCATTGTGATGCAAAGTGGCTGTCGTGAATTTGCTCTGCAGACTTCAGTCAGGCCTATAACAGAGCGCTGGCCCAAAAAGGGGCCTCCTGGGGCCACACAGGGTCCACTGCTGCACGACAGTCCATCCGCCCAAAAGAGGATCTGAACTAAATGTCTCTGAGAGCGGCAGGAACGGCGGAGGGAGGAAGTCTGAGCAGCACCGGGAAAGGAACATGCTTCAGAGGAGGACATCCTGACAGCCGGCGGGTCTTTCTACGCGTCAGCGTTCCAGTCGGTGTCTAAGAAGAGACTCCGGATGAATTATGTGTAAACCTCATTGTTCTTGCAGTCATGGGGGGGTCTGCCTCCATCACATAAGCAGAAACCCCTTCCCACACGATCTCCTGGTTCAAGCGTGGAGATGTGCACATCACTTTCCTCACACGACTTCCACCAGAATGTAAAGATTTTAGACTCCACATCTCTCCGCCTCAGATGGCGTGGACAGAAGAAGGTCTTATCGTCTGAACTCTGACCCTGTTGGTCAGCTGAGTGCTCCACATAAACATGTGCTGGGGGGGGGGGGCTCTCAGCTTTTATGTAAGAGCTCTGTAATCCTGATCATTTCAGTGTGATTACTGCAGGAGACGGAGGCCAGCTGCTCACCTGCACTGTGGGAGGAGTTAAAGGGCACCAAGCTTTTATCTCCTCACTGAACATCAGGAGACCCATCCATCTGGAGATGTGACCCCAACCCTGATCCCAGCCTGGAAACACAGCACCAGGAAAACATACAGGGAGAAGATAAAGGGTGACATTCCTGGAAGTGGAGACACTCCTATGGGATGACCGTACAGATCCACACATTCTTCTAATCTCATTACTGAAAGATTTGGTCTGGTGTCAAACTGCCCACATGCCCCTGAGCATACCTACAACCCCCCACACACAAGAAGAAAGCATCCATTCATACACGCCAGGGCACTCTGGTTTCATTTGAACTGTTTTCTTTTTCTGTGATGATTCCAAACCAGAGCGAGTGTTCCCTGAAGGAAGCGTCTGACTGCTAAAAACACAAACCCAAGGTTTACATGCAGAAAATGTCTTCAGGAGGTCGACACACCAAGGAATGATCTCAGTGGAAAAAGGTCCAAAAGCATGCAGGACATGGTGGACTCCTCGTTCTGTCAGGGCTCAGGAGCAAATGGTAGAACCACAGAGGTTCTTCTCATCTTTGGAGGAGATATTTGACGCTCATCAGGGTTGAGGTTCGTTTAGGAGAAACTGAGGAAAAATCTGCAGCTCATGGGACAGCGCGTCTTCCATAACTTCATCAACAGCTGATCAGAATGAAGAGGAAACACCTACAGTTTCTCAGAAGCTCAAAGACCTTCATGGATCCCAAAAAGAACATGTGTGGAAACACCTGAAGTGTTTCTTGGACCATGAAGGTCAGGCTGAAGCATGTCTGATGCTGTTATACTTCAGCATGACTGATGCTTCAGCATGACCGATGCTTCAGCATGACTGATGCTGCTATGCTTCAGCATGACTGATGCTTCAGCATGCCTGATGCTTCAGCATGCCCAATGCTTCAGCATGCCTGATGCTTCAGCATGCCCGATGCTTCAGCATGCCTGATGCTTCAGCATGCCCGATGCTTCAGCATGCCCGATGCTTCAGCATGCCCGATGCTTCAGCATGCCCGATGCTTCAGCATGACTGATGCTTCAGCATGCCTGATGCTTCAGCATGCCTGATGCTTCAGCATGACTG
>BSAI01000017.1:1022113-1034652 GCA_036245035.1 Adrianichthys oophorus
GCATGACTGATATTGTGATGCTTCAGCATGACTGATGCTTCAGCATGACTGATACTGTGATGCTTCAGCATGACCGATGCTTCATCATGCCTGATGCTTCAGCATGACTGATATTGTGATGCTTCAGCATGACACAAAGGAAAACGTCAGAGAAGATGAAACAGAACCGTCTGTCGACCCAGACGACGTGTGACGCCAAACAAACGTGTCCTTCCACATAAACCAGGATGTGACAGAGGAGGAGAAGGAGAGGATTCCTCCAGAGTGATGAGATGCCACAGACAGGAACAGAAGGTTGGTTTGGCCACACGGCTGCAGGTTCTTCCCCACGCCAGTGACAGAATCTCTGCCCCCCCAAACAGGACATCCACTTTTGCTTGTTGTTTATTTTCTAAGTGTGATTTCCTGGTGTGCTGCCTGACAACGCCGCACTCTTTAGTGCAAACACCTAAAAATGGAATGTGCTGGTTTCCTTGAAGGCGCCACAGAGAGGACTTCCTGTCAGATTCCAACGCCGCCGACAGGTCACTGAGATCAGAACGTTCTTCATCACAGGAGAACAAATGCATCTTGAGCAGAAAAAGCCTTCACTGATAACTGAAGGTGTTCAGCACTGTTCCATGTAAACATTTGTCTTTTGTGTTTTCCTGCAGCTTCCAGAACTCCTCCTGCAGAGTGAAGATATCTGCTAAAGGTTAAAGTTTTACTGAAATGTCACTGAGAGAGCATCTCACAAGTCATTTTTAGAAATAGTTTCCGTGAATCTGATCTGCAGCAGCACCGTCTCCTGTTTCAGATCAGCCTGTCGCTCATTCTCAGCGTAAGCACTGCGTTTGGGCTCCAGTCTGCTCAGCAGCTTTCCATGCTCATCACCACAGATTCTGAGGAGCAAGCCTGAAGGTCTGTTGTTCAGGTGTTAATGGTGGGGTTGCTGTGACCTGGAGACCCTCAGATCTTTTCCTAAATCTTTACAGGACTTTATAAAGAAAGCAGAACGCCGAGAAGTTGATGGATGTTTTTAGGAGTTGTGCCATAAAAATATCTGCCAAAGGTGTCGGTTTGTGAAGGCAGGTGTTCTGTTGGAGCAGCTGCCTTGACCCACCTGCCATCTGGAGCAGAATAACAAACATCAGGGTCTTGCAGTCCACCGCAGTCATGCAACGTGTGGCATGCAACTGCAGTCAAACATTTGGATTAGGAAGTACAGAAAACTTTCCAAAGCTGCAGTGTCAGGTGGATTGCATGTTCATGAGTCATTGTTGTTTTTCAGGCTCTGATCTGGACAGCGGGGGTTGGGGGCGGGGTCACAGCTACCTTCAGCTGGAAAGCAGCAAAATGACTCCAGTTTGGACCTGGTTTCAGGGCTCCACAGCTTCAGCCGCTCTGACCTCAGAACATGACCTCCTGACTCATCTGTGCCAGCGGCTGAGCGCCGGCTTCAGCGAGGACCGTTTGGCTGCATGTCCTCCATGCAAACGCCAACCTTTGATTCTCCTCTGCTCACTGCTCACAGAGAAACTCTGAGACCTGTTCTCTGCATGACCATGATACATACATGTAGTAGGACAGAGGGAGGATGATGAATGAGAAGTGAGACACTGCTTTACCCGCCACTCACTGCAGGACCTAATCTCATTAGGCCTGCTCCCTCCCGCAGACTCCACCCTGAAAGCAGAACTCTCATCTGCGCTTCATTATTAAAGCAAAAATGTTCCTGTGTCGCCGTGGAACCGGATCAGCGGGCTCCTGCGAGGTCAGCAGGCCTCCTGAACATGACCTCTTGACCGGCCTCGGCTTTTCTTCCACCATGTGATGCAGTAAAAGTGATCAACCATCATTCCAGTTCAATGTGTGGAAACACTTTGAGTTTACAAAGTCATGTGACCGTACAGTGTGCTAGAATGTTCTAATAATGTTCCTTTGGATTATTCTGATGTGGAAAAACAACAGTGGAATGAACTTTATCAAACTCAAATGTGAATGGATTTGACATTCATTCTTGTTTACTTGTTTGTTTGTACACATATTTATTTACACTTGATTATCTTGAAGAAACACAAGAATCTGGAAAACTTCACTGTTCAGTAGCAGATATTTATCTCTGAGTCACACTGTTGAAGTTCTGGCTGAAGATGTTCTGATCCATTTTAGATCAGTGAATCGGATCGTTGAAAATGAACCAACCACAGGTTATGATCTGAATCAAATTGTTGGTAAAATAAATCATTACAGCCCTATTCAAAATATAATAAACCAGCAACATAATTCATAATGTATAACTTATTGTTTTTATCATATTCAGTTTGCTGTAAATAACTTCATGAGAAAGGATTGAGACATCCTTTATTGTTGTGTTGTCCATAAACAGATGAAGGCCGCCCCCATAGACCGTCTGATGGGATGTTGGGGATTAAATGGCTCTTAAGGACAGTCATGGGAACAGCTCAGCACACGCTCTCCTTGTGTAACAGCAAGTTTCAGGACTCTGGCCCTGAAACAGAAGGAATCCTCAGAGGCTTGGTCTCCTGCTTCCAGTCTGAGGAGCAACGTTTCCACAATCTGAGCCTCTGATGGGAGATGACCCACTGTTTAAAAGTAGTGGGATTACTTCTCTGTAGTCTAAAGACCTCCCTTAGATTCCATGTAATCCGTTACTAGCTGACGCAGGTGTCCGTCCAGAGCAGTGGGAGTAACTGAAGGCGTTACTCCATGACAGTGGAATCAGGTTGTTGTGTAATCCAATAAGCTCCAGTCCGCGTTTCCCCTCAAGCCCATCTGGATCTGGGTTTGTTTACCGGTGGACGCTCCTGCAGGACCGACTCAGCCTGCCTCTGTTTGTGCAGGAAGGAGAAAGTCCCAGCTCCGCGGCGGAGGGGCAAACCCGACCCGGGCATTTACTGCTGGGGTTTTTGAGGGGGAGGGTTGCGTGTGAAAGCAGCTGGGGGGGGGGGGGGTGGGGCGTCTCCGGCTCACAAAGTGTGTTGGGGGGGTCTCTTTACAAGCTTCGCACGGACCAAGGAGGAGTTCCGAAGCGGAGCCTGAAAACCCATTTTCACGGGTTCCTCCAAACGCCACAGTTTGGCTCCGTGCGGCGTTTGGAGGATTTTCTGCAGGTGTCCGTAAACGTTACACCGCAACAGAGTCTGCGGCCGCAAATCCCACAAAACAGATTATAACGCCGCGAGCGCGCGCGCGTCTCTGAACTTTTCCAGTGAGGGGGGGCCTGCAGCCGCGTGCTGGAGTTTAAGTGTTCAGGAAGGGAGGCGGCAGAGCGGCGGTAAACCTCACCTGTAGTGTGGAAAAGGAGGCGAACAGTCTCCCCTGCTAGCTTTAGCGCTAGTTAGCTTCCGGAGCTAGCATAGCAGCTAGCTCCCGCTCCGCCAGGGTTTTCTCTCCCCCTTCTGGAGGCCCACACCCGCGGATGAACTCTGACAAATTAAACAGAAGCGAACGTCAGAGGTCGGTGGGCACCCCCGCGCTCAGGCCTCGTGTCGGCGCTGGTTCCCCGCGCAGTGACGAACCTCCGCGCCGCCACGTTAGCTCGTTTGACTGAACACGTTGGACACGTTTCTCCGCCCATCTTCCGGGATGCTTGTTTATTCTAGTTTACGCGTGTGCCCATGCCACAGAGCAGACGCAGCCCCCTGAACGCAGCCCGTCGTCAGAACGAGCCGTCCCCGCGCAGGAGCTGCGCCCGTCCCGGCTGGAGCAGAGATGTGGCCGCGGCACTCGGGCTGGGTTGTGGCCGCGCTGTGCGCCGCGTTACTGGGCTGTCATCCTGCGCTCGCAGACAGTAAGTCAACCTTCTTTCACTCACCGCCACAAACTCACCTTTACCTGTTTAACTGGAGGAAGATGAGCGCGAGGCAGCTCCCACTGAGCCGCAGAAACAAATGCGAGGACGATGGTTCACGCGCACGTAGGGAAACGCACAAAAAGAGTTTTTGTTTGTTGCGGGATTCTGAGCTGCAGAAGTTCATGAAACCCGCAGGTTTTGGTTTAGACGGAACTTTTTGGTATTTATGTTCACCACAATGATTTCATGTAATTAATTTAGGCACATTTATAAAACTTAAAGGGAAAATACAGGAATTCATTGATAAAAAAGTAAATAAATAATTTCTTTGTGTTTTAACAGAAATCAAAAGAATAATAAAAATAATACATCTTTATTCAGTTTTATTCAGTTGTGAACCCTAATTGGAATTAAAGCCTTTAGCGTTTTAAAGCATTGCTTTAAAATGTATAACTTTAAGTCATACATCTTTAGTTGGATAAAAGCTATTTCACATGATACAGATTTTCATTTTTTATTTGTACGTGCAATTGTGGAGCCAGAGACGCTCATCTCAATAGTTATGTTTGAGAAAAGTAAAAATGTGAAGTGTTTCTCCATTTTATTTAGAAATGATATGTAGAATGTACAGCTAAAATCAGAATAATTTGACATTTTACTGTCAAATGATTTTGAATGTGAAAGATTCTGATCACAACTGCTTCAGAAAGAGGAAAGGAGCTTTGGGATGGACAGACACATTGTTTCTTGGAATAAACAGGAATAACTGGGCCGTTTGTGGATGAAAATATTGATAAACTAAAAATGAAAACATTTTGTTGTGGTTAACTATTTCGTTTTTTGCATAAATAGATCATAGACAGCCCTTCATAGGGTTATGCATGTTTCATTGCTTAAAAAAACCTTTGCTGTGTCTGAACGTCTGCATTGCAGGAGCAGACACGGTTCTGGTCCGGCCAATATTGGCATGTAGAGATTTTTTGTTTTGTTAGTGATGGAGGCTTGATAAAGGCATGCTGGAGCAGCAGGAGTGTTGCAGCAGCGGCTGCTCTGGAGGAGCGAAGGTTAGCTCTTATCAGCTGTGTGTGTCGGCACCCATTGTAAACAGTTTTTGTCCCAATTAAGTAAGTTGTCTGAGAATTCAGTGGAATTAGTAGCTTGTTGTTTCAGATTGAAAGCTTTGGCTTGTTGCTGCGGTCAGTACAAAAATGGAACAATAAGCCCGCTTTGCAGCGCTGCCCCCCTCACATATCCCCTTTTATTCACCAAGCGCATGAATGAATGCATTTGGGGCATTTCTGCTCACACTCACTTAAAGATTGCTCACAGACTTTGTTTGCAGAATTTCTGTCTGATGCAAATATTAAGATATTGTGAAATATTTGCTGCCATAATCTGGTACAAAGTGATAGAAATGTGGATTGTATGAATTAAATATCTGAATTTACTGAAGGTGTAGGAAGTTTGTTTTTAAAAAGGATTTTTGCATGCAGTCAGTAAAGATACTACAGGTTTATTTGTGCTCAATAATATCGACATTGTTTTAACTTTTTTTGCAAAAAAAAACAGATTTTTATATAAAAGAATATGTTTTATGTTGGCATGAAAACCTGCTGAGGTTCACTGCCGTCGTGCAGCACATGGAAACACTGCCGTGTTTCTGACTTCTCTCTGGAGGAGCTTGTGGGGTCGATGGAGTCGCTCCTTCGAGTCTGGAGGCAGAGCAGGTTGTGTAAGTGTGCTCCTCTCAGACCTGAATGAAGACCTGGACCTCACTGGGGCTGGTTTCATAAGCTGGTCTGGAGGGATCTCTGGCAGGAGTCCAGCATAGTTGATGGGAAGTTTTACTTCATAACAAAAGCTGACTTTATTAGGTGTCTGTGTGAGTGTAATTCATTTATCAGGCTTTGGGGCCTTTTATGTTAGACAAGTGTTTCATCCTTTCAGCCTCCTGCAGGTTTGATGTTTCCATTCTTGTTTGTTTGAAGATGAGCACCATGTTTACCTGGTTTCTGGGGAAACAGCTTTGTAACTCTCAGCATTTTTGTGGTTTCATCAGGGTTTGTGGTTGGGTTGTGTTTTTGTTGTGCAATGAAAGCATGTCACTGTTTAACCTCCGGGGGTGTCGAGCTCCATCTTGTGGACCACCAGTCAGCTCAGATTGTGGTCTGGCGTGTCAAAACTCTCAAGTGAAATGGACCTGTGTACAAACAGGTGTTTTACACAGCAGTAAAACACAATGAAAACGTCCCATTCAGGTGACAGGCTCATATTCAGAATGTAGAGGTTCCTTCAGATGAAGTTCTGTGGGTCAGCTGTGCACACGTGACCCAAAGCCTCACCAAGTCAGATCCTAACCCTGACCCGGTGCCTCCGTAAGACAGAAATCTGTTTATTGTCCCTTCACACCTCAGAGGTAGGGCAGGGCGATAGTGAACCTTTCATATCACGATATAGCTTTTTTTTTTTCATATCAGGCGATAACGATATTTATCACAATATAAACCAAATAACGATATCTGTCAAATTTGAATGCTCTGTGTTCACACACAAATGCATTACCTTACTTTAAACGTAACAGATGTAATGAAGGACCATTATGCAACAGTTTTTTTTCCAGAAAACGGAAGAGCAGACGTATTACAAACTAAACTGAAAAGCTTTCAAGTTTCAAAAGAGAACATCAATAAAACAGAACACTTAACTGCTTGATCAGTTCCATTTAAAAACAAAGCATTCATCCTAACATTTTTGTCAACACCCTGTGAATAAGCTAGGAACTAAAATCTAATTCAAAGGGCCACTCCAAAACAAATGTTCAGCTGGTCCACAGCAACGTCAGACACACAGACCTTTTTAAAAACATTCATCTGAGATTTTTTTTTCCTGCTGTTGAGTTTGGCTTATTTTCCAGAGACGATGCTTCAAAGAGTGTGTTTTGTCTCTGAATCACCCACATTTAATATTGTTTCTGACGATGTTATTAAAGTTTAAGCATGCTCAATCGTATCATTAAAGGAAGTTTGCATGCAGCGATGGTGCAGCTTAGCAGCGATGGCGCCTCTCTAGAGTCGGAGGCTGCAGCATGTTCTGCAGGTTTCTTTGTTTCAGTGGAGGCGAAAAACATGCAGCCTTAAAAAGGGAAGTGTTGCAATCATATTTTCCTGCCTGCAGATTCAGCAGCAACAGCCTGCAGCTCTTACCCCCCCGGTCAGAAATGGCCTGTTGATGCACGAGGTGGTGGAGGACAGGTGGTGTCTCTGCTCTGTCTCTTATGGTTTGTAATCTGCAGCAGATGAATATTCCACCAAGGACAGCCGTGTGGGTTTGGTGCCGTGTAGAATGCGACGTCGCATTAGAAGCCTCGGGAAAACCGTCCGCCGCCTCCTGTTTTTTCAATCTCAAATGTGATCAAATTGGAGCTTTTCTTTCCAGCTCACTGGTTCTGATTGTTGTTGGATGAATGTGACCCTGACCGCCTTCATCCCTAAACTAACCTAAAGCAGCGCCGTGGCGGGGAGCTTTCAGAGCAAACGTGACTGTAAAAAAAAAAAAAAAACTTTGTGTTATGTTTAGTTTTTGAAACAAGGAAACACTTTAATCTCGGTTCGTTTCAAAGACATTGTCATATACACAAAATTGTTTATTTTAGGCGTAAAAACTGCTTAAGTCAAAACAGGTTTTAATTTTAAATTGTATTTGCAGCTAGAGATGCTCATCTCCACAGTTGTTTTGAGAAAAGGAAAGGAAAACATGCATCTCTACAATATAAAGTTTGTTTTATTTCCTCAGAATGTTATTTTGTACCTTCAGTAGCATTAAAGTGATGCTGCTGGAGGCAGGTGGAAACGAGGCCAAGCAGCCTGGTGAAGGGCAGATGCCTTCTGTTTAGTTAAGAGTGGATTTTAGTTTGAAGCAGAGCAAAGAGATGCCCTGTTCTGGAATTAACTCCTGTAGCTGCTTTTTAATGAATATTACGATGAGAAGAAGACAGATGTGGAAGGCAAATGAGCCTCGTTTGAATTCCTCTGATGGAAAAGTTCAGATTGTTGATCATTTAAACTCTATGCTGTTTCTCACAAAGTCTGTAAATATCAAAACATTTCTGCATCTTTCATCCACATGTCACTGGGTGTTTAAAAATAATAGAAAATAAAGCTTTACATTTTTAAAAACTTCCAACGAAATGAGAGGAATTACAGAGTTCAGGCCACCCACAAAGATTTGAACCTGCTTCACTGTGGATGACTGCAGGTCAGGATACCTGGACAAGCGTGTACGCATCTTGATGTGTGTATGTACACGATCATGGAGTTCCACACTAGGACTGCTGTGTTCCCGTTCGCACTCTGAGCCGCTGTCTCCCGGACTGGAGTGTGTTACAGTCTATTGGGAATGTGCAGCTAAAAATACCGACCCGGCTGAAAGCAGGTTCTGATAGGAGCCCAAATCCTGAGACCAGCCGGCTCTTTCACTCTGATATAACAACGCTCCGTGCTTGTTGTGCACTTTGGTTGTGTTCGTTTGTGTATGGTGTAGTGTGAGTGGCTGTGAATTCTGATGGATGTAAAGGCTGGATGTCCTGCAGGTTCTGACAGAACCTGAAAAAGATGAAAACCTGCAGAACAGCTTCAGAGTTTAGTGAAAATGTTCTGGTGAAGGTTATGCCGTACGGCACTTGTCGTTCAGACTGGATGTGTGCATGGACGTGTGTGCATGTGTGTCCACGTGTCTGCACATGCTTGTGTGTTTGCCTCACACTGTCATCCAGCAGAAGGGATATTAAAGGAGACTATGACTCACTGTTGCGCCTTTTCTGACCTGATGTGCGCGACTCGCGCATGGGTCAGGCTTATTGACAGAATATGAGAACTGGACTGAGTGACCTCTCCCTAAGTGTTCCAAACAGGAAGTACCTGCTGGCTTCCAGAAGCCAAAATCCCATAGACTTCCATAGAGAAATGAACAGCTGTTGCTCAGTCATTCTATTGGTCACAATAACCCTTCTTGATCTGATACATTTTTTACATCTTCTTGATAATCCTCATTTTTTTCAGGTTATTAAGTTATTCAAGTTATAAACTGACCAATCAGATGCCTCAGTAAAAGTAGGTGGAGCCTGCTGGCCCCCATGTCCAATGTTCAGAATGTTTGACAGATTTTGTGTAGGCCGCTTTCATGTCGTAGGGGTGTGGCCTTTCAACAAGCTCCCTCCTGGCTGGTGAGAGTGGTTGCCACAGAAACGATGACTCAGACCGACTCTGACCAATCTCCACTTACTAGCTCCAACATGGCAGGGCCCATATCATTTAAAAATGGCAACTGCATTGACTTCCTTTGGTTGGAGCTGGAAGTACCAAGGGGGTCCTCACTCACTCAGTCCAGTTTGATCCAGTTCTCATATACAGACGATGGTCCGGCTGTAGGTGGTTCTGTTCTGGTTCTCCGTCTGCGGCCTGTGAGTTCAGAGACTGACAGGTCGCAAAGCCTCTGAAAAGCTCTTTCCTGACCGAAGGTGAAGCAGGTGAAGCGTGAGCTGCTGTGTTCAGCAGAAGGTTTCAGGACGGTCTGGATTTGTCTGTGGTTAGAAAGTTCTCAGGACCTTTACAGGCCAGTTCAATGATGAGATTAGAAACTGATGGTTGTGGAGTGGCTGTCTTGGTGGTTGGATTCCCAGCTCAGGGAAATAACCAAAAGTTCCACTTTGGACTTTTTACAAAGAAAATTCCTGAAGTTGTTGTTGATCGTCTGTCCACAAACGTAGTAACTGATTTACTTTAACTAAATACTCGAGAAGTTGATGTGAAGGAAAGCTTTGAATCAACATCTCTGTGTTCTCAGCTGTGACATCTTTTAGCATGTTTCATAGGATTTACTGTCTGAAGAAAAACATGTTTTTTTTTTTGATGAGCTCTATTTATTTATGCACTGTGTTTTTAAGTGGCTCCTTCACAAAACCTGCCAGCGGCTTTGTTTGGCTCCGCCTCTCTTTAAACCTCGGGATTTTATGACGTTTTTCTCCCATCAGACGCTGCAGCTCTGGTATCTGCTGCGTACTGAAGAAGAGATCACTTCAGTTCTCTGGAAACTTTTGGTTTTTACAACTTTAAGATCTTAAATATGAAACTCACGAGAATTAAAGTCAAAAACAAGGTGCTGGAAAAAATCTGTCAGGCTGCAACGGGGTGGGATCATCTAAGAATAAAAGGAGAAAAAATGTAAAGAGAAACCAAAAAGTGAAAAGAAGGGACGCTCGTGGAGGCTTGGATCTTTAAAAAGACTTTGTGGTCAGAATCCAGATCCAGTCCCCAAAGACGGCAGCTCACAGACAGACATGCGGTCGCTGAACAAAACGTCAATACGGGAGATCTGCTGAACCTCAAAGGCAGGAACATGTCTGTAAATAAAATACAGCTTTTAATTATGAAAAGGTCTCCTCTCTTTTATGTGAGTTCTGGTCTGATTCTCTGACCTTTAGCTGCACTGACGGCTTGTGTAATGCGCACGTTCAGCATTTATAAACATGTCAGCTGCAAAAGAATGAACTGCTTTGGGGGATTTTGTTCCTTCTTTACCAGAAGTTGTTTTATTCCCAAAAACGGATGTGTTTTCCCTAAAATGTGTAACCAACAAATCCATATTCTGTGGCGCAACTAATGTCTCCTTTTTGTGCTTTTCCAGTTTGTCCAAGCAAGGACATACGTAACAATGTGACCAACCTGCAGACGCTGGAGAACTGCACGGTGATTGAAGGTCACCTGAAGATCTTACTCATGTTCAAGACAAAGCCAGAACACTTCAGAGGCCTCAGTTTCCCCAAACTGAGGGTGGTGACAGACTATCTGCTGCTCTTTCGAGTTTATGGTCTGGAGAGCCTCAGCGACCTCTTCCCCAACCTTACCGTCATCAGAGGCAACAACCTGTTCTTCAACTACGCTTTGGTCGTCTTTGAGATGCTGCAGCTGCGGGAGGTGGGCCTCCACAGTCTGATGAACATCACCAGAGGAGCGGTGAGGATTGAGAAGAACCCAGATCTCTGCTACCTCTCCACTCTGGACTGGTCCAAGATCCTTGACTCAGTTGAGGACAACTATATTGTGGCCAACAAGAACGACAGAGAGTGTGGAGATGTCTGTCCGGGGGCGCCCAGGGGGGAGACGTTGTGTCCGACCACCACCCTCAACGGACACTTCAGTGAGCGCTGCTGGACTCAGAAGTTCTGTCAAAAAAGTACGTTCCTTTTCTTTCTGCCGGATTCTGAAGTTTGCATGATCTTTGCAATTGAATGTAGGAAAGCTGGACTCTCCGTCCAGTAACCAGAACCAACATTCAAAAGTGTGAAGACATGCTTTGCAGATAAAATGTAACTCACCTGGAAGTTTGGAAGATCCATCTCCTGCTCTCTGTGATGCAGGTGTACAGAAACAAACCCTGGAGAGTCCCAGAACACATTTCCTCTGAGCTTTTACATTTAATTGGACTTTTTTTTCTTTTTGTTCATTTTGGGTAGCATTAATTGACAGCAGCCTAAAAATAAAAAAAATAGAAATAGAAACACATAAATAAACAAAAACACAGGTTCCATCGTGTTTAAACCTGATCCACCTGCTGTAGTATTCTGCAGTTTCCATCCGGTTACCTGGAAGTTTCAAACTCACCTGAGCGCTGTGGTTCACTGTAACTTGGAGTCTTAGTTTGGGTCATGCTGGTGGAATCAGAACCATCTCTGTACAGATGTTTTTAACAGAGTGAAGCTGAAAGTTCTGCTTGTAGGTAGAACGCTGAGATCATAAGATGATTCACAGGAGAACCCGGAAAGGCGAACGCTGCAAAAAAGGTGATGAAAGCAGGTGACTCGTTTCAGTAACATCTACTCTGCAACAGAGCTGTGCATTCATTATCACAGCACACATGTATAGGATGAGGAAGGATCTAACAGCAAGCATGTGAGCGTTGGTCAGTGATAAATACACCCTCGACTTTAAAATGTTACAAAACACAACAAACAAAACCAGACAAAGTGATTCATTTTTATTCTGATTCTATTTTCACCTTATTTTTCAGCAGTTAGTAATTCATGTTGACGCTTTCACTAAAACCAAAACTCACTCAGGTTTTAGGCCAACATACACCACAAAGCAGCTCCAGGTCATATTTTTGGGCTAATTAACCTGATTTGTGTTGCTGGTCTTTATTTGCTTTGACAGCTTCAGTTGAAGGGTCAGGAATTTCCCAGACCTAGAAAACGTCCAGGAAGGGTGAGAGATGTTAGAAAAGCAGTTTGTAAAGCATGCTTCTGGAAGCTTCAGCCTGGAGCTGCACGATTTGAGGAAAACTTACAATGTGCAATATTAATCAGTATGATATGACTTACAATCCACAAACAAAAGTCAAAACAAAAAAACAACACACAAATCATCTCAATTTTACAGCAACAGTTTTATTTAATACAAATATAACTTATACTCCAAATGACCCACATCAGGAGGCGGGCATCTCATAAAACGGATCCATCCGATTGGTCAACAGTGTAAACGGATCCATCCGATTGGTCAAATGCGTAAAGGGCTCTATTTGTTGAACACTTCAAGCTGCCATGAGATTGGTTTCGCACGCGTGTAAATATTTATGGTAATCATTTATCACATTTTATGTCATCTTTTGTGATGATGTGTTTTCTGGAAGCTTGAGCCTCCGGTGTTGGTTCTGGAAGCTTGAGCCTCCGGTGTTGGTTCTGGAAGCT
>BSAI01000017.1:1034662-1063145 GCA_036245035.1 Adrianichthys oophorus
GCTTGAGCCTCCGGTGTTGGTTCTGGAAGCTTGAGCCTCTGGTGTTGACAGGAGAGTCGGTTTGGTTCTTTCTGAGAGGGAAATGTCAAAACGTTGTCACGTTTGTTCTCGTTCCTTCAGAAAGATGTGATGCAACACTTGGTCGTCAACAACATCTCAGTTTGGTGAAGTGAGAGTCACCTTTTTCTTTGTGTCTGATACGACACAGGACCTCCAGACTGAGAAGAAACTCTGGTGTGCTCTCCATCTGAACCATCAGGATCTCATTGATGAGTGAAGGACAAACGCAACAGAATAAAGGTTCTGTTTTATCAAGCTTCATGTTTACTCAAAGTGGATCTCTGCAGGTTATTGTGGATTCTCCATGACCCGCTGTGATGTTTGATTTGGTGACGTTTGCACTGTTCCGGTCTCTGTAGTAGACCAGAGTAGAAGGTCCTGAAGTCAAATGGCTTTGCTGTGTTTGGTGTCTGAGTGGCTTTGTGATGAGGAATCAAGGCCAGATGTTGAGAGTCTGATCTCCAGGCATGGGCAGGAATGCTGCTCCCGCCTGTGGGCATGTGGTCCTGTGGTTTTTGCCTCTTTTCTCCAGAGCTTGAAGGTCCCGTTAAGCACCAGCTTTACCCACGGGTTTAGGATGCAAAGCATTCTGGGTTCTCATCTGCTGTGTGAGGGTCTGGCAGTGAGCTGCTCTTTCCAAACCTTTTTCAGAAGACCATAGATGAGGTCACGAGGGTTCACATGGATTATACTATAAAGAGCCATGGAGAACACCATGCTCTGCTCAAAACCCTCATGTGGAGATAAAGCAGAGCTGGTCCTCGATGAAGTCGGTTTACCCTTTTTTTTAAATTAGTTTTTCTTAGCTACAATAACATCAATACATTTCATAAATTTGTTTTATGTTCAATTTGTAAAAATATTAAAATAAAAACTATTAAATTAAGCAAAAAGATGTTTCTTTGTATTGTGAATTCCATCTGCATGTAAACCTTGTTTATGCAGGGTCTGTGCTAACTCCTGGATTATGCTGGTCTTTGTCAGGATGTGCAGGAGGACTGAAACTTGTTCACTCAAAACTCGCCGTCTTGTGCGCTTCTCCATTTTGACTCAGCTTAAAAAGCACGAACTGGCAGCAGTGGTGACAAACTTGCATTCTGTGGTTTGAGAAAATGCTAAAGGCAGAGCTAATGCACAGCGACGCACAAAAAGGCTGCAGGAACAGATTGTTTTCTCAGTTGAAGGTTTCTGCTAAAGTAAATCTTCAGACTGGCAATGCTGGGTTTTGCTGAGCAGTTTTTAGTTGAACGTGTTCAAACCTGCTCAAAAATAAAAAGCATTTTTATTTAGCATTTATTTAAAGTTAGAAGGTGTAATCGTTCTGCTCAGCCTTATATGTTTGTCCATGGATAGATGAGTTTGGAGTTGCAACCTGTTCTTTGACCCGGTTCTGAAGCGAAGAAGCGTTTCTGATCTCAGCTCCCTTTTTGGGAACAGCGCTCGTCATATGATTTTCTTTAGATTCTGATAAAGGCAAGCAGGCTGCTGATGGTTTCTGTACCATGCCAGAACACAAGTCATGGTGTTGATAAAAGGAATATTGCTGCACTCCTTTAGAACAATAATGTCATCCATTCTCTATCATCTCTGTCATCCATTCAACAGAGCTTTTTATGAAACAAGATGCTCTCAGAACAGCAAATGTCCTCCATGTAGCTTTTATTTGAATTATGTTTTTAGGTAATGAGGCTCATTAACACCTTTAACAAAACTAATCAGGTAATGATTGTCTGTTTGTGCGTCACGTCCACCAAATCAAACACTTCAAAAATAATCACATTTATCCTGAGAATTACACACACTGGGCTTCAAGCTCACTGTAAATCGGCACACAAAGTCTCCTCGACTGAAGCTGGATATGGACTCGAGTCTCCTTCTCAAGTCGTAGTCACACGGGTCAATCCCCGTACAGGTTTTTGGGTTGTCCGGGTCTGTGAAGGGTCATAGAGTAGCTGCATCTCAAGGGGAGTGCAGTTGTGTCTTGCAGTTCCCTTAAGGCTCGTACGATCACCTGGAGACGTCATAAAAAATGGAACCGACCATCGTCGTGTGTGTGTGGTAAGTGTATTGTGAAGTATTCATAAGAGTAATGGGAGTCACACACACTTATGACATATGGGTAATGCTGTTGTACGGTGTCTGTACTCTACACTCGTTAGTAATGTATGAGTGCTGGCTCCTTACTGACCGCGCACAAATGCTGTGCACATGGGGTGTGCATGTGGTCCATAGGGTGTCCACACAAACTACACTTTGATTATCTAATTTCCTCATTTGTAACAGTCAGGCTGCAGCAAGGAGCGCATATGAATCCCATGAACAACACTTACGAGATCCATGTACAGTCTAGAGGATTTGTGTGGGTTGTAAAAATGAGAAATCCATACGACACCCCTGCGTCTCACCTACTTCCCCCTTACCCTGGCATGTTATAGAAAACTGAATTCAATGTTATTTATATAACCCAATATCACAGCCATAGCCGTCTCATTGGGCTTATAGCGGTATTTGCAAAGAACATAAAGTCAGTCATAAAAATGTAAACAATAGCTGGTTGTTAAACAGACTAAACCAAACAAACATCTCTGCCCTTACACCCTCCTTCTCTGTGAGGAAAAACTCATAAAAAAGCCTATTTTGGGCTTTCTCTCCTCTGCTTAGCTTCATGGAGAAGTTTGTATAACAGATGTAATGAAAATTATAATTATTCCTCCAAACTTCATTTCAGTAGGTGAGGTAGGGCAGCAGTAGGTTAAATAATCTCTGATTACTAGCTAGTCTGGTAATAATCCTGTCCAAAGATGAATGTTTTAAGTCCAACTTTGAATGTAGAAACTGTGTCAGCCTCTTTTACATGAGCTGGGAGTTTATTCCATAAAACAGGAGCTTGGTGGATAAAGACTCTACCTCCAACTGTGCTTTTAGAGATTCTAGGAGCCACAAGCAGTCCTGCATTTTGTGAGGGAAGTGTTCTGTTTGGATGGTAAGGCACTATGAGATCTTTAATATAGGATGGGGTCATACCATTCAAGGCCTTATAGGTTAGCAGGAGGATTTTGAACTTGATTCTAGATTGAACTGGGAGCCAGTGAAGTGAAGCTAACACAGGAGTAATGTGTTCTCTTCTGCTGGTTCCTGCTAACAATCTAGCTGTTGCATTTTGAACAAGCTGAAGACTTTTTAAAGAACTTTTAGGACACGCTGCTAGCAAAGAGTTACAGTAATCCAGCCTAGACGTAACAAATGCATGGATGAGTTTTTCAGCATCGCTTCTAGATAATATGTTTCTTATCCTAGAAATATTGCGTAGGTGAAAAAATGCAGTTTTACAAGCCTGTGATATGTGAGCCTTAAATGATAAATCCTGGTCAAATAAAACCCCCAGGTTTCTAACTGTGGGAATGGAGGCCATATTGACACCATCCAGGGAGACCATCTGAACAGGTAGGGTATCTCTGAGGTATTTTGGACCTAGTATAATGACCTCAGTTTTTTCTGGGTTTAGGAGGAGGTCATTAACTGCCATCCAAATCTTGATGTCATTAATGCAGGCATTAAGTTTCTCTAAGCGGTCATTCTGGTCAGTCTTAATGGATAGATACAACTGTGTATCATCTGCATAACAGTGAATATTAATCCCGTGTTTCCTGATTATATTCCCTAGAGGCAGCATGTAAAGCATAAACAGGATGGGTCCTAGAACTGAGCCCTGTTGGACTCCGTAGCTAACTCGACTATAATTGGAGGAATGTCCATTTATATGAACAAACTGGTACCTATCAGATAAATAGGATTTAAACCATTGAAGAGCAGATCCTCTGATCCCTATGTCATGCTCTAGTCTCTGGAGTAAGATGCTGTGGTCTATAGTGTCAAAGGCTGCACTAAGATCTAACAGGACCAGAATAGAGATTAGTCCCTGTTTAGCTGTTTAACTACAACTCTTTCTAAGATCTTTCAAAGTCTAATGTTACAGAGGTTTCTATAGATGCCTTTGTTTCTACTGTTTCAGCCTGCTCTGGGCTGATAGTAGGGATAGCTTTGTTCAGCTTTTCTCTAATACTTAATATTTTACAATCGAAGAATGAAAGAAATTCCTCTGAGCTGAGAGTAGCAGGAATATGTGGTTCCACTGAGCTGTGACTGCTGGTCAGTCTGGCTATAGTACTAAAAAGAAATCTCGGATTATTTCCATTCTGTGCTATTAAAGCTGAATAATACTGGCTTTACGCAGAGATTTTTTATAATTTAAAAGGCTATATTTCCAGTTATTCAGGGATTGCTCTGAGCCGGATCGGCGCCATTTTCTTTCTAACTTACGGGTTACTTGTTTAAGGGAACGTGTTTCAGCGTTAAACCACGGTGATACTCTGTTTTGTCTAAATAGTCTTGGTTTCAAAGGAGCAACAACATCAAGTGTTCTCCTGATGGCCTCCATGGAGTCATCAACAAACTGATCATTTTTTCTGGGACTGAAACTATAGGAGCTGCTCTCAGAGTGTTTGCTCAGCATGTTACTAAATAAAAAATAAATAAATAAATTCAGACACAGAACGGTCAGGAACTTGTGCTTTACGTGTTCACATGTTCAATTGCTGTTAATTGTTCAATTGTAGAGAGAGCTCAAAAATTGTCTTAAAAATGTGCGTGAATTTGAAAAATTGGAACGTCGAAGCCCGAAACATGCATGTGCACGTGTTTACATAGACTTTTCATTGGAAGTGGTCGCTTAAACATGCGCTGCAGAGGCTGGTGTGAAGGTAGCTTCAGTGTTCACTACAACCTGTCGCCCACAGCATGCCCATAGAAAAAAAATGTGCATGAACATTTTCTCACTGAGCTGTCTACCACCTTGATATTTCTTGCGGTTCACATGCATTCCAGTTTTGACCATTGGCAGACGCCCATATCCACCCGTAAGGGCAGTTCAGATGGAGCCTGCCGTCTCCTAGCCTGGGAGCAGGTCTACTGCAGATGTTTCCTGGAGTCCATAGTGAACCATCATTTTGTGACAGTCAGGTTGTATTTCCTGTTGATTATTGAAAGGGATCTTAATCGTGTTTCTTCTGTTGAAGTAGAGGCGCATTCGTCTCCTCAGACGGGGCTTCAGATGTCTTCAACATCTGACTTTGCAGGATCTTTCAAATATTTGATGCAGTCCTGTGCATTCTCTTAGCAGACGCCTCCACCTCTGCTTTGCTGCCATAGATACTTCCAGCCTTTCAGCTGGCTGGAGTCCTCCTGAGTTTTTGCGTGCTGTCCAAGGTGCAGCATTGCAATAAATCGGTCGTATGGGGTGAAGACCCGCTGAGAGACCTCTTGATATGGAGCATCCAGATTTACCCGGCCCACACCGCTTGTTCCCCCGCCAATGTCAAGTTGGACTTGTCAGGCTAAGCGTGTAGCTTTGAAACACAGACGGACTATAAATCACACGGGGACATAACCTCTGTGCCTGTGCAGACAGTGGACGCTCATTATTTAGTCTTGCTGCTAGGAAACCAGAGTAACATTGTGTTGTAATAGTAGATATGAACACATCAGCCATTCATCCTGGCTGTGTTGGAAAGAAAATCAAAATGTCGGGGTGAGTTGAAGGGTCCCGCTTAAGCGTATCTCCATCTCTGGCTTTGCGGTGGTATCCGCAGGATTGGTGCACGTGCCAACATTTGTTTTCCTCCTACCAAAAGCAGTAGTAAAGTTCACAGGATGTCCTTCCAGATTGTATTGCGTCTTTGTTGTCTGCTTCCTATCTGAAGTTATGACACCAAGTCCTCCACAGCACAGACACTTCTGAGACCAAAATACTCATGGGTGACCTGAAGGTCATCAAGGAAGGATGGAGGATGAATGACTTGCTGTTCAGGCTAATGTGGGAAAACTTTTGACATTTGTTGATTGAAGACTAAGGAAGAGGCTGGGAAGTCTTTTCAAACACTGTCTTAATGAAATCACATGAATATTTACGCTAATGTTGCACATCCAGTCTTCTTCTCATATTAGAGGTTTGTTGTGGAGCTTGGAGACCAAGTCTCCTCTGACCGCAAATGCAACCAAACCTGTCAGGTGGTGATGACCGTCAGTCAGTTGGCTCACCTGGCGGGAGCTTCTCTGTGCACAGAAACACAGACAGGTGGTGGTGGTGGGGGTCTTAACGTCATTGGGTGATTCAATGACTGAGCTGCAACCTTTGTTGTTCTGTGGGTTCACGCCTTCACCACACTTCATACTAGGGATGCAATGATCTTGTACCACGATTCTGTCCAAACCTCAATTTTTGGTTTGTTTCGGTTCAAATATATTGTGTGTGTTACAAAACAGCAAAGACCTAAAAATTCAGAAAAAATGTTTCTGAAATTTGGTAAAAAGTGATGAACAAAGAAGGAAAACATTTCAGTTGGTGTTATATAAAGGTAATAAACAACATTAAATAACAAATCCTTTAGCACAACAAGTGTTGACACTTTCAAGATTAACAACGATTCTTTTTCCCCACAATTGGGTTTAGCGGTGTAACATGCGGTTCAGTTTGAAACACAGATTTGTGGCACCCCCGCTGCATATTGTGTGCACAGGCAGTAGATTTTCATATTTGAAGTATTTTTTTAAGGATTGTAATGTTTGTGTGGTTCACCCGTTCTACCGTTTCATACCAAAACTAACCTAAAGAGGAAAACCTGTCTGAAGGCTTTTCCTTTTTTCACATTTTATTTTTTACAGTCTTCCATGAAGCTCTTTTTTTCGTTTGAAGACATAAACCGTCTTTAGGAGAACATTTGTTTGTGCAGGATCTCAGGACGATCACAGATCTGTTTCTGTGCAGATTCCTCAGAAAGCAGCTCAGCTGTAGCCGCTGTTTATTTGACATCCCCGTGGCAACGCTTTCAACGCACACCAGTGAAGTGTAAAACGCTCTCACCCTGCTATGTACACTTCTGGTTAAGCAGCAAGAAAAACATTAACTTTAATACTTTTGTTTAGAGACACAAAGTTGTTAAAGCAGGAGAAAGCGCCGTTGCCTGTACGATCCTTTAAAAGGCAGAAAACAGGAGGCCAGACAAGATCCGACAAACGAGAACAAGTCATAAAAATATGCTTCCTTTTCCACAGCTTTGACTCTGACTCAGGGTTCATCACACAGACACACACCATGAGGGTTTTTTCCTGAGCTGCACCCTGCAAACCCTCTGTGCTCCGCCTCTGGAGCCTTTCCCATGGAATCCCAGACATTTCTGGCATCTGCTGAAGCTGGGCTGATGGCGTTTCTTCCCCAGAGCACTCACTTCACCCATCATGGCAGCTCACTTTCAAACAGCGGGCCTCTTTTACCCTCATTCTGACCAAATCGACACAACTTCCTGTTGTTGGTCAACATGTTTTCTCTGTTAAAAACAAACTGTTTTTCTGGTGAAAAGTTTCCATGTAAATGTTTGTGTTTTTATGCTACTTGTGAGTTTATTTAGTGTTAAAAAACAGGAAGCTGCTGCTTTATAACAACACTGCAAACAGGCTGACTTCAGGCCTCGGGTTTGCACTGAAGGATGTGATAAATGAAAAGTAAGGAGAAAAGTTGGTTTCTGAAGTATTGAGATGTTTACTGCAGAAAACAGAGGCGGAGAAACACTGACGCTGCGCTGAACTCAAGTTTTTCATCTGTTTGAACAAAAGCTGTAAGTTTGTCACTGCTAAATCATTTAAAGTGCTTTTCTATGGCGAGGCTGTTTGTTTTGTTTGTTTTTGTCTGAGCAGATGGGCATGAACTGCGCTCAACATAAATCAATACTTGCTTTTCTGTTTGAAGAGCATATGGCAGCAAAAGCGGTTCTCCTCTGACTAATGAAAACTAAAACTACCGTTTGAATGGATTTCTTATTAAGAAATGAATGCTTGAATGGATTGTCCAACACTTTTGGTTTAAGCTGCATTGTTTATGAGAGTCTGCTGTCCTCATTCAGGTCCAAAAATACAAAAAGCTCAGAGTTCTTCTCGTGCTGAAGCTTCTTCCCTCGTTTTTCTGGTTCTGTGATTATTTTCTTGTGGATGTCATGTTTTCAGCTTTGTTTGTTTCTCTGCTAAGGAGATTAAAAGCCTGACTTAAATGTGAAACAGGACAAACAGTTCTGTGGTTACATTAATGACACCAACATTGTATTGTCGGTCACTGAGGTAGGGGCTTTGGGAGGAAATGAAGATTCACGGCTGCCGTGTGCGTCATTTGCCTGTCAAACCAGGTGCCGTAATTGGCCCTCAATAAGAGCTGGCGTTTATCATTTCTATTCCGGTCACGGTAAACTGGATATCCATCCTCACAGTGACGACGGTACAAACAAAAAGTGTTTTTCCATGTTGTTGATGTGCTTTCTGTCCATTAACGGAGGCTGGAGTGGGTTAATGAAAGTGTTTACGCTTCCTGTTTTTAGTTATTTTAGCCAAAGCCTCCTGCTGCGCCGGTTAGCAGAAAAAAACAGACAAATGAAGCCGCTTGTCTTCGCAAAGTCATGTCCACGCAACACACCTGCTGGGTTCCCGCTGCTTTTCATCTGTTTTTAAAGCACAGAGTTGTAGCTAATGATGCTACCTGATTCTGCAGTGAGGATGAAAACCCACAGCTCCTTCTGTCTGTGGAAATGTCACCGCAGAACGTACACTGGGAACCGAAGCTCACACCTTTAGAGGAGGTGAAATCTCACCAACCGAGGCCCCGCCCACCTGCAATTCATCACTAAATAAATATATTTACGACTGAAGAGTCATCGGCAACAAACAAAAATATCATTTTATTGATGAGAAGATGTGTCGTGTTAAATTTCTTTTAAAGCTTCGCGATATTTGCTGGTTTTGTAAGTGCATACGAAGAAGCTTCTCCTGCAGCCGCGCTCACAGTTTAACATTTAACCAGCTAATCGTCTTTGGACAAGTTCATGTGTAGTTCCCAGTAACGGATGATGTGGCCAGCTGGACGTCTTTATGTGACATGTGGATTCATGCAGTTGTTCATCATACAAGTTTCACTTCACAAAATGCTGTCTATACATGCATGACAAAATGCAAAGTGGGTTCGGGTCTGTTTGTTCCGGTCTTCTGCTCCGAAGCGGTCTGTTGACCTCTTGGAGCACAGCAGCGATCTTCAAACTCCATCGCTCTTACCGGTGGCTTTCTCAGCCTCAGTCTATTTTTTTTAACTTAAATTTAATTTTTTAAAATATTGGTTGCAAATGATCAGAAATCTCAAAATGTTTTACATTTTTTCTCTCAAACCTTTTTTTTTGCTTAGATGCTTCTGGCCCTTAAGCAGAAAGCTTTCTTCATAAGAGACTAAATGCTTCCCTTGTCATGGTGGTGGAATTTTAATGACAACCCAGGACGTCAGCATCGTCTCCCGTCCAGCGGGATCTGAAGTCCTGAATATGTCGTCGTTTTCTGAAGAGCAGAGCAGGAAAGCCTACAAACACAGATTATGAGGTTGATGAACGTTGCAAAAACGCCTCCTCTGTCAGAAATGTGCCGCCCAATGTGTTGACAGAAATGCCACCAAATGCGAGCTCTTCGTGTCATTTTTGTGCTGATGTGCAGTCCAGAGCAGCAGAAGGGACTTGTAGTAAAGTATGGAAACCCCTCCGTGCTGATCTTGTGCCTCACTCTTCATCCTGACGGGATGCATTCAGCTCAGTGACTCGGGGCCAGGATGTGGATGCTCCTGTCCACTCTGGGCCTCAGAGTCTGAGGGGTCATTGTACAGCCATGCCCCCCTCGTCCATGTGAACCCCCTACTGATGAAATAAAGAGCCAGGCATTTCTGCAGCTTTGTTTTCCAGTCCTCATATGACTGTGCTGTACTTTGTACAAAGCACATGACTGGATCTCAGTCTGTACCTGAGCGGTGAAACCAGGCCCTGCCAATACTCAGGCCGTGGAGGTTCACCGGCTCCGTTCAGAGCTCCTCAGCAGGCTTCGTTTGTAAAGTTCTGCAACAACTGAGCTTCCTGTCATATTGCTTCAGGGATCTTCAGAAAAAATAATGGGTTTATTTAAAAAATAACCTGAACGAACCATTAGAACCTGCATAAAACCAGAGACATGGTGGTGTGATGGTTTACAGCAGGGATGGGCAAACTTTCTGACTCATGGCCCACAAAGGGTTCTAAAATTTGACAGAAGTGCCGGACCAGGAGCAGATGCATGGAGTGTTCATAAATGAAAGGAATCACATGGAATCTAAAAGAAAACATGCTCTAATGTTTCATGTCAACGTCAGGAAAAACAGCAACGCTTCAGACAGCACATGAATGCAGAATAACTTTCTGTCCCTAAACAAAGGTCAATGTATTTTTAGTGCGCCATCTATGGGGAGACACCAAAATTACTGAGATAAATTGTACAATAGGGATTATCATTATTATTATTCCAGTTTGGTGGGTCAGAATAAATAAGTTTACCGGGCTGCATGTGGCCCCGGGGCCGGGGTTTCCTCACCCTTGGTCTACAGCTTCCATGCCGCTCCCTCACCTTCCATCCAAACAAATGGAACTGCGGGTTCTCCGCTCCGCACCATTACAGTAATTAGTCCGGGGCCCCCCGGGTTCTTTAGCAGAACATCGATCCGGAACAGATCCGCAAGTTCCAGAAAAAGTTTCAGATGGAAGTTTTGGTGTGGTCTGCTCCAAGTCTAGACAGAATCTGATGAAGATGCGGTGACTTTAAACCCACAGTTGATGCTGCAGAGAAGTGGGTCAGAATTTCCCCACTGCTGTGTGGGAGTCTCTTCTGCCAACGCCTGGCGACTGCCACTGCCACCAAAGGTGAAACCATCACTTTTCAGATGGTGAGTTTGATCAGCCGCCTTCAGAGGTTTCTGAAATGAATTAGCAAGTTTGAAAACACTGTCAGGAGACTTTTGCAGCGAACTGTCGAGGCGGAGGAGCGCTGCTGTGCAGCTGATGATGGTAGACAATCACCACCGCAGATTCAGCTATAGATCAACCTTTTTATTAAGTGTTTCAAAACAGTTTTGCTTGATAAAATAAAACCCTGAACTGGAACAAAGGTAGAAGTTTTTTAATATCCTCCTGACTCCCACTGAAAAATGGTTCAGTCAAAATTCTTTTCAATCCAACTAAAACTACAATTCCCAGAATGCCTAAAATGTCATCAGGATGAAAGACACCGACATTTGGTATCATTGAAAGCCCCAAATGTCCTCTGGAGATCCCAAAATGAGTCTGTTCAGCAGTCTGCAGTGGCTTGGAGATATTCGTGTTTAGAAATGTCCTCTGGGTGGTTTTGGCTCCAGTTCCAGACGTCGTTGAAAATATTCAACACTTTTTCCTGCTGCTTTGTTACGGCAGAGGCACCGTGTAAGGTGGTTACTGAGGAGACGACGGAAATGAAGATGCACTGATACGTGTTTATGACGGATTGACAGGAAAACAGTGAGAAGCAATGTGTAACACATTAAACGTTTAAATGAGCTTACATTCACCCGACCACATTTCAATGAGTTTCTGCGTCTCACTGTTACTCTGTTTACATCCCATAATGCCCGGCTACAGTGGCCATTTGGTCCACTTTTTCTGCTCTGAGCATGAAGCCTATTCAGACTGAGGAATCTCAGAGTGAACCGAAGCTCAGTCCGATTGGAAACGAACTGAGCCCACCATGACCAGCGTCCACTTGTGTGTGTTCAGACTGAAAATTTGTTCCAGGGGGAAACTAACTCTGGTTCTCTTTAAGCAGACTAAATCTGTAAGAATCTGGTTCAGGAAACGAAGAAGGAAACTGATGTGTTCAGAGAAAGAATATTTTTTTTGTTTCACTAAATTAAATTACAAAATAGAACTGTTCTAGAAACTTTTGCTCCTGTCTGAAGTTCTGATCCAAAAACATTCTGATAATCAGACTGATCCAGCGTTTCTTTGAGGAACCCAATCAAAGAAGGAAAGAAACTTCACTGGGACTACTTTATTGTAAATGTTCAAATTTTAAGGCTACATGTTTGCTCGAGCTGCGTCGGTGCTGTAGGTGCTGTGGTAGTCTTTAGTCTTACCTCCGGAACAGAACTCTCAGTGAGGACGGCCTCCTGTTCAACACGTTTCTGCAAAAACGTGTGGAAAGCTGCTGATTTGCATGCGTGTGGAGGAGGAGAAGCTGCTGGTTCTGCTGTTTCAGGAGCACGAAGGGTTAAGCTCTTCCTTGGAAATGAGAGAGGCAGGTTTGAATGGCTAGCTCCAACAGCCAGCCAACACATTGGCTGAGGCTGAGGGAGGATCTGCTGCAGGAGCTGTGCTGGATCCGGATCCGGATCAGGAGTCACAGGGAAAGCTCTCTGCACGGTTCTGCTTTTTGTTCTTTCCACCACGGCAGAACTTCATAAACAACATGGAACAGCTGACTGACCGAAGCCAAAAGAGGCGGTTTGGACATTTTGTCTTCTCATGGAGAAGACGGTTGACGTAGTGGAGAGGTGGTTATGTCATTGTTTTGGCAGAAATGCTCCTCTGCAGTCTCATGTTGCTTCTGCACTTCCTGATCACACCTCCTTCCCTTCACGCTCATCTCTGAAAGGACAGCAGCACGTTATTCACCTGATGACTGCATGACAGGAAGCTCTGCCACGTCTGAAGACTTCACTTCCGCTCCTGCTCCTCCACTCTTACACTTTTATTATCTGAAAGCGAGCAGATCTTCACCAGAAACTGTTTACAACCATGTCAACTCATTAAACCTCATGCTGGATTTACTCCAGCTGTCATGGAGGATGATCTTTCCTGAGTTTGCGGAACTCCTTCCCTCATCCAACGTTCATATTCCCTCATAGATTCATGTAAAAGGACTGTGGTTAAGCGTCCTTTACCCCCTAGAGCTGCGACCAAAGGTTTAAACAACACCAGAGTCAATTCCGTATGTCATTTTAAAGAGCCACTTTGATGAAAATGGTGTTTTAGGTGTTTTTAACATGTTCTTGTGGCATTTTTCTCATGATGGAGGACGTGTATAAAGACATTTAAGATGAAAATAGCATTTCTGAGTATTTTTTTATTCAAATTGTTGTGAATCAGGAGCAGACAAAAAATGCTGTTTAAAAAAGATCATATTTGTGATGTAGAAAATACTCTGGGCGGGGCCACAAGCGCCCTGCTCCGCCCCATTCTGATGCATCCACCTGCAGACAAATAGATCCATCAACGTCTTTGTTTTCCTCGTTGGAGCTGGATCCTGGATCAAAACTGTATGGCTGGATAGCTCTGATATCGCTCACCATTTTTGTTGCAGCGCTAATGTTAGGTTGGGGGTGTGGGGGGCTGTAAGCTAGCGGTAGAAAGTGTAACAGACAATCTTCAGCAACGAGGAAGGGGAGGGGGCAGTATTACTTCACACCAAAGGTCCTGCTCTGCAGAAACTGTCCTAGAAAACCACACAGGGTTTTTGGCCAAAACATCATAATTAAAAGACAACTGGGAAAGCTTTGAAAATCAATCAGAAGATGGTTGAAGCAGGACTTTAAATGAATGATTGAACAAAGATCACAAAATAGTTAGAGAATGAAATCAGAAGAAAAACATTTTGAACTTTGCAGATAGAAACCGGCTTTTTCCATCGTGTGAAGTGACTTTCTTCATTTTCAATGAAATGTATTTATTTGGTTTAGAAACTGAATAAGTCACAGCAAAGGTTCTCTTGAAGAATTTATTCACAACATTTTGGATGTTCAAATGCAGTTTTATTTAGATTTATTGAAATGCGAGTCCACAAAACTCTGGCATTCCTCCTGGACCTTCATGAACTGCTGTTCCTGTCAAAGTTCCTGTTTTTATCCAGGTCTGTTCCTCAGATCCTCAAACCCAGAATTGGGTCCAATATTTTTTGTCTAATGCGTCACTTTTCTGATCTCAGTCATGGGTTTTTCCCGCCTGACTGGACCATCTGTTGGTCCTTTGTGCTCCGGCTTTTGGACCAGCTGTCAGTGTTCATTATGTTAATTGGTCAATAAGGACCCCCCCCCCAGTTTCGTGCTAAATATTTGTTTTTTTCAGATTGACCTCCTCCTGCGGGGTTCTGTTTCATCTGCTCCTTTCTAACGGCACCTCCCTGTTCCTCCTGCAGTGTGCCCGGTTCAGTGCAAACATCGGGCGTGCAGCGACAGCGGCCAGTGCTGCCATGATCAGTGCCTGGGGGGCTGCCTCAAGCCAAACTCCACCAGCGACTGTGTGGCGTGCCGGGGGCTCCAGCACGAGGGGAGTTGCGTGGAGCAGTGCCCCAGAAAGTTCTTCATCTACAAGGGCTGGCGCTGCGTCTCCTTTGACTTCTGCCAGGAGCTGCACAACCGATGCAGGCGGGAGAAGGAGCGCTCCAAGAACACAGAGTGTCACGAGTACGTCATCCACAACGGGGCCTGCATCCCTGAGTGTCCCTCCGGCTACACCACCGTCAACTCCTCAGCGTAAGTGGGCTCTCCAGCCGCTCGAATGGCCTCCATACCCTGCAGCGCAGATGTTTACATCAATGAGAGGACACTTGAGTGCATCCAGAACCCACTGGACAGGTCCATCCTCTCAGAGAAGGACGTCTGCTTCATGCAGACGAATTAAAGATAAAAGTTTGGTTTGTCAACAGGAACTTTAGAGAACAGCAGAAACACGGTTTTCTTCAATATCACAGCTCCAGATCTTTCTGGGTCTCTGTCACACAAAGTGTCAAAGCTGATGTTCTGCTGCAGCATGTTCACAAACCACAGCTAGGTCAGAGCGCTGCGGAGGCTGTGTTCCACACCCACCATGTGCCACCGCCTTGCCGACGGGTTCTGGTGTCTGGAGCACAGCTGGATCTACCTCTGTGTCACACCACAACCGGCACTTTGTCCGGAGCAGTATGGAAGTCCAGGCAGACGAGCAGTGTTCAGATCCTTCTGCTGTCTGCAGAGTTTCGCCGTTCTAACCTTTACTAATCCGCACGGGATTTTCCAGGCCGTTAATCTGCAGAAGAATAACCAGCAGATCTCATTCAGAGTCTTATGCTGCGCTCACGGCCTTCAGAGTGCAGGTGCACTGCAGAGGTTCAGTAAACTCCTAAAACAACAACGGAGCTCCTTATACGCCTCGCCTCTGTTTCTCAAAGGGCTTAAGATGAGGATCCTGGCGCTGTTCATCCACAGACAGACGAGGGGTTTCTAAAGAGCTTTCTCAATGTGACCAGAGATGGTCGCGTGCATCTGCTGAAGCTCCAACGAGCCTCACGGAGAAGCTTTCATGAAAAGCATGACAAACCTACAGGCTGTTTTTGGCCTTTGCTGACCCTCTGTTCCTCCTTATGGTTGTCCCCCCCACCCCGTTAGCTTTAAGCTCTGGAAATGAAAGCGCCTGCAAGATAAGCAGAGCACTCCTCCGAGTTATGAGTGTCAGGGCTGAACACCAAAGAGGGGAAAGGTCAGGAAAGTTCAGCCCAGTTTCATTTTCATCTGAAGGATTTTTTCATTTACAGGTGAAGCCTGAGGTTTACTCTAACATTTAAATTTTTCAAAGGTCTTTCTTGGGTTGGGGGGGGCTTTTTAGTGCTTTGAAGTAAAGAAAAGCATATTTTATCCACAGAAAGCTTTAACAGTGATGAAACTGCACAATAAAATGAACACCAAACCAGAAAAAGCAGTGAAGACGGTCCTGTCCTCCCTCTGCAGGCTCAACTGCAGCCCCTGTGCAGGTCTGTGTCCAAAGGTGTGCATCGGTCTGAAGACGGTGGACTCTGTCACGGCCGCCCAGGCTTTGAGGGGCTGCACCATCCTCAACGGGAGCCTGGTCATTAACCTGCGAGGAGGAAGTGAGTGTCTGTTCTGCAGAAGAACGTACATGGCGTCCAGCAGTTAAAGTTTGTCCTCAGTTGGCTAGAGATGGAAAAAAGCCTCCAATCATGCACTGATGCTTAGAGAAAAGCTGCTGAAGCAGGATGTAAAGACGTTCTTAATGTCTCCATGCAGACAACATCGCAGCTGAACTGGAGGCCAGCCTGGGCCAGCTGGAGGAAATCACCGGGTACCTGACAGTGCGGCGGTCCTACGCCCTCGTGTCCCTCTCTTTCCTACGGAAACTCCGGGTCATTCGCGGGGAAGAACAGGAAGTCGGGTGAGTTTCTTCCCTTGACGTCTGAACATCTGCTGATGTCATTGGTTTTTACATTCACACTAAAGGTTAACCAACATCTTTCTTTACAGGAACTATTCATTTTATGCCCTGGACAACCAGAACCTGCGACAGCTCTGGGACTGGTCCAAACACAAGCTGACCATCCTGCAGGGTCGCATGTTTTTCCACTACAACTCTAAACTCTGCATGTCCGAGATCCGCAGGATGGAGGAGGTGACGGGGCTGAAGGACAGACGCATCAAGAATGAGATCGCCTTAAAGACCAACGGAGACCGGGCCTCATGTAAGAAACCGGCTCCTCAGACGTGTCCGTGCTTAAGGGGTACTATGGCAACACACAGCCGCGTGTCTGCACCACAGAAGAAGCAAACTGAATCAGACAGTCATTTTCTGTCGTATGTTTGCACATAACTTCTGGACTAAGAACAAATTCCAGTGAAAGTAGTAATTAGACGCAGCAGCAGTGCTGTTAGGAGAGGTGGGCCGGGACCTGGAGAAGAAACGTTTGATGGGAATCCGTGATCTGATCAATTGAAAGGAGTAAGAATGGAAATTTCCATTTAAACTGTATGAGAGGAAGTTTAGGAGAAGGTTAGGATGGGTTAGCCCTAACCATAACCACCAGCAGATGTTAACTTATGGAAAACTGAGCATCAGGTCCATCTAACAGAAGGACCTTTTCATAAATGTTTTCTGCTGAAGCTTCCTCTGATAAATGGAGAAGCTCACCATCTCCTCGTCTGCTTTGCCTTTTCAACTAAACGGTTGTCTTTTTTGGTTTGCTTTGTTTTCAGGTGAAAACCAAGTTTTGACCTTCACCCAGATTCGAACCATGAGCGATAAGATCGTGATCAAGTGGAAACCTTTCTGGCCTTCAGACTTCAGAGACCTGCTGGGCTTCATGGTGCTCTACAAAGAGGCGTAAGTTCAGTTTGGTTCTCCAGAGTAGGTTCAGCAAGCAGGAGAAGCACCAGACCAACCCCTCGTCTTCTGCATCAGACCTTTTCAGAACGTGACAGAGTTTGATGGACAGGACGCCTGCGGCTCCAACAGCTGGGTGATCGCTGATGTTGATCCCCCACGTCGAGCTTCGGAGGGGGACAAAGATCAGACAGAACCCGGTCACCTCATCATGCCGCTGAAGCCGTGGACTCAGTACGCCATCATGGTGAAAACCCAGCTGTCAGCCTCTGACGAACACCAGGTCCACGGAGCGAAGAGTGAGATCATCTATGTCCGCACCAACGCCACCAGTAAGAAGGTTTCCCGATCTTCTGTCAGGCGCCACAAAAGTCAGAGTTTCTAGAAACCAGAAGGCATTTCTGAACTTTTCCCCATTTTTACTGCAGAAAACGAGGATTAAGCAGATATTCTGTAGAAATGTTTTAATCCTAAACTGCGGTAGGGAGGCAATACTTTTGAGATTATTCCAAAGCTTCTGTGAAGGACTTTGACGGCAGCAGAGGGTTGATGGGTCAGGAACTGAAAGCAGTGAATAATGTTTGGATTTCTATCAGATTCATAGACATGTTCTTAAATTATTGATTAAATTGACAGATTATCAGTCATCAGTTGACTTAAAGTGGGTGGGGTCAAATGCAGCAGGAGGCTGTTGAAGCCCCTCCTCATTTCAAGGTGGACTTAATAGGACTTTCTTGGTCTTTTCTCCATGTGTTGAAGGTCCAGGTGAAACCCTGAACCCTAGTGACCTCACAAAGTGATTTATTTTACAAAATCAAACATGTTCCTCTCCTGGTTTATAAACTTCATAAACTTAAAGCAGCCTGGTGGAAACACCTCCCTACAGATGGCTGCAGAAGAACTTCTGCAGAATTTTCAGATGCAAATGAGGTTCATAACCAGAAGAAACTGAATCAAGTTCACATGCCGCAGAAACACTTCAAAGAAATGTGGCAGAGAATATGGAAGGACAGAAAATGATTCTTTGAGGTGAAGTCTGCAGAGGATCAGAGGTTTGAACATCAGGAGGGAAGCTGCACGGGCTACTGTCTCGTTTCTTGGTAGATGTGAACTGTGGTGGGACATGAAAGGAGACCTGCTGCCGTGCTTGTACAATCTGCAGAAGCTTGTAACCCTGTTGGAAGACCTTTGTTGTAATCACAGAGAAGACACGGAAAACAGGAAGGTCTGATCTTCTGATGCTGGAGAGAACACATGCATGATGGGAAGTGGAGGAAATGCTCCTCAGTGATGAACCTGAAAAATAAATTTAGGAAAAACCAGGACTTCCATCTCTGGAGATGTTTCTGTTGATGGTGATATAGAATATTTGTGCTCCATCTATGCAGCTCCACAAGGAAAAGAAAAGCCGGATGTTGGGTCAAATAAAACCTGCAGCTTCACAGCTTCCTTTTGGCTTAAATGGTTGGTCAGAGTGGTGTTCTGTTGGAGGAACGAGGACGTCATGGTGACAGTGAATCACCGTTACCCTGGAAACGCTACTGCACCTTGGGGCAGGAGCTCCAAAAAAAGAATCACCAAGTGAAATCCTGACCTTCATCCAGCCCTGATTTGATCTCAGCATGAAGATGAAGTTCATTCTGTCCACACAGATGAGAAACCATCCAGCCGCTCCTCCAGGAAGCACAGCAGCGTTTTAAGGATGAACCGAAACAGGAAGAGGCTCTCCAAGGACATGACTGACAGGCTGGAAGACGATCTCTTTGACTGGTTACATTTCTCACCACTGATGTCAAAGTTCCCATTCTTCTTCCTGAACTTTCCCTCATAGACAGCCTTCCTCATGTGAGGTAACTGACAGGACAGAAGCTGAACAGAAAAACAGCTACAGAGAGGTGGAGTGTTGGGAAGTTTCAGCCATAAGGAGGCCGTTAAACCAAACAGGAGTTTCTTTACAATAAGCCATTTCAAATAAAGCAGGTGCCTTCAGAAAGTGAGCTGTGACCTGAAGCAGGATCTGCATAAATCACAGGGTGTGAAAGCTGCAGGGGAATACCCCCACGGGCCGCTGCACCACAGCCCGCTGTGCCAGGAAGCCTGTTTCTGTGCCTCACAACACCCCAAATGCAAAGTGGGTTTAGCCTTTGAACTGCGGCTGTGATTCATCTGTGGATTTGTACTAGCGCATGTCGCGTTCACAGTAAACAATCTTTTGATGACTCGTCCGTTTCTTTGTTTAACTTGTCCTGTCCAACAGCTGAACAAACGGATATGAGCTGAGAGCCTCTTGTGTTAGACAGATGTTACCGTTACAATCGGGGTTATAAATCTTCAGACACACCAGGTGTATATTTGTATAAACCCCCTTTTGTAATTTAAACTAAACTTTATTTATATTAATTATGTTTGTGTCCTTCTTTAGTTGGATTGGATAGAAAAGAAGAAGGGGGAGAAGAGAGGGGGATGTTGGGGGGTGAATAGCACAAAAGAAGGGGGGGGTAAAGAAGTTGGAGGATGATTACAGGGGAGGGGGGGTACAATCATACAACAACAGGCAACAAGATGCTGGAAGTTTATAATCATTACAGTCAGGTGTGAATGTTTGTCTAAAATGGGCGGGGCCTGTCCACACACTCAGTTGTTACAAACATACCTGTTGGCTCCAATAGTCTTCACAAACAAACCTGTCAACACGACTACAGCTCACACTCATACATACAAACCAACACATGTAGAGCATTCCATTCCATCACGTAAACTAATAGTGCAAAGGCGAGCCGACACCTGTGCTCAGGTGAATGTTAATGTTAAGATGAGGTGGATGATGGAGGAGGGGGAGTTCCCAGCCATCCCCACACTAAGACCCTCACTGAAGCAGCAGCGGGGGTCTTGGTGTCTTGCTGTAGAGCCGATGGAGGAGATCTGCCTGCCGGGCAATCCGGCCAAGCACCCAGACCAGAGCCCGCAGGACCGCCACACGGGCCCCCAAAACCCGAGAGCAGAGAGGCACGGGAGCACAGAGTGCAAGCCCCAGCCCAGCCAGAAGAGCAGCCCCCCACCCCCACCCCAGACAAGCTGCCACCACCACCCAGGAGTTATTAGCATCCCCCCACTCTAACACCAGGTTCACGCCAGGATCCAGGGCCTCCTGAGGAAGACCCACCCCTAAGCTCCAGGAAACCGCCCACCCACCCAGGAGATCCAGGAGAGAGCATGGCAGGGGCCTGCCACCCCATCCTAGGAGAGGGGCGACCAAGAGAAGTGGGGGTCTCTGTAGCGTGTTGTAAACATTGCCCAACCAAGCTCGCCCCATGTTGGAATTTTGGAGAGGCCGGCACCCGAGGGCAAGGACCAGAACCTGCACCATAGAACCACGGACACCCCCAGGCTCAGATGGAATGTGATCCCTGCTTATAGTCTTGCCAGAGAACTTGGGGATCCCTCTCCCCACGTGGAGAGAGGGCTTCCGGGCCCAGGAGGCCCATACCCAAGAGACACAGCTGCCGGTGCTGAGGGCCTGCCCCCTCCAGGGATGGGGTAAGGGACAGAAGGTCAGAGGTCCCACTTTCTTATTTATTAAGATGTAAAGGGAGTGTGTAATAAAAATGGGCGAGTAGGGCACTGAGAGGACATCTCCTGATTGTTCACAGGGATTTTTGATTGATTGTTTGATCTGAAACATCTACAGCAGAAGTCTGGATGGAGGAAGCACCGGGTCCTCTGGAGGCTGCAGCCTGCGATGAGATGTTAACGGTTGATTCTGTGGTTTCTCTGCAGGACCCTCTGTGCCACTGGACCCCATCTCCTCCTCCAACTCCTCCTCTCAGATCATCCTGAAGTGGAAACCTCCCAACGACCCCAACGGGAACATCACTCACTACCTGGTCTTCTACCAGCAACAGCCTGAAGCCAGCGAGCTCTACAAGTTTGACTACTGCCAGAAGGGTGAGAGCTACCAAGCAATGTCTGAAGAAATGAAACTTTATAATAAAAGCATCTTCTTCATGCAGGAAGTCCAAGAATAAGTTCAGGAACTGTTTTGCTTTGAAGTCCTTGAGTTTATGCAGATTCATCAATGATAGAACTGCTGCTTGGGTTTAGAGTTTTCTTCTGAAGTCCTGACTGACCTCTGTCGGAGGTTTGATAGAAACGTTTCACGCAGCAGAGGTTCTGGAGGCACTTCCGTTCCCGTCTGGATCTACTGTCCTTCCTGGACAGCCTCCGGACTTCTGACTGTTGGAGAATCGTGAGTGAGTTTTCAGAGAAGCAAACGTCTTAGGGCTGAAAGAAGCTGAAACATGACCTGTGCATGTTCACAAATGCAGGAGCCTCCAACGACATGCAGAACTCGCACTAGATCCTTTAGCCTCCGGGTGAACTTCTGCAGGTATTTCTCAAGAGTGATAAGCGTTCATATTGAGCAAGAAGATTGAACCAGCTGAAGCTGAATCTATAGATTGTCGAGTAGCTGAAGCTGGGAGGTTCGTGTGTCTCGGGTTCATGCAGAGTTCATGCACTTCCTCCAGGGGGCGTTGCTCTCCGTCCAGCTGTCAGACCTCATCTGCGTTAGCACAAAATCAGACTTTCCTTTTTTGATCATCTCCACCTGAGGGCTGTTGACCTCAGATCGCAGACGTGCCCTGAGAACGTGCACGCGTTTGCGTCTAACACTTTCCCGGGCCCCCTAACCTCTTCTGCTGGCGTGTCTACAGGCATGAAGCTGCCATCACGCGTGCCCACTCAGGTGGACAGTGGAGAAGAGAAGAAGTGGAACCAGACGGAGGAGCAGGGCCAGGGTAAGCAGTGCTGCACCTGCCCTAAAACAGACAAGGAGCTGAAGAAGGAGAAGGAGGACTCGGAGTACCGCAAAACCTTCGAGAATTACCTCCACAACGAAGTATTTGAGATCAAGTAAGACGAACACTTCCCTCTGCAGAGTGCCTGTCTGCTGATCCAGGTCAGGGGTTTCCAGGCTTTAACTGTTTCCTGTTCTGTTCAGACGCTCCAGGCAGCGGCGCTCTGTGATGGGGGTCGCCAATGGAACGCTCCCCTTCCTCACAACTGCTCCCAGTCCCACCGGGGGCACCGGTATTCCCGATGAGGACGAAAAAACCTTTGAAAGCACCAAGACTGTGGTCACTGTCCACGCCAAGGAGTCCACTGTCATCTCCAACCTGAGACACTTCACCAGCTACCAGATTGAGATCCACGCCTGCAATGAAGCTATCACCACCCCCTGCAGCATGGCAGCCTTCGTCAGCGCCCGCACAATGCCTGAAGGTCAGCCAGCACACGCAGCCGTCAAAGAACTGTCTGCTGAAAACACTCAAGCTTTTGAAGTGCAGGATTTAGATGGAAAAAAGTCAAAAAGAGAAGAAAGTTAACCAACAAAAATGCTGTGTGAACCTGAGCCAACAGCCCGAGATTCTCCTGAGTGACCGAGTTCTGTCACCTCTTTGCAGAAAAAGCCGATGACATCTTGGGTCCCATCAGTTTTGAAGTCACAGAAAATACAGTTCACATTCAGTGGCAGCAACCAGCAGCCCCCAACGGCATAATCATCCTGTATGAGGTCATCTACAAAAGACTGGTGGACACTGAGGTGAACGCACAACCTCCACACATCTGCAACCACCTGCATTCTGCTGCACACACACTGGATTCACTTTTCAACTCTGGCAACCTGCTGCACTTGCTTGCACACTCGCCTGCACACTCGCCTGTCATACGTTTGTTGTCAGTAAATGCAGAGAAGTTTTGGTTTGCAGAGTAAAGGGTTTCTGTCATTTTGCCCCAGACAGACATGTTTACCTTCTCATTAGATCAACACTGACAATAATCATAACAGATGTGACTAGTTTATTCCTTCAGTTTAAAGCAGGACAGAACACGTCAGATGCTATGCTTTATTTGTTTAATGACACTATTGGACTGTTTTAGTTGCCATGGAGACGAAGCATCAGACTACCTGATCTGAGTGATTGAGAACTGTTGTGCAGAAACAGATGTTTGTTTTTATGCTGTGCAGAGATGATGGAGAGACCAGAACTGGTTTTTCATTTGAGAAAGTTGAAAACATTTGGTGTTTGCTTCTGCAGGACCTGCACTACTGCGTCTCCAGGAAAATGTACAAAATGATGCGTGGCTGCAAACTGAAAGTGATGCATCCTGGGAATTATTCTGTGAAGATCAGAGCCACCTCGCTGGCTGGGAACGGGTCGTGGACTCAGCCTTCTTTCTTCTACGTCCAGGATCTCAGTGAGTCGCAGTCTGGCTGGCTCTGAGGAGTGCATGGTTTCACAATCTGATGCTGCTGAAGGAAGACGGTCAAATATGTCATCTCCAAAAAAAAAAAGTCTTTATTTTAAACCTTTTTTAACAGCATTCAATTATATTTTTGGTTTACAGTCATTTATCAACCATTTTCCTAATGATGGTGTCATCATCAGAGAACACGAAAAGATTCAAATGTGTCTGTACAGACGAGTTCCTATCAAAGTTTCTGAGCAAAACATCAGGAACGTGCAGAACCTCGCCATCTTCGTTCCACAGAAACATCTGTTTGTTCTTCACCTGAAATGTCACGCTTTGTCGGGGGGGTGTTGGGGCAGGTGACCCTCTCTACGTTGTGAAGATCATCATTGGGCCAATCATCTGCTTTGTTCTGCTGCTGCTCGTTTCTGGGGCTGGATTCATCGTCTTCAAGAAGAAGTATGCAGTCTTCACGTCGTCTCCAGGATTAGAGGTTTGCTCACTGCTGATCACTTTGTCCTTTCTCCTCTGAAGCCAAACCCAGGGTCCCAGCGGCCCCATCTACGCCTCCTCGAACCCCGAGTACCTCAGTGCCAACGATGGTGAGCAGAGTCTTTGAACATCTTCTCAAAAGCTCGTTCTGCTTCAGATGGATGTGATGAAGAGCAGAGCATCATCCGCATTGAAGCAAACACGGGTCAGCGACACAGTAAACGGAATGGTCAAGCTTCCCTAAAATGTATCTACAGTGTACGAGGAGGACGAGTGGGAGGTTCCTCGGGAGAAGATCCACATTTTGAGGGAACTGGGGCAGGGCTCCTTTGGGATGGTTTACAAAGGCATCGCCAAAGACATCGTGAAGGGGGAGGGGGAGACGCACGTCGCGGTGAAGACGGTGAACGAGTCCGCCAGCCTGAGGGAGAGGATCGAGTTCCTGAACGAGGCGTCTGTCATGAAGGCCTTCAGCTGCCACCATGTGGTACGGATGCTTTCTACCTTCTTCTGAGGTCCAAATATTCCGTCCGCTCTCATCTGAGCCCCGTCTGTCACCTGTCAGGTGCGTCTGCTGGGGGTGGTGTCAAAAGGACAACCCACCCTGGTGGTGATGGAGCTGATGACCCACGGGGATCTGAAGAGCTACCTGCGCTCCCTGCGGCCGGATGCTGAGGTCAGCGCGTCTGTGTGGATGGTTTCGGATGGTTTCGTTGGGGCGGAGCTTTGCCCTTTTTTGAATATCATAGAGAGAAATGACACAAAAGTCTAAAAATACTTTAGATGTTTAAAGTTCATCTCTGGTTTCACACCGACAGTCATCAGTAGCATTTCTTACCATCCAAGCAGACATATCGGCTGCAGCTTTTCCATCATTTAACTTCTGTTAAACATCATTTCCTCAGAGATCAGGAATATCAACCTGCTGCTGCTGTTCCCTTCAAATGACAGAAGCCTCTGTGTTTCTGACTTGCTGATGTGTTTTTACTAGTGCTGTCAATCGATTTAAAACATTAATCAGATGAATCACACTTTTGGATTGTGATTAATCACAATGTTTTACTAGGTACATTTTATACGACAGTATGCAGCTTTTGACCAAAAACAGGCCAGAGAGAACATGTTTCCTTCATTTTTACTGTCTGAAATGTTTTCATTTGTAAAGTGTTAACTCAGATATCCCTGAAATGTAATGTTTGTGTACAAAACACATCAGCAGTAATATAAACAGAACTGTTAAGACTTGGATGTCTGCAGTTTTACTCCAATAAAACAAAGATGCTGATTTACAGCCAGAAGAAACTTGCGTTGTTTCTGCACGTTCAATAGAACCTATCGTGACGATCAGCTCATATATCTCTTTCCTTCGCCCTTGCATTCGAGGCCTACCGGCCCAGACACGCTTTATTGTTACCGTGACAACGGGCTGCACCACCAATCAAATAGTCCACTTTTTGTGAAGAAGCGATCTAAACCTAAAATATATTCCGAATTAAGTACTAAAAATCGATGGAATATTTATTTCTTTTGTAAGTGACCATGGGATAAGTGGGATAATGCCAGACCAAGTTTGTGTTTACAGAAATTAACGCACGCAGTGGAAGCCTGAACCACCCGGCGCAATAAAGCAGGGATGGTAACTTCTGACGTGTAATTTATCTGCATTAATAAAAAAAAATGCGTTAATTGTTTTAAATTCATGGCATCCGTTAACGTTGACAGCTGTAAACTAAAAAATGTGAAAATAATTGTATTAAATCCAGATCAGCTGATGTTCATCAAAGTGAGGATGACATCATGTGACCCTGGTAGTCATGGGCACACCTGTCCGTCATGTCTCTCAGAATAACCCCGGCCGGCCACCCCCCACCCTGAAGGAGATGATCCAGATGGCGGCTGAGATCGCAGATGGAATGGCTTATCTCAACGCCAAGAAGTTTGTCCACCGGGACCTGGCCGCCAGGAACTGCATGGTGGCGCACGATCTGACCGTCAAAATCGGAGGTGAGGCTTCATTCATCCATCTATCTTCCATCCATCCATGTCCTGTTCCTTCTTCGTCCTGTGCAGGGTTTTGTAGGGCTGTTTGTTTTTGTGCACGCTCACAGACTCCTGGACTCTGCTGCCCTCTGGTGGAGGTTTAAAACACTGTTCAGTAAAAACTGACCCAAAAAAAGACAAAGAGAAGAAGAGTTTGTTTCTGGTCACAATATTCTGATCCGGAAATGTTTGACAGAAATTCAGATTGGCATCTTTATCATTAAGGAGGAAACTGTAACACAGCAGGTAAGCCTGGTGTAGATCATCCATTTTCCCTGCTAATGCAGAGGCGGGTCTTTGGGGCAGCAGCCAAGGCAAAGACGGCCACACGCCCTTTTCCACAGAAGCTTCTCCAGTTCTGTCAGGAAAACCCAAAGGTGCTCCCAGAGCAGTCAAGATGGTGTTTTTAGAGGAGAGTGTAGAGTGAAGACTGCCATGTTTTTGGATCATTAATACATCTGTGGGTTTTCCAGACTTCGGGATGACCAGAGACATCTATGAGACCGACTACTACAGGAAGGGTGGGAAGGGGCTGCTACCAGTCAGGTGGATGGCGCCTGAGTCTCTGAAGGACGGCGTCTTCACTGCACATTCAGACTGCTGGTCAGTGACCTTTGACCCACTGAAGTGTGATCAAACCCTGATGTTTAATGTCTGTGACATTTCTAAAAACACCAATGAGAGGAGAAGTGTCTGCCCTCAGGTTACCTACTCTCAGGTGGATGTTCTCTGATTAGCGTGTCCTCCTAATCCCGGCGTTGTTCCGCTTTTGAATGCCGCTCAGGTCGTTCGGGGTGGTGTTGTGGGAGATCAGCACACTGGCGGAGCAGCCGTACCAGGGTCTGTCCAATGAGCAGGTCCTGAAGTTCGTCATGGACGGAGGTTTCCTGGACCGACCCGAGAACTGCCCGGACCAACTGTAAGTACAAGTGCGAGCTTTCATGTGGGCTGAAGGCCAGAACCGGCAGTTAGAACCGGCTTTCACGATGTGTTTGGTCTTTAAAGTAAGTCCCGACCATTTTTAACATTTATTTTGGAAGTTTTTTTGTTGTCTCTGGTTCATCGTCGTCAACATGAAACATTCCTTAAAACAAGTAGAAAGTGTTGAATCTAAACAGTCCAGATGGTTAAAATACTGGGAGGTGGAGGTGACGGATGTCTAGGAGACGTCATGAACAAACAGCTGGGATTTCCTGCAGCAGGTCAGAACATGTGGTCCTGAGTCTGCAGGCCTGTGAAGGATCCACAGCTCTGGTGATGTTGGTCAGACCTGAAGGCCTGAGACACGTCTGTGTGATGCCCAGCTGCTCGCCTCAGCTGATGCTTCAGGCGTTCCAGCTCCAAACGGGATGAAGGGACTCATCTCTCATATGTCAGACCTGATCCTTGGCTCTCCTCCTTCTCCTGCAGGCATAACTTGATGCAGATGTGCTGGCAGTACAACCCCAAAATGCGCCCCACCTTCCAGGAGATCATTGAGATGTTACGGGAGGACCTGCTTCCCTCCTTCCAGGAGGTCTCCTTCTTCTACAGCAAGGAGAACAAGCCGCCTGAAAGCGAGGACTTTGACCTGGACATGGAGAACATGGAGAGCATCCCGCTGGATCCTTCCTCCTACTCGCAGAGGGAGCAGTGTTCGGAGCGGGAGGAGGCCTCGTCCGTGGGCCTGCGGGGCAGCTACGAGGAGCACCACATCCCCTTCACACACATGAACGGCGGGAAGAATAACGGACGGATACTGGCCCTGCCTCGCTCCAGCCCCTCCTAACACACCGCCGCAGATCACGCTTCATCACTCGGCCTCACCTGGCGTATCAGGACCCTCTTTCTGTCTCCAGATGCCACAAACGCACTACAGCGAGCCCGCTCTGGGGCCGCAGCCATCTCCGCAGATGAATCTGTTCTCTAGATTGTAGCTCGTGAACTGTACAGAAAAATGCCAAGTTTCTGCTTGTCTGAGTGGATTTTGAATTCAACTGTGAAACAAACTCTTGACAAAAAAGAAAGCTGCTAAACCCTGACCCCTCCTGACCCCACCATGAACCTCTGGCCCACCCCATCAGGAGTTTTCCCCGCAGTAGTGACTGTCCTACAAAGAAAAAGTGCCCTTCTCTTCTGTCTGTGGCCTACGTCTGTGTTTGAATGTGGATGGTGGACTGAGAAACTGCCCATCCTTTAACCACCAGATCCGGTGGAGCGGCTGACCTCTCACTGCAGTATTCCACCACAGCAAAAACAGGACTTTTTTATTTATTTACAGATCTTCCTTCTGGTTTTCCTCCTTTTTTCATATTTACAGCTGAAGGATATTTAAACTGTTGCCACAGACAGCTTCATCAGATTGACCAATAGCTGCTTTGTTGGTATATTTTAGTGGGTTCAGACTCAGAATATAAAGATATATATATGATATAAATATGACTTTGATGTTTTGTACATAGTTGATATGTTGTCATTCTGTAGGTATTCCTGCTTAGAAAAAGGTTTTACATGTTATTCTCTTATGTTTATTTTTTCTAATGCAGAATCAGACTAATTAGCGAGAGAGAGAGAGAGAGAGAGAGAGAGAGAGAGAGAGAGAGAGAGAG
>BSAI01000017.1:1063155-1078901 GCA_036245035.1 Adrianichthys oophorus
TCCTCTTTTCGGCCAGTCCTGTAGCAGAAATTAGGAACGTTCTTCACTGATGACCTTAAATTTATCATTGATTAAAGTCTGCAACCAAGTAACATCATTGAATGGTGGTGGGCGGAGTCTCATTTCAGTTTTGTTCTTCAGTCACTTCGATCAGAACTTTCAGTTCACTTTTTGGTTCATTAAAGCTAAAATGAGCTTCCCTTAATAAACTTCAAGTATTACAAGTACACGAGTGCAGGGAGTATATTAACTGAATACTGAACTGATGTTAGTACCAAACTGGAACATTTGAGCTTTACAATTATACTTAGTTTAAACTAAAAGTGAGGCGGTTTACTTTTTTATCAGAGTTTGTTAATATTAACGCACGAGATTATTTAAAAAATTTAACTTTTCTTTTTTAGTTCTTTTTGTTGGACCGGACGGGAAAAAAAAGGAGGAGGAGGGGGGGGGGGGGGAAAAAAAAAAAAGGGGGAAAAAAGGTGGATTATAGAAGTTAGAGGATGACTACCGGGAAGGGAGGGTAGAGTGGTAAACTACGGCGATCCACCCGCCTGGCAACTCATTTAACGCAAATGAATGACACGCCAGAAGCGACCGTCTTCCACTTTGTGTTTGGCATTATTCCACTTACACCATATTCCACTTACACCTTACAAAAGACAGAAATATTGTATTTTTAGGGCTGTTTTCTCCAATAAAGTGGACTATTTCCGAAACGGTGCAGCCCGTTGTCCTGGTAGCGCGGCAAAGGAAAGCAACATACACGCTGACCATAACCATAGGTTCAATAAAGCATCAGATCAGAGAGGAAGTTCACCTCTTACCATTTATATTTGTCCAGATGAAGGAAAAGTTTGTTTTAAAGAAGCCTGCGCAGTGATATAGACCATTTGGACTATGTGACCGGAACTTCTTTTTTAGATGTGTGTCAACCCATCCAGCCAATCAGATTTGAGCATTCACCCGCACTATTTAAAGTGCAGAAACACAATGTTTGTTTCTTATTGGAGTAAACCTGCAGATATTCAAGTCTTTTCAGTTCTGCTTCTCTTACCTGTTGATGTGTTTTGTTCACACAAACTACATCTGTAGGATATCTGAGTTAACACTTTACAGATTAAAACATTTAAAACAATAAAAATGAAGGAAACATGTTCTCTCTGGCCTGTTTTAGGTCAAAAGCTTCATACTGTATAGAATTAACTAGTAAATGTACCTAGTGCAATCCATAATTGTGATTAATCAGATTAATTTTTGAATCGATTGAAAGCACTGCCAAGTATATTTGTAGACTTTCTGCTGAGGGTTGTCTTTGTAAAAAAGCCTTTGTGAAGTCAAAGTTTGCTTCTTTCTTGTCTTAACCCTTTAAAGCTGAACGTGTCATGTTCCTCCACTAGAGCAATGGAATGCAGATACACAATTCTTGTGTTGTTTTTGGTCTTAGAATGTTTTTGTTGGAGCGGTGTGACCTGATGCATCAAATTTCCTGTCAATTATTGAATGGCTCAGGCTCTACAGGGTTAATTCATCATAAACGATTCTAGTTTCGGTTTTTTATTTGCTTTGTGTTTTACTTGTTAAAGACAACAGACAGGTAGCCCTCTCACCTGTCTGTCAGGAGCAGGACAGGTGAGGCTTTCTGACCTTTGTTTACAGAAATCCTTCCTGGATTCAATCTGGTCTTGGATCCGGAAATGATCTGTGTCTGCTTTGGGAACAAAAGTGACTCTGGGAGAGTTTGTGTTTTTTCCCACAATGCTTAGAGGGAAGGAGGGTCACTGGATGTCTCTTAAACACCTCCTCCGTGTTTTCTTCCTGTCCTCCTCCTCCTCCTCTCTTCTCGTACTGGTTCCTCCGTCTGGAAGTGGAGCGGCGTCTGCGGGAGAAGTCACTTCAGTCCGTGAAGGTGAAGTCTGTTCCGGTACCGGTTCGGACCTCAAACGGAAATTTCCAGCTGGATCTCCGCGTTTCCGCTGGATCTGAAATCCAAAGTCGCGTTTGGGTCACTGCACACCTGACAGGTGCTGGCAGCCGCGGGAGCGCGCACGCCACCGAAACTCCGCGCTTTGCCGCAGGTGACGCGGTGGGCTGGGGTGGGGGCAGCTTCATCACTTAACTGTGGCAGGAGCGGGGCAGGTGTTCCTGAGTGGATCTGTTTGTTTGGTTCGGGGGGGTTCGCCTGTCAGCTGTTCGCCGCGGTTGCCATGACGACCATCAGTGGAAAGCTGTCGGTTTACCTGCGCATCTGCGGGAAACCCGGCGGACCTGCTGGTCTTGTTCTCCTGTCTGCTCCTCCACCCACGTGCGGGTGAAGCGTTTGAGGTGCGGCACGCGGCAGGAAACGACACGCACGCGGAGGCTTCAGAGGAGAAAAGTTCAACATTTGTTTGGTGTGATGCTCGGAACAGGTTTACCTGAACCACCGTCGGGACACGAGAAACCCCGCTATGGGGGGTGGGGGGCTCTGGATGACGTAAACGTTTAGTCTCAACCGTTTCTGGAAAATCCAACCCAACAGCAGACGGCTCTGCAGCGGTGGGTGTGTCTGCGGCTGCTGAACTGACCCTCCTCAGCTCTCAGGAGTGACCATCAGCAGCTCCTCTGAAAGCGGGAGTTCAGAAGCTGCACGTGGTCCTGATGCCTCTGAGTTACCTGTACAGGTGTCAGAGGTCTTCACCCAGCTCTGAGGCCTCCACAAACCACTTCCTCCCTCAGTGCCTGCAGCTGCGCAGCCTGACGATCCTGCGTCTCCAAGGTTACCTTCTCTTTAAAAACGATGAGTCAACAAAGTTTGTTTTGCAGATAAAAATGTTGTTTGTGAAGAATCAGTTCATCGCTGCTGATCAGAACTTTGGTGACAAAAAAAAAACGTTTTTTTTTTTTACCGGAACGCCTCACATGACAGACCAACATGTTCTCACCTGAAAGGAATCACAGTGAAACTGCCTTCCCTCTGTTGGCCAGGTTAGACAAACACTTCCTGACAGGAGACAGAGCCGGATCAGCCCGCTTGGGTTCAGCGGGTCACCGGGCCTTCATTCACACCGTAAAACATGGTGGAAACAGAAAACCGGATTTTCCATCCAAACAGTGTTCAACCATGAAAGCTGCTGGAATTCACTGGAAGCAGAGCGGCTGGGACCGGTGGGACCGTGACCACAAACTGGTCAAGAACTTCCAGAACAGAATGTTCTATTTAGTTCTGTTTTCTAATTGACTCTTTAAAAAGGTGGTTTGAAAATGTGTTTTCCATCTTCTAATTTAATCAAAATGGAACTTGACCCTGGAGAACCCACAGCGTCATGATTCCCCAGTTTGAACCTTTCTTTAGGGCGCCGCCCGTCTCATGGCGTCCTCCTAGAGCCGGGCTCGACGGCGTATCTTATAGCTCCACTGAGAAAGTGGGTGTGTGGTAGCCGGGGGGCGGTGGTGGCATTGCAGACTCTTCCTGGCAGCGCAGACACCACTTTGTGACATCACAATGTGAGGAGCCGCTCGTTTTGTGGATTGGGAGGGGCCAACGTGCTTTACAGTCGCACACTAGTGGCTCTGCTGCCGAACACTGGCGCCAACCAGAGCCACTGGTGTCCTGCCCAAGGACACTTCAACACACGGCTGGACAATCTGCAATCTTGTGATCAGATCAGAGGCCGGACGATTGCAGGTGTCCCTTAAAATCTCCGTTGGTTCAGCGTGATTCCGGGCCCTTCATAGCGTTTGGGAAACGCCCACGTTTCCCCGCGGGTTCTCCAGGGTTGCTCTCTCGGTGACGTTTGCAGTAAACATTTGTCAGTCTCTGTGTGCAGCTCTGCAGTGTGCGTCCTCCGGCCCGCGATGGCCGTCCTGCTCGCCTCCATGCATCAGGCATGACGCCCCCCTCCCCACCACAGAAACACAAGGTTGGATGTCCATCTCATCCCGTTTCCTCAGAACCCGCCGGCTTCCTGTGCTTTTCTGAACCTCTCTCCTCTGTGGCAGGATGGCACACATGGATAACCCCGACAGCCGCTTCAAACCCCCCCCCGAGGATGTCCAGTCTCTGGGTTTGACCGAACTCATCAACTTTGAAGGTGAGCGGCGGCTCCTCCGGGGGGCTGAAGGTTTGATCTTCAGCAGCAGTCCTAAAGCCCCTCCCTCTGAAACCAACCGTCCGCTCTCCTTCAGACTGTCACTATGCGACGCTGCAAAAAGATCTGGATTCTGACGCCCAGAGTCTGGAGGCCGAGTCCTGGAGCCTCACTGTGGACCAGAACTTCCTGAAGAGTCTGAGCAAAGAGGCAGTGAAGAGACAGGACGTCATCTACGGTGGGTTCAAACCTTTTTCTCCGTAGAAAGACTTTGAGGCGTTTCCACTGAAACCGTTTCTCCGGTTTTTCGTTGTAGAGTTGATCCTGACAGAGATGAACATGGTCCGTACCTTAAAAATCATCCTCCACGTCTACATGTACGAGCTGAAGCAGAGTCTCCAGATGGATGAGGTGAAGCTGCAGCGCCTCTTTCCCGCCGTGGAGCTTCTGCTCAGCCTCCACCAGCACTTCTTCGTGTCGCTCAAGGAGCTCCAGAGCTGCAGCCTGCAGGAGGGCCAGGCGGTCTACAGCGTCGCGAAGCTGGGGAATGTCCTCATCTCCCAGGTAACGCCAGTTTCAGCTCCTCCCCTCAGGAGGAGGCTCGCTTCACAACACACAGGTGCCTTTGACCTTGTTTCCTGCATCAACAACTTTCAGTGTGAAACAACCAGCGACCAGCAGCTGCTCACAGCAGTTCTGCTGATGTTCCCTGAATGCAGCTCGCTCTCATTGGTTTGCATTTGAACTTTTGCTGCATCTCATGTTGGTCTTTTAGACGAAGCTCGTCTGAAGGAGCTCCTGTAGATTGAGGAGCGCCACTGACCTGGAGCAGGTCTGACTCTGCAGACGGTTCAGCTCCTGCTTTCCTGTCAGTTTTCAGATTTAGTGGGAAAACAGATGATCGAGAGCTACAGCCAGTTCTGCAGCCATCAGTCTGAAGCGCTCAGCTTCTTCAAAGAGCAGATGCAGGTCAACAGGAAGCTGCAGATCCTCATCAAAGTAAGAGCGCCTTTCTGCTCAGACATGCGCAGGAGTTTAAGGTGAAGCTGTGAACGTTCTCCTCTGTCCTCCGGCAGAGGATCGACCAGCTGCCCCTGGTGCGGCGGTTGGGCATCCCCGAGTGTTTTCTGTTGGTGGCTCAGCGCATCACCAAGTATCCCGTCCTGGTGGAGCGAATCCTCCAGAACACAGACGGTGAGAAGTTTCTGCTGATGACCTGATGTTCAAAGCAGCGTCACTCAGACAGGCTGTTCACCCCCCCACAGCTAAAACCGAGGAGCACCAGAGTCTGGAGAAAGGTCTGGGGCTGATCAAAGACGCCATCTCCCAGGTGGACACGAACGTCTGCGAACACAAGAAGGCGGCTCGTCTGAGGGACATCGGCCTTCGTCTGGAGGGCAAACCTCTGAGCCGACCCAAGGAGCCCTGTGTGTTCCGCAGGGAAGACCTGATCCAGGGCAACTGCTCGCTGCTCCACGAGGGGACGGTCACCTGGAAGTGGTCTGGGAAACAGAAAGGTGGGAGCGCTGATGTGCTTGTGTGTCCACGGAGATGTCATGTCTTCTTTCCCTCCATGTCTGATGGAACACCGAGGTCAGATCAAGTCAGAAAATGACTCACTAAAGGAGCAAGAGGCGTGGTGCATCATGGGAAACCATGTCTGAATTCCCTCACTAACCACTACATAGTTCACTCTATAGTACGCTCATCTGCCTTTCTTTTGGGCTTTCAAAACCCAGCGCCCTAGAAATGTCCCAGAAGCCTCTGTGATCACCAATGTGCTACTAGAGTGGTGAATATGGCCCACAATGCATTGTTTGATTTTTGTGAAAAACAAAAGTGTTTTTCATAAAGCGTCAGAACCCAGTGGATTCATAAAAAAGTCTTCATAAAATGTTCGTATTTACTAAGCTTCATATTTGTTGTTTGAAAATAAAGTAGCGAGGATGGCGTCTGAAAAAAATCCAGGACACGAGCAGATGGACAGTCCCGCATCGGCGTTTTTTTAGTCATTGGGGTGGGGGTGGGGGGGATTCAGACACTGCTGTTGAATGTTGGGACAAAAATGAGCGTGGGCGGGGCTTTTCTGTTGCCCTGCAGAAGTCCTCGCTGTGCTGCTGTCGGACATGCTGCTCCTCCTGCAGGAGAAGGAGCAGAAGCTGGTGTTTGCCTCCATGGTGAGTCCTGGCATATGATGAAGAATCAAAACTCCAGTTTAAGAACATCCTCTGATGAGGATCAGGAAGATGAGCGCGTTCATGAGAAAGTCCGCTTCCTTGGGACTCCTGTAGGAAACCAGAGTGCAGGTGATTCCTCTGCAGAGACTGATAGTCAGGGAGGTGGCCATGGAGGAGAAGGCCATGTACCTGATCTATATGAGCACTGGCGCCCTGCCGGAGATGTACGAGATCCACAGCAGCTCCAAAGAGGACTGCCTCAGGTGGATGTCGCTCATCAGACGAGCCGTGGACAGGTGAGCGCCGCATTCCAGAGATCTGCATGTTCTCCTGTTCTGAACGGGGTTCTGCAGCTGATCATCTGATGTTCAGTCAGGAGGAGGAGGAGCTGTACAAGGAGCATTTCAGAAAACTGCAGCATTTTCAAGGTAAGGTGGTTCCCAGCTTCAGCCTGAAGCAGCAGGTTCCTGGAGGTGATGGAGGCGCCTGACACAGCTTCACCTTCTGCCGCTCCAAGATCTTCTCCAGAACACGGACAAGCAGATAATGGAATGTCTGACCAAGAAGCTGAAGGTCTCTGCTGCGCTCTACGAGAACCTGACGGCCCAGAAACCCTCCCACACGTCTCTGCTTCTGTGCGGCGACACAAAAGAGACCCTGCAGGGGGGGGGGGCTGCTTCATGGAGCCATTGACGAAGGTGCCAGCAGAAACGGGCGGCGGGTCCGTTTTCAGGAGATCCTTCATGAACGTTTTGTTCTTTCTGTCTGAAGTGGAGAACCTGCAGAACCTGCTCTTCGTGCATCTGATAGACCCAAACGCTCCTGCAGGGGGGGCGCTGCCGCAGAGCTCCAAGCAGCCAAGAGAGATGATGGGTAAACACCGGGAGGAGCTGTGCCGCTCGTTTGAAGATCTTCTCTAACGATGAGCTTCTGTTCTCAGGTCAAGATGTGGTCGATCAGGCAGAGCCTCCTGAGGACCTTCAGCTGAACCCCGGAGAGGAAACTCTGGAGGACTCTGTAATGCAGAAACCAACATCTGCAGCTGTGGATCTGTCTGTGAAACCTCAAATGTTGTTTCTGTGTCGATTCCAGGCTGAGATGGAGCTGGACGCTCCTCCAAAGCACAGGAGCAGCTTGAACTCCAGCTTTGTCTCCGGGACAGCAGTACGGCTCTCATTCTTTGTGTGTTTGTGTTTTTGTGCTGGCTCACAGCTGTGTGTGTCTGCAGATGTGCGACAGCGTGAGGAAGCTGGCAAAGATGCTCTACAGCCTGAAGGTAAGAGCAGCTCACCGCTCTGATGCTGCAGAATCCAAGAGCATCTTCAGAACAAACCTCTGTTCTGCAGGCGGTCATCGCCCAGCAGGACAGCAGGATTGAGCTGCAGCAGGCCTTTCAGCTGAAGCATCCCCGTCACCATAGCAACCTGCTCCTGGAGCAGGAGAGGCAGAGGAACTTAGAGAAGCAGAAGGAACACATGGCCAACCTGCACAAGCTGCAGGCTCAGCAGCGAGAGGAGCAGCAGCGATGGGAGAAGGATCGCGAGCGGCAGATGAAGCGAGTGGAGGCCCTGGAGGCGGAGCTGCAACAGCGAGAGGAGAAGTGCAAACGCGGGGAGGAGAAGCTGAAGGAGGAGAAGGCGGAGCTGGAGAGACAGAAGGAGGCCTACCAGCAGGACCTGGAGAGGCTGAGGGGGACCTGGAGGTCTGTGGAAAAGGAAAACCAGCGGCTGATGCAGGAGGAGAAGCGTTTAGGGAATCTGAGACTGAAGCTGTTGAGGGGACAACACAATTATGAGGATTCGTCTCTGGTGAGGAACCCGGTTCCCGGCTCTCAGGTGGGTCTCCTTGAGAACGCAAGATTTTGTCATAAAAGGAAAAATGAAGAAACCGAAATTCTGACATGTTGGCTAATGACCAAATGTGGTTTGTGATGATTCCCACCTCCTCCCTCCTTCCAGTCCTCCGGTCTCTCCTCTCATCCATCGTTCAGCGTCTGTCAGGAGATCGGGGGCCGGACGCTGAAGAAAGAACTGACCTGTCGGCCTGACGACAACCCCCCAAAGGTTCCTCAACGCAAGGAGAGCATGCACAGCCGTCCCTCCAAGCAGCACTGCCCCCCCCCCTCTGAGGAAGTCCACCAGCCAGGTGCAGAACCAGCAGAAGATCCCCACCAAGCTGGTGTCCAAAGGGAAGGAGAAGAGCTTTAGGGGGAAGAGAAGCCACCAGAGAACCCAGAGCGCAGGTCAGGGTTTGGGTCTGCAGCGTCCAGAATGCCTCAGAACCCTGTTGCTGACTGTCCGTCTGCTCCCAGCAGCTATGATCGAATTCACCGAGGTCCTGCCCATCCGCACCACAGGGAAGGAAGGAGGCAGCATGAGAGCTCAGAGGAGCAGCAGTCCCCCGAAGATCCTCAACCCAGGTAGGAGCTGCAGCAGCGGGAGCTGCAGGAACGCCCACAGGGCGCCGTTCCTGGAAAAACACAGCGCAGCCTTGATAGGCTGAGAGGCCGAGAAACCACCGCGTTCATCATTCATGCAACATGCATGAAAGCAAAAAGAACCACACAAGAATACACGTGCAGACACGCGCATATACATTCACACACGTGCATGTGTATGAACACTCGCACGCCTCACAGGTTCTCCGCTTCATTAAATAGAACCACAAAACGCCACAGTCAGACTTTGGATGCTGGCGTTCAGGGCAGAGCGGCAAAGAAAAAGCCAGATCAGAGTGTGGGCAAAAGAACTGCTCCTGGTGGTCATCGGTTGGCGCCAGCGGTCACCATCAGTGTGTGAACGGAACTGTGACTGTAAAGCGCTTTGGGCCTCTAATGGAAGCAGTAAAGCGCTACAGAATGGGAACCTTCAGAGGGTCAAAGGTCTCCTGTTGTTTGGAGCAGCATTAACATGTTGGCTTCACAAAGACAGATGCGCAGCAGCGCCCCCTTGTGTCCCGCATGCCTAAACGTTGCAGCACAAAACCCTTTAGTTTTTCGGGTTCTTCTCTTCACTGGTTCCATCCTCAGAAGTCTACATGATTCCTAGTTTACATGTGATGCCAGAGATTCTGGGAACTTCTGCTGATGCGAGGTTCTCTCATGCCGTTTGCTCCTCAGACATCTTCACCCCCCCGACACCTCCTCAGAACAGACAGCGCAACAGCCTGGACGCGCCTCCTCCTGTGCCCCCTCCCTTCCCCAAAGAGATCCTTGAGCAAGGAGCAGAGAAGGTAACTTTCATTTAGCGTGGAGGTACAGGCTGGAGGGGGGGTTCGCCATGGCAGCCGCAGTGGGGTCGCAGTGATCATGTGACTCTTGTCCTTTCAGCTGCAAACAGCTCTCTGAGCTCACAGACGGAGAGATCAACGTTTCTGTCGGAGGACGTCCTGGAAACGACGGTTTCCGTCCCCCCCGAGTTTGTACTTTAGACAACTATTTAAAAGAAGAGATTTTTTATTCGACAGACTTTTTGTAAGTACTTTTATTTTGAAAGTGTGTTTTTGTAACCACTCATGGCTGTAACCTTGGTTTTAATGTCATGAAGACTTCAGAGGGACGAAGCTCAGGTTTATTTTCAGGATCAGAATGAAATTCTTTGTGCCTCTTTCTGTAGAAAAGATCAGAAAATCTGTGCAGAAGTTTCAGTTGAAGGAAACATTTGAATGAACTAACTAAAGATTTCATGTAAAGTATTGATCTGACAGCATTAAACGATGGTCCAACCTTCTACCTTTCTTTGGACTGACTCTGTAAATGGACGACTGTGTGGGAATTGGAGTTTACCGGGACAGCTGGTTTTTTCTTCTTTCAAAGCTAAACAACAGTTACAAAGAAATTCACTGAATCCTCGCCACAGATTTCCCTGTGAATGAGAAACTGGACAAAAACTAAGATTTAAATCAAAGCTGAAAGTGTTGTATGGCTCATGGGCACTACTAACCATCGCCCCCTTTAGCTGATGGGCTGCTACCTGCCCCTCACTCTGCCCCTCTGCCGTCTTGGTCGGACAAAATCATAAAAAACATCTACTTTCTTTTCAAAATGGCAGCTTTTTTGTTGTTTCATCTCCATAGAAATCATTTTATTTTTTGTCTTCCTGGTGGCAGCAAACAGGTTTATGAATTTTTAGAATAATTGGAAAAAGTGTTTTTCTTTCCCCCCAAGATTTCCCAACATTTTCCCAAGTAACTTCCCATGATGCTTGAGGAGAGGGATCAAAATGCTTGAGTTTCTGTTTGTAAAGGTGATGTTTTGAAAAATTCAACATGGCGGTCAAAGGTCAACTAAACTTCTTAACCCAGTGGCGTGTGTGACATTTTTTGAAGATCGCTCGAGCAAGTTTTTTTTTCTCCCCGTGTTGTGGGAAATCACCAGATTTCAAACTTTGTCACAAAATGGTTCCGTGTCCATCCCATAATACTTTAAAAACTTCCTTTGGATATCCTTGACATGTGTTTTGAATTCTCAAATGTACTTTTTGGGCCCCACTCTTTTTTTGACTGATTCTCTCCCAGTGAACCAAAAGGAAGTAAACACAGGAAACCCTTTCAAAACAAAAGCACTTCCTGAAGCAGATGTGCTCGTGGAAGTTTAGGTGCCTGAACAGAAAAAAAAGAAACTGATGTTGGAAGCAGATCAGACCTGTGATCAAACGAAGTGAGGCGTCCGTCTGCGCAGACGGTGAAGCGTTTAGGGACTGAAGAAATGCAGAAAAACAAATTCAGTGAAATGTTTATTTATCAGGATTAAAAACCGTTTGGTGATCGGCTGAATCATACTCAAGACGCCTCGGCGTCTTCTCCTGAAACCTGGTCTGGATTCAGACGTGCATGTTTGCTGGTAAACAGACATGATGTAACGGCTAGACTCATCGTTCCTACAGCTCAGATTTCCAAACAAAAGGCAGAACACTAAAACCTCTGAACACGAGTCCAGAAACATCCTGTGCAAATGGCTTCCCAAACTCCCTCAGACAGCGTTCCCGTCTCCAGATGACTTGTCCTGGAGACCAATGATGGTGTTCTGCTGTCAGGCCCCGGCGCTCCTGCTTTATGTCACATGAAGCTGCACTTCAACCCCGAATTCAGAAACGGTTTAAAATGTTTATACAACTAAGACATGAATTAAAAACCCGTCTGCTGGCCATCTCACCGTTTCCTGAAGGACCCAGAGCAGATCTCTGAACTTCATTTACAGAAACACTACTATCAACAGGATCCGAGATGGAGAATCTTTGATGCGAAATGAGCTGTGATGTGATCTCAGATCCAGAAGCTGTTCTGGTTCAACAAACTGAACTGTTAGAGGAAACCCTTCAGAATAAAAGCAGCTCAACATGAAACGAATGGTCTGTGATGAGATTTCCCTCTGCTCCGATGGGGGGGGCAGCACCACCCGCAGGTTACCATGGTAACTGAGTTTAAAATCTACCTCATCTCAAGCTTGAGAAAGTCTGACTTTGACCCAAACCTTTGGATCAAAGCAAAACCAGCTCAGTTTCTCAGATCCTCTGTTCAAAGATTAAATAATGCGACAGTTTGCTGTCAGCTGGTCCTGCTGGATTACCGGTTCCCTCTGAGGCTCCACGCAGAGATGAGGTACATTATTCCACTCAAGGACACGCCCCTCTGCCGCGGCGCGCTGCGGGGGTGGGCCACAGATTGAGCAGGTCTTCTGCACAGCTTCAGTCTGAATGTGCTTGGACCTGTGCAGGTGCTGCTCAAACCAGCGGCAAGTTTTCAGACAAAGCCCCGCCCCCAAGAATAACCAAAAAAACCCTTCCCTTTGAGCCACCAATAATGTCCAGAAAGATGCCACTGACTGACCCTCCCACAGAAAAGGTCAAGTAAAGCATGGGGGGGTGGGTGGAGGAGGCTGCTTCCGGTTTACTTGTTCTTGTCTTCAGAGGGTTCCAGCCGCGCCATGTCCTGAGGCTCAGGTGTGTCTCCGCTCTGATTGGTGGACTCTGCGGTCTGCAGCTCCGCCTTACTGGGGGACCCGTCTGTCTGCCGCTCTGCGGTTTGTGTGCAGTTGATGGGGACGAGCGCTATGGGAGGCTGCAGGGAGCAGAGAATAACGCAGGTGAGACGATCAGGCGGGAAATGATCATCAGACCAGAACCGAGAAGCAGCAGAACCAAACGGACACAGGAAACTTCCAGAACACAGCTGTCCCTGAGCGCCGCGGCTGAAGAACACAAAACAGAACCAAACATCCAGAGCTGCAGCCACACCTGCAGCTCACAGGAGACCTGTGGGGGTTCATTGTTTTTCATGGGGACAGTACCTGCAGCGGCAATCCCAGCAGCAGAATACAGCACCACAGTGACATGAGGGGGCAGTAAAGCAGGAAGAAGCAGCAGGAATAGATGCAATTATATCAAAGGATTTACTCAACTGGAAATTCTACTTTTTTCTGCGTTTACGTGTTAGATTTGTGTCGGCTTTTTATTTGTTCTTCTGCAGTCAAATCAAACTGTTATTCACCACAAATCCACTTCCAGTCCAGAACTGGGACAACTCTCTGCGCCACAGCGCCACCGTGAGGCTGGTGAGCAGAGTGCAAGGCACCAGGTAGAGCAGAGCCGGCTGACTCTTCTGCATGAGGGCCAGAGCCACAAAGGTGATGAGCAGACCGATGCCGTAGGCTGAAAGGAGAGAGAGAGACACAGCTGGTCAGAACTCAGTCAATCCAACCAGCAGAGCCCCCACACACACCCCCACGATCCAGCTCATCTGACCCAAACCCACCCAGACACAAGAAACTCTTCAGTCTGCCAGCTGCAGATCAGTCTGTCACTAAACCAAGAGTTTCATTTCTCGGATCTCCAAAATTCCACATTTCCTTCCTGCAGTTTGGTGAACGGAGCTCCAAACAGGAGCAGCATCAAGACTCCCGCTGAGATGTTTCCAACCAGCTGTGATCAGCTACAGAAGATCAGGTGGATTCTGTTTCTGATCCATCTGATCCCTTCTGTCGGGCAGGAAGAAATGATAAAAACTTCAAAATATTCAAGTAAACAAATTGAGTTTGTTTAAAAACAAAGTTTTTTTTAGCTCGAATTAAGAACAGGAAGTGATTCTTTTCTGAGGAAAAAGTGAAAACATCTGCAGATGTTTCCATGTGAAGCCTCTGAACCTGACAGAAATGCTTCATCAGGACAAATGCTGAGAAGCTTTAATGCTCTGCATCCTCTGCAGTTTCCTTCAGCTGCTCCTAAAACTCCATCAATCACCTTCATCTGTACATCACAGCAGCACTGGGAGATGAAGATCCACGTACCCACTGTACAGGTCACAAAGTAGATCCTGGAGGTCTGAGCTAAAATGTCAAATCTATGGCAGTAAACCACCAGCAGACCTGAGAGGGAAACAGAGCCGCGGTCAGGGAAAGCTACCGCCACAGAACCCCCAGAACCCACGTTGGTGATGGACGCACCTGGAACGAGAACATCTCCGAAGCCCAGGAGGGAAAAGGGTCGGTCACAGAGAGCCAAGGGGGAGGAGTTTAACCGCGGTACTTTGAGCACCATGGGAAGCTGGGAAGAAACAGAACCAACCTCAACCGGGCTGTCGGGACGTTTGGAACGAGAAGACCGGACCGTGAACTCACCTTCTCATGCGTGGCGGAGTCAGAGGGACCGGCCGCCACCTCCGCCATGATACTCTCCCCACTCTGAAAGGAGGGACAGAGGAGAACCAGCGTGAGCTCAGAGGAGTCCGAGCGTCTCTGAGACGCAGTACCACGCACCTTTGTGAAGAAGGGGGTGATGAAAACGAAGAAAACGTCGTAGACAAACAGAACTGTCAGGAGCAGAGTGCAGGCCTGCAGAACACGAGAACTTTCCAGGTTTTCCTTCTTTCTAAAGTCCAAACTTTCCTTAAAAACAACATGATGGGATGTCCGAGTCTGTCAGGGCTCACCTTAAACGTGGGCAGCCGCACTGTTTTCAGCATGTAGAGGCAGAAGGCGATGCCCAGGGCGTCCTGCAGCACCCACGCCCACCTGCAAGAACCAAACCCCTTCAACAGCAACCGCACACAGAGGGATGCTTTCTAAGACGTAAGGTTCCTCCATCAAAGTTCTTTTCATTAACTAACACCAGAGCTCCAGGGTTTACCCTCTTTGAACTACCGTACCTGTTCAACCCTCTCCATAGCAAAAAAGCCAGCGGATTCTGAAGCAGAGAAAAGCAGCTTTTTTCCGCTTCAGAATCCGCTGGAATTCTAATCACCGTGTGAACAGGTATGGTTATGGTAGTTCAAAGGGCGCATGTTATTTTGGTGTTGCCTGCGACAGCTCCGATGTTAAAGGGCCCATCAGAAAAGCTGCAGGTCTGCAGCGGCATCTGTGCTACAACCACAGCATTTTCCCGCCTCAAACTTACTGGTCTTCGTTGCGAAACACCATCCAAACGACGCTGACGGCGACGCAGAATGCCGACAGCAGCAGCATGCGGACCTGGGGCCTCTTGTGGAAGTACGGCAGGTTGTTCTCTGGAACCCTTGAAGGCAGACGTTCATGTGATCATTTTAGGCTCAAAGCCTGACCAGTGGTCTTTTCATTATCATGAAGCTGTCTTTAGGCAAAATCTAAAAACCTGCGTCGGTTTCTAGGACATAGTTTCTGCAGAGTGGCAGGAGTTCATCAGAAAAATGCAACAAAAGCATGTGAGTGGGTCTCTAACATAAAATAGATTTTTATTTTATTTATGAATTTCAAACATATAATGAAATATGTGAAATGAATTTGTTATGATTAAATTCAGTGATGAACGTCCTTTGTTTTTACTCAGACGTAGAAACGTTAATATAGAGGCGTGTTGAGGGGGCGGAGTCTCACCTGCATTTGCAGAATGGGAGTCTCCTCACAAAGGGCCACAGGCAGCTGTGGAGGCCGACCGACGAGGCCACGCAGAAGATCCCAATGACCCAGATAGCTGCACACAGAAGAGGAACGCAAATGGGTGACAGGTTCTTAAAGCAGACAAGAACATGGCACCAGCATCGCTTCCTTCACCGAGTGGTTGATGATCTGCTGAATTACTAAATCAATTCAACTTTATTTATAAAGCACTTCAACACAACCAGGACTGCTGCAAGGCGCTGTACAATAAAACACCAAGAACACTAATAGATAAAAACAAGCAAACTCATGAAGAACTACAAAGGCTGCATGATGGCGCAGTGGTTAGTGCTCTCAGTGGGACTCCAGCTTCCTCCCACCAGCCAAAAACATGCTTCACAGGCCAAACCCGACTCATGACGGATTATCTGGTCCAGCTGTGTCCAGACAATTAGGACACGTCGGAGAACGGTATGTTACCTATAACTAACGGTATACCTATCCCTGTTCTAAATGCTCCCTAGGTGTGTCTGTGTGCGTGTGTCTGTGTGTGTGTGTGCGTGTGTGTGCGTGCGTGTGTGTGTGCGTGTGTCTGTGTGCGTGTGTCTGTGTGTGTGTGTGTGTGTGCGTGCGTGTGTGTGTGTGTGTGTGTGT
>BSAI01000017.1:1138901-1164166 GCA_036245035.1 Adrianichthys oophorus
GAAGGAAAGATAGATAGATAGATAGATAGATAGATAGATAGATAGATAGATTTTAAAAAAGTTAAAGCAAATATACCTCTTTTCTTGGAAAATGTCAAAAAGACAAATTAGCTGAACGTAGTCGTATGCAATTACTTTATTAGCTCCATGTCTTGGAGGTTTCAGTCCGAGCACAGATTTTTAAATGTGAATGCAGCATTCACTTTACTGACTGTACCAACTCAGTAAGGGCAGATACAGTCAAAGAGCAACTAATGTTTATATTTAACTATGCGAAAGTACTTCATATTGCATCCTAATATTCTAAAACTATTGAGATATTTTGATCAACAAACCGCGTTTATGTTAATGTTTAATATTTTCGTGAATGACACTTCATCTAAAACTTCTAAGTTATGCGCCTCCCTTGCGCATTCCGGGAATGGTCTCGTCCTTAGTTAGGCCTTTGCGGTAGGGAGTTGTTTGGCGGACCCAACAAGTTTGTCTGTGACTTTGGCTCTTCTATATCCTGGAATAGGATTGGCGAAAATCTCAAACTTGAGTATAGTTTGGCTCCGGGGGTCTCTGGGTTGTCGGAGGACCGTAGAAAGCAGGAGTTTAGTGGACCAAACCGAGGAGGGAAGGGAGTCATCGGTGAATCTGAGCGTCCGCGGCGGAGCTTATGATGCCGACGTTGCGAGACAGCACCATGTCCCACCCCGGCGAGAATTCCCACCAAGTCCGGGTCAAGGCTTACTATAAGGGGTAAGAAACTGTGGGCTTCTGTCCCCGAACAACCAACTTAAACTGAAGTAAGACGCGTCAGCTTTAGGCTAACTGTTAGCGTTAGCTGCTAGCTGCTTGCTAGCGCTGGTTATCAGCAGGTTTCGGTAAACTTGAGCAGTCAACCAGGTGAGAGTAACCAGCCGCCTCGTTAACTAGTTCCTCAGGAATGTCAGAAATGTGTCTGCAGACACGGGAGAGCCGCTTCCTCCAGTCATCGGGGATTCTCAGGAGGCTCTCCGAACTTCACCAGAGAAGTCTGTGTGTTACATTTGTGTTGCCGTTCTGGTTGTGTTGTTGGAGTTTCTCACAAACGCCGTCACATTGTGGACAAAAACAGAGAATTTTCCTGATAGGAAAACCGGAAAGCTTGACGTTTAAACGTCTTTTGTTTCATCAACAGATCCTCCAATCTTGTAATTCTGGTACATTTAAAGCGTCACTCATCTGTTCTGTCATGTCAATAAAGTTTATTTCTTTAATATTTGCTGTTTACAACTTGTAATTCCTTAATATATAGTGCAGTCTTTACCGTTGCGGGTGTTTTCTCTTCCTCAGACAGTAACCACATATTTGTGCCGGAAATGACGTCAAGCTGCAGCGTTTTTGACATAACCCCAGAAGTTACTGAACTTTTGGTATACTCGGGCTCAAAGCTGCTACACTGAACAAACCATAAAGAAATAGGATTTATTGGTTGTTTTCATGCTTTGTTCTCAGTCATTCCTCTTTATTTGTGTCACGTTATCATCAAACTGAGTCACACCTTTTGACATTTGATTCATTATTTACATACTTAAGTATCAGTCTGATTTATGAGTCTTATTAAACTTTTTCTGATAAGATTGTCCTCCAGTCAGTAAACAGGATAATGCTTTCGGGTTCAGAACAGAAAGGTGCTAAGAGTCTTCAGCGTGTTATGATAAAGGAACTTTGCATTGTTCCGTTTGCTGCAAACATCAACGACGTTGAAGCTTCAGGATGAATCTGTCAGTTTGGCTGCAGCTCAGGTGGAAGAGCAGCTTCCTGCTTTGTCCTTTGTGATCATAGGCGCCAAGCGCTGAAACCAGTTTAAGTGATGACTCTGTACCCACATTAATCGCTGATAAGAGTTTGTGTGCCCCCCACCCCGCATCTCTGATCGATGGAGCCAGTGATTGGAGGCCTGACAAACATGTTATGCAAGTTGTGTCAGCCAGACCAGTTAATTTTTTCACCGGTTCTTTGACACACCTCAGGAACTGTAATGAAGGCTGGTCCTGATGCATCCATCACCAAAACAAAAGTATCTGTACTATGCATGACGCTGTTGCTGAGGAATCTCAGCTATGTTCACGGAGAGGAAACCCAGGTCTAAAATGGTTTTAAGGTTTTGATGATGCTTGATTGTAGACAGAAGGACGAGCTTAAAGTGGTTTCTTTGCAAATATTTGTGTGAAGACCAGAACTTTTACTTGGTGGTGTTACATATAGAACCACACATCTTTTGAATTAGCATGAATGTTAGTGTGTTTGTTAAAAACTGACATGGGTTTTTAATGAAAACACCCTCAGCAGGCTTTGTGTGTTTGTGATTACCTTGGTCCTATCTGGTTGAACTCCTTTCATTTCTAACACAGGATTGTTTTTGTCCTAAACACAATAATGCTCCTTTGAACTCTTTCTAAGCAAACTGTGTCTTATTTTAATCAGATGAATTCCTTCCTGTCTGCATGTGTGTTCTGTAGTTTCACCTGCTGATGGGTGAAGGTCCAGAGCCGTCTCAGTGCATCAGTGGCTCATTCTGTTCCCCTCGTTCAAACTGAAGGTCTTCAGAGGTCGCATCCCGCCAGCGTGCTTTCTCTGATTTACTCTTTCCTGAAGTGCACTTTGTTAAAATAAAAAACTGGAACTTTCTGTCATTTCTAGAGTAAAAAGGAGACAAAGCAACACGTCTCAGATGTGAGGAGTGGAGAGTAGGATGTGGTGACCTTCATGATCTGTGTGAACTGCAGTTATTTGTTCCTTTGAGACCAAGGTCTCTTTAAGTTCAAACATTTCTAAAGATTCACTTCTGTTCTCTTGCAGCTGAATTATTTTAAGGTTATTAATGAGGCTCTTTTAAAACAAAACTTTTTCCGAAATCCTTTGTCTGTATATCATCATATACGGTTCAGGAAAACACGGATGAACTCAGATTTGATGACGGTGGATTTGTAGATGTTTGGGGTGCAGCATGAAGCTGTGAGGACAAAAGCTTCATGAAGCTCTTTCATCCGTCCTCTCATTGGAGAAAACGTCTTGATAAAACTGCATGGAGGCCCAGAGCTCATGTTGACACACAGTGAAGGTTTCCCGCCACGCTGTTGACTGTCCGTAAGGCCCTTCAGGCTCTGATCATTCACACCATGCCGCTGAAAGTTCAGCCTGTCTGACAGCTCATTTCCTCCATGCCAGTCATAAATTAATTTCATTTTTGAGCCTCCAAGTTCAGCTGTTTCCTGCTTATTCCCTCAGAAATTTTCATTATAAATAAACCAAAAGCAGTTTTATTTCTCAGCAGCATTTAGACCTGAACAAGTAACAGACTATTTGCTGAAATCAGGACTATTCCACCGTTAATTTTGGGGACAGAGCAGCATTCTGGGAAAATAGAGGGCAGTCCTGTATTTTCTAATCCAGGCTTGTTTATTCTGAAAAACTTTGACCATAAATTCCAGTCTGCGAGTCAATTTTCTCAAAGGATCTATTGTAATCAGACATACTGCAGAGTGTGAACAGCGTCATTGTAAAAAGCCTCTGTATTTGTCTGTCAGTGGGAGGGGGGCTTCTGTTGTTTTAACCCCATGAATAGTAAAGCTGAGCTCCTCGAGTTATGGAGATCTCCTCGCTGTGGCCCGTATGACTCAGGTTTAGGCTCTGGTCACGTGATTTGTGGTGGTTAACCTGTGAGCAGGTTTGTGGACCCGGGTCCTCACAGACTGTTAAAGGGGGGGTGCTGTGACTTTTTGCTGAGCACTCACCAATCAAAAAGCTTTGTTCTGGTCAGGTGGGAGTGCTGACTGTAGTGAAGGAGCGTTGGTCAGCACCTCCTCCTCATCTCCTCTTTAATGAAGATTCTCACTGGAACGTAGAGGAGTGGATGAACGGCGGGACTACAGGAATGTTATTTCTGTTTTTATTCAAGCTTCCCAGAGTTATGCTAATGCTAATCCTGTCCACCTCTGAGCTTTAGCTCAAAGCTGAAGAACATAACGTTATTCTAAGGTTAAATGTGGACCTTGAATACATCTGAGAAATAAATCATAAGTTTAAACACATTTTAAAAAGTGTGTTCAGTTTGATTTATTAGTTTTTGGTGTGAAAGGCAAAGATAATCTCATTTCAGGAATGAATGAAATATATTTTTGTTGTCATCATTGTTCCTTTATTTTTAATTGTATAAGTGTAATTTTTGATGTATTTTCTATTTCTCTGACTGGCATACTCAGACATTTTCAAACTAGTTCCATCATTCACATTATTGCTCACCTGCTCCATCAAAATCAGCTCTAAATGGCCGTGCATTTCTTCTGGAGCTGTCTGTTTGGATCCCAGCTTCGTCAGGAAGCTCGAGTTCTCCTGTGGTGAAGCAGTACATAGACGTTGTGTTGTTCTCCGTCTGTTCCTCACCCCCCCAGCAATGATTAACACCAGCAGTATGTGGGGAGGGAGGGAGTGAGAAAAAGAGTGAGAAGCTGGCATCAGACTGACTTTACAGAGGACTCCATCCTTTTCCTCATAAATCAAGAGGGTTGGACGCCGAGCGCTTGTGCTCAGAGTTGGAGAGCTGGAAGCAGCTGACATGAACTGTTGGAGGTTGTGGAGGACAGACGATCTCCTGAGGGTTCTGCTGCAGCTCTGTCTTACTGTTGCTGAGGATCTGTCAGTGTCACAGTTCTCCCTAATGCTTCCTGCACAGACGACTGCACACACAAATGTGACAGACTGCGATCACACATGTCTGTGTTTATTAAAAATGCTCTCACCTCTCAGTGGGTTAAAGTGAAGCAGAAGCGTGTTCTATAAATGTCATCCTTTGTTTCCTGAGCTGTTAAAATGAATAGTTTTTGCTTTTGATACTCCTGGAGCTCAAAAATAAAATCTGTTCCACCTTTAGCGTTTTCACACTTAATCAGTCCAGTTCTTTGAGGCAGACGATGGTTTGAACCCTAAATGAGTGCAGGACGCTCTTTCCAGTTGCAGCTGGTGCATGAACACCCACTTCTCTGCTGGGTTTGTAAAGCTCTTCTTTTTTTCAGGGACATCATGATCACGCATTTTGAACCGTCCATCTCATACGAGGGCCTCTCCGGGGAAGTGAGGGACATGTGCTCCATCGAGAACGACCAGCTCTTTACCATGAAGTGGATTGACGAGGAAGGTATGCAGTACAGCTTCATCAGCCTCGCTGCACAGAAGTGCTTATGGTGAAGATTTTCATCTAAACTTAAATGATTTTGTTTAAACCAAAAACACAGCAGAAAAACCAAATCAGTCCGTAGAGAAGGCAGGTTTCCTGATCCATGTAGGCTTTAGTGTCCTGGTTTTGACTATAGTCCAGGTGTTAAGCTGAACTAAAATTTTTGCAGAAGAATCAAGATTTTCTGAAATCTGATAATGGTCACGGTGACAAACCTCCAAGAACCCAACATACTGTAGTTTGGTGTGTAAGGAAACGGCACTAGCAATTTTTTAACATTGGAAACGGTTTCCTTTGAAAAACAAAAGTTTCTGATGGTTGAAGGTTATAAAGTCGACATGAAGCAGTGAAAGGATCCAATACATTTAAAGTAATTTGCTTTAATTGAAGGTAGCTACAGTTAAAGACAGCTTAGCTTCAAAAACTGCTTTGTTAATCGTTAAAATACTTTGATAAATGCTGAAAGAGTAGAATTAAGTATTTTTAAAAAATGGTAATAGCAGCCCAAATAAAATTATAAACATTTAAAAGCAAGACTCAAAAAACATAAATGGGAGAATTTTCAGCTTTTTCAGGTTCAGGAATCTCCTGAAGGAACAGTTTGATCCCAGAACAGTTGTAGCTGCTGGTAAACAGGAGAATCAGGATGTGCAGACGCTGAACTTCAGCAGGAAGAAAGTGACCATGTTTACATTCTTCCTGCTGCTGCTGTGACGCTGGTTCCTGAAAGCAAAACTTCAGCTTGATGATTGTCTGGATTCTCCCTCCCACTAGTTCAGCATTAACCTGCATTTCTCTTTAGAAAGGCCAGGTGAGTCACAGTTTCTGTCACCAGCTTGTCACTGATTCCACTGGTGGGTGTTTGCCATCTCCTGAATCAGGTGTGGAGCCTTTTATGCAGTGCAGCATCGGTTAAAGCTGAATTCTGAGTTCTCCTGGATCAGGACGCAGATCTTAGAGTCCATTTCAGTTCCCTTGTTTGTCTGAAGATACAGCAGATAATTTACATGCTGCATCAAAATGAAAGTTGTGACTATAACAAAAAGTTTCTTTAATGTCAAAATAGGTTCATCAAAAGAATGAATCCAGTAAGTGCATCAGGTTAACCTGTAGACGTTTCCAAACTCAGAAACTGTAAAAGAAAAGTTTCTCTTGTGAAGGAACCAGATATGTCTGAAGTTTATGCTCTAGATCTGAACCCGGTCCTCCTCAAGAGCCTTCATCCTGCCTGTCTTCCAGTTCTCTCTGACCAGCTTGCTTCTGATTGGCTGACTCAAGTGATTCCACATCCTGATTGACTGAACACACTTGATTTATGTTGTCAGCGTCAAGCAGTCCAGGGAGAGCTGGAGAATAGGCATGGTCGATGCTCAAAACTGTACGGATGGATAGCTCCAATATTGCTCGTCATTTATGTTGCTCCGCTAATGTTAGCTTGGGAGTGTGAGGGGCTATAAGATAGTGGGAGAGCGTGTAAACGGAGAGCTCTCAGTGTTGGGTGACGGGAAGGGGTGCAGGGTTTCTCCCTGCCAACAGTTCCACCCACAGCTCAAAGGCAACTTTCTAATAAACTCCTGCCGCTCTGCAGAGACTATGTCCGAGAAAACCACACAGGTTTTTGGATTTTGTCAACAACAGCTTCATCATAATGAAATCAAATGTGAACGCTTTGAAAATAGATCAGAAGATGATCAGCGTGGGACTTTAAAACCTTCCTGCAGTTGGACTCCCACGTTCTCGTTGTGACTGTTCTTGTCCTTTCAGGTGACCCCTGCACCGTGTCTTCTCAGCTGGAACTGGAGGAAGCTCTGCGTCTTTATGAGCTCAACAAAGACTCTGAGCTCATTATTCACGGTGAGCCAAACACATTTTTACCAACAACTTTCAGTCGTTTGAAGAACCAGAACCACCTTTTTTACATGCAACGTCTGTCTGAGACCAAACTAAAACCTCGCGTGGTCTTCATCCAAACTCTTTGGTCTTTATTTAAAGACAAAACTCGGCAAATCTCTTCCTTCTTTATTCCTCAAAAGTAGCATCAGTTCTGTGATGTTTTGTTTCAACTCATTTTATCAGTCTGCGATCTTTGGATTTAAAAGGCATGGCATTTGGTTGTCCTGCCGTTGATCTACTGTGTGGGTTGTGCAGGTGGAACTATGCCCAAACCATCATTCCTCCACCGCCGTGTTTGTTTCTTACTGTGAGCATCATTTCTGCACTTTTGACCTTTGTATTCTTAGAAGGCAGCCATTTTCACATAGTTTTGGCATTTTTAGCTTCAATAAGTTGATCAGCGATGGAATATTTTTGATCTATTTACTCACTGGGGTGGTTTTGGTGGCACCAAAGTTCTGCGGTCAGGATTTGACTCCCAAAGCTTTTCAGACCTCAGAGGAGCCTGTTGGTTTCCTCTCCTGATGGTCTGATCAGCGTCCTGCTGTTTTAGAAGTCACAGTGATGGCTTCTTTGCATGCACCATTTCTGCTCATTTAGCTCCAGCTTATGAAACCTCAGGCTAAAAATCATGTTTGACAAGCTTTGTCAAAGCACATCATCGGCTCTGGCTGTCACTCATGTTTTCCTCTGTTAGGCGAGCATAAGAGTGGGTGGCATTTCCCGTTAGACTTCATAAATATGTATTTATTTGTTTTGGGTTAAAGTATTCTTTCCCTTTCATAATATAACCTGCTCTTACATTTTTATCCACTGATAATGAACTTAAGTGACAAGTGAAGTAACTTAAGTACAGCTTTGTATAAAAAATGTACAAAAATATCCAAACTAAAACCCCAAAACCTGCTTTTATGTACAAGTTTGTGCTTCCATTGTTGTGATCATCTCGGTTGTCATTTTAACGGAGGAAACCCAGATCTCCAGCAGAGGATGCAGTTGGATCAGCATTAAAGCTGTTCTCCTCTGTGGTTCTCCTGCAGAGCTTGGTGGTGATCCTCATAACATATGGCTAGAGCGTCACTGACCTGTGAAACCTCAGCACGTCTTCTGTGGACGTCTGCGTTTGCCCCCCCCCAGTTAAAAATGCTTTGGAACGTGGAGGTTAGGGTTCACTCTGAGATGTTGATGAGACATTTGAATGACAGGCTGTGTTTGTGTAAACATGTCACCCTAAGGGGGCGGGTTCAGTGAAGTTCTAATCAAATCACAGATGACTGGTCAGTAGACGTTGCTCTGACAGGAAAGGAGGCTGGAGTAAGGAGGTGCTGCGGGCAGGTTGCCAGGTCTGCTCATTAAAGAGGTCATTGGGTCCTCTGACTGATCGCCTGCTCTTCTTCATGTTGAGGACGTGAAGCTTCACCTCTGCTCTCCTGTCTGTTGTGCTGCTGAAATTCTGCCTTTCAGAACCGATGCTCGTCTGATCAGCTGATCTTTAGATCCTTATTTTATTCCAAAATCCCCTTATTTTGCGTCCTCTTTAAGGCTGTTTCCTTCCTTCCAGTGTTCCCGTGTATCCCAGAGAAGCCGGGGATGCCTTGTCCAGGAGAAGACAGTGAGTTCTCCTTTGTTTCCTTCTGCACAAGATCCTGCGATGTTGCATGATGGACCCATGCAAAGCTGGGAGAAAGAAATGTGTTCACGGGCCCTTTTTTATCTTCACGCGCTCCAACCCGGGTTAACTCAACCCACACACACACTCCACAGTTTTACATTTCATTTCATAACATTTGTTTCAAGTATGTTGACGGACGCCGGTGACCTTTACTAAAATAAACTCAGCTTTAATTCTGCTTTTAACAAAAACTAACTGTAATGCACTAGAGAATAAAACTTAAGTTTTTTTTATTAACCCCATCATCAGATTCATTCAGAGACTGTCCCGGTACGGTGAGCTTCACCATCCCCAACAGGAGCGGCGCCTGTATGACGGCGTTTTCACTGGTACTATCTGTCTCTCTGGCCGAATCCGAATTCTTCCCCTACCCCTCCAGCTTCTCTCTACACCGACATTTAGCCTTCCAAACGTTGAGTCATGGAAAATTGTGTCTTCAGAATTTGACGTTACTTCTACTTGATCATGTCATCAATAGTCGCCGGTCATTTACGTTAGCGCGTAGCTGACAGCGCTTGGAAAATACATAACATAGTTTTTAGAATTTAAAAAAGTCATTCTAAAGCAACAAGTCATTATTGACATTTAAAAGTAAACTTCTGTGCTTCAGAGCGCACCCACGTGAAGAAATGCATTTGTCCTCCGCAGCACAGCACGACGTCCAACACCCCACCGGCGGAGTCCCTACGACTTCCCCTAAAAAAAAAAGGGACACCACTACAGCTTCAAATGCCCCTACAATTGGAGAGGTCGGGAGAAACAAAGGGGGAGAATTCTGATTCGGCCTTGCTGCATTAGTCCCACCAGACAAAAACAAGAACAAAATCAGGAACTTAGGAGGGTATATTAGGAGGAACCACCCTTTTATTAGGAGGAACTTTTTATTGTTGTCTCAATGCAAAAAAGAAAAACATAAAGTTCAGGAGGAGAACGATCAGACTCTCCTCCATCCATCAAACTTGTTTATCATTTGTTCAGACATGTTTTGTTCTACATTCTGATTTATTTAGTTTATGCTAAAATGGTTTGAAGAGGTTTCCTTTATGAGTCCTTGTTGACTCTGACATCTGTTCTCTCAGAGTCGATATATCGCCGTGGCGCCCGACGCTGGAGGAAACTTTACTATGCGAATGGCCATGTTTTCCAGGCCAAGCGTTTTAACAGGGTAAGACACTGAAGTCCTCTGTCTGAAAAACAGCAGTTACCCCTAAATAAATGTGAACTGTTGATGAAATGATGTCCCTGCACAGCGAGCTCACTGTGCCATCTGCACTGATCGCATTTGGGGTCTGGGACGCCAAGGATACAAATGCATCAACTGCAAACTGCTGGTGCACAAAAAGTGCCACAAACTGGTGACTATGGAGTGTGGCAGGCCGGTAATGCAGGTGAGGAAGGAGATCAACGTGTATCTTTGTGGATCATCTTGTATGCTGACGCTAACCTCTGACTGATTTTGTCTAGGACACGTTAATGCCCGGCCCACCATCAGGTCCCTTAGAACCTGCTGATCAGCAAGGTAACAGCAACACACACATTTCTTTTCTTCCTTTCTTCGAGAACCTCAGCAAGGTCACATAACACCTAAGTCCTCTGCTTTGGAGATCCAGAAAACGCCATGCTTCAATGGCGGGGCGTTCTGACGATGAATCCAAACGTAAAAACAAACATTCCTCTCAAGCCTTGTTTCCACTGAGTGGTCCGGTTTGGTACGGTCCAGTCTGGTCCAGTTTGGTACGGTCCAGTCTGGAGTGATCCAGGTACGGTCCGTTTCCACTTAGTTGAGCCTCGTTTCCACTGAGTGGTTTATTTTCATGGCACATGCATGGTTTTGACCACTAGCGTGTTTGCATCACGTCCCCGTCTCGTCCCCCCCGTGGCCGAAGAATGTCCGTTACCGCTCCATACTAATCCCAAACACTTCAGATCATGCTTTTTAAAACATTTATCAAAGAACATTGGTGTATTGCTCAACATAAAGAGTTTATTTCTATTTAAAACAGCAGCATTCTTTATGACGCAGATGAGGAGCATCACTCTGTCGCTCTGTGCCTTCAAACCAGAAGCGTGTTTCCTCCTTCATCAAATAATAAACACCTGCTCTGGATGATAATTATCCTCCGCCGTTATCTTCTTCAACATATCAGGATTTTTTTTCAGCGCTTCTGAGTCAGCTGATGCTATCAGGAGGTAGGTTGCCGACGGGCGCTACCCACCAGAGCACGGAGGGTGCTCTGCTCTGCAGAAATACACCGCAGCACCTCCCGCAAAAACTTCATACAAACGTCCTGTCTTGTGTGGAGTTTCTGTGACAAACGCAAGAGTCACGTGACTGAAAATAATCTGCGAATATGGGGGGGAACACTACTTCTGGTATGGCGTGTAAAACAGGAATTTCATCTCGTTTGAAAAACAATTGCAGGTGGCTAAGAGGAATATCGCCGTAAGAAGGAAAAAACATAACCTTATGAGCGCTATATTGGCGCTTTCTACACAAGTGGTCATCACTTTCTACCAATCAACGGGTACCTATAGCGGCTCCGCCCCAACCGTTCTGTTCCGCTTTTCTATGGACCTAGGACCTCAAGAGATACGGATCGGTACTGTTTCATGGGTCCATTTTACAATGGAAACGCTCAAAATAGCGGACCGGACTGGACCCCTCAGTGGGAACGAGGCTTCAGTGAACCTCCTCAGTTCAGAATGGGCCGTCCCACTTTGATCAGCTGCTTTTCGGGGTGGGGGGGGCTGCTTCTGCTCCATGCTTAAGTCAAGTCAGGTGGCAGAGAGTCAGCAGAGCTTAAGGTTCAAGTCGGAGGCCCTGAGAGCACCCTCGCCGCCGTGAATTGCTTTGACACAAACGTGAAACCGTTTCACGCCCATGGAGCTGTGGATCTATTTTAGAGAGAAACTCCAGCACCGTTCTAGGCTGTGAAAATCTGTCTGATGCTGAACAGAGCTGTGAAAAAAACATGACTGTCACATTCTCCTTGCTCTCTGTGAACACCCCCCCCTCTCTTCCTGTGCGGCCCCCCCCCCCCCCCCTTCTGTTCAGGCTCCCAGCACAAAGATTCACGAGAAAGTTTGGAGGACTATGTGGAGGAGAAGGAGGTGAGTGGTGTGAGGAAGAGATGGAGAGGCTGACACCCCCTCACAGCTGAGCGTTGGTGTAAATGAATGGAGCCGTGCTGGCAGACCGTCATGTGACGTCACGTTGATCACAAGATTTCACAATATTCTTGTTCTCGTGTTCATTATAATTTTTTATTCAAAACGTCGACTATTTACAAACAAGATCGTTTTTTTAGAACTTATTTCTCTAAGCTGAACTTCAGCCTATTTTTTTCTTACTTTGAAAATAAATCTTCACCGACACTTTACTTTGAAAGTTTATTTACTGTCAGTGACATTAGCACATTGGATTTTTTGGGATTATTTACTTAAACATTATTCTGCCCTTTTTGAGCAATAATTACACCGTTTGAATGTAATTCTACTATATTTATAAAGATCACAAATTGGCGATCTGGGATGACACAAATGTTCATACTGCTCTTTTCTGGAGCAGATCACAGATATCCGAGTATTCGGCTACTCTTTCCAGTCCTAATGGAGGGAGGGGTCATGTTTACAAAGATATAGCGCTGTAATAGAAGATCTAATGGAAGCAGGGTGACGGCTTAGAGAAGACATGAACGTCATTACTGAGATTTATGCTTTAAAGGTGGAGCTGTGGGGGGAGGGGGGCATCTCCATCTCATTTACAAAGTGACCCAAAGGAAATCACCTTCAGTCCAAACCCGGTCAATAACCACTGATGATGAAGGTTGAAGGGCAGGAATGATTCACGTTCCACATATGACTTTAGGTTGATCACTTTAAGTTGTTTGTTTATGGATTTCATCACCACCACCCCCAACCCCCCAGGCCCGCAGCAGCAGAGACACCGGGAAGTCACCCTCCAGCCTGGGCCTGGCAGACTTCGACCTTCTGCGGGTCATCGGCAGAGGCAGCTACGCCAAGGTGCTGCTGGTGCAGCTGAAGAAGACAGAGCGCATCTACGCCATGAAGGTCGTGAAGAAGGAGCTGGTCAATGACGATGAGGTACTGATGCTGCAGCGGCGCCTCTTCAGCAAACTGTGCTTTTTTACAAACCTGAGATCTTAGTTCAACAAAACAGATCCTAGATTTATTCAGTTAGTCAGAGCAGAGTTTTAATGAATGTTTCCTCTTTGGAACGAGAGTACAGGAAACCTTTTTTTTCTGCCAAAACCCAAAGCTTTTATTCTGAAAAACTCATCAGTTACAGATAATATTTGCACGTATTACGAGAGAGCACTTCTTCCTCTTGCTTTGCATTCATTTTATCATAGTTCTTGTTGTTATAACATTTTTCGAACTGAAAAAGTTCAAAACTCCTTCTAAAACTGAGCTGGAGATAAGGATCTGTTTTTGATGTTGACTCAAGTGGATTTTTTTGGAATCAAACTGCAGCAAAAGTGACTTCCTGTCTGGCTTTTATTGTTAGTTTGCAGCCAAACTGCAAATCCTACAAACAGGTTTAGAAGGAAAACTTTGTCCTATGTGTTAAAACCAGACCATCAAAAGAATTTTAGAAGCAACATTTATAGTATTTCTGTTCCATTAAAAAAAAAAAAAATAAATAAGACAAAACCTTTTTGTTTGTGGATTTAAACAAACTAACATTGATGATGAATGTAGAGTATTGTGATCCATAAATCAGTGTAGTTACTCTGGTATTTTATTCAGTCAAAAACTACGTTCTGTTGGTTTTTGATGTAAGAACATTAATGATAACAAATTAATCTCTGATACTGTTTATATAAAAGAAAAATATTTTTAAAGAAACCGTGAATTTTGACCAAAACATAAATGAAGTGGTGAATCTGAATCTCTTACTGGATTTTGACGCTTGGATTTAAAACCATGTTTTTTCCTCCTATCTTTTTTCTCTCAGTTCATCAGTGTTTTAAAAATATTTAAGTGTAAAAATCACTTGTTTATAAATGTCTTTAGAGAATAGTTTAGGGATCAACTGGTCTGCTCTTGTCTCCAGAATGAAAAGGAATGTTTGTTTTTAGTTGAAATGAATAATGAAAGTGCGGATGTGCGGGGTTCCTCTGGTGTTTCTATGTTTTTCTAACCTGACAGACATCCTCACAGCTTTTGTTCTTTGATAAAGGTGTGGGTGAAGCATCATGTCGACAGAATTGATCTCTGAACACTTGTGAGCAGCAGGGGCAGCAGTTAGGCCTGATTAGACACACTTAGCTTGATTGACAAATTGATAAGTTCGTTTGGATCGATGCTAAAGTGTTCTTCTGGCCTGCTCCGTCAGCGTGAGCCGCATCCCTGTTTTATCACAAACATTGATGGTCCATCTTCTCCTGAGTTGGCGCTTTTCTCCCGCTGCTGCCCACTAGCGGGTGAAGCTTTTTCAGCTTTAATTATGTCAGGGTCAGATCTGACTGATGTCTGGATGTCTTCATCCTCCAGGACATCGACTGGGTCCAAACAGAGAAGCACGTCTTTGAGCAGGCCTCCAACCATCCCTTCCTGGTCGGCCTCCACTCCTGTTTCCAGACGGAGAGCAGGTGAGGCGCTTTTTTGATTTTGAGCCTCAGGTGAGGAAAAGGCGAGGACGCAGTAAAGGAAATGCCTCCAATTATTCTAAACCCTTTGATTTATTTACTTTGACTTTTACCAAATAAACTGAAGTACTGTTTTAATACATCAGGTTCAGGTCCAGATTACATACATGATTATTCATCACATTTTGGGGGAAAATCCTTTTTTCATTGAAACTCTGTAAAATTCCTTTTGGACCTGTGCATTAATCATATCAAATCAATGTTGTAAATAATTAAAATCTATACATTTCATTCTAGAAACTTTTTCTGAAGTCATCCTCTTCCGGATCAGCCTGACTATTTTCATTTATTGGTTATAAAATCCTGTTACTTCAGCAGCTGTTGGTGCTGCTCAGTATTAATGTAGGGATGATCGTTCTAGTTTGTAGTTCGAAGCTTCAGAGAAAACTAACAAATGAAACGGAGTTCTGTCATGGATCCATCTCGGAGTCTCCATGTTTCTCTCCTGTCAGAGACATCCTGCCGTTTGCTGTTGTCCAAGCAGAACATGAAGTCGTCTTCTCCTTCTTTGTCCACAGACTCTTTTTTGTTATTGAATATGTGAACGGTGGAGATCTGATGTTCCATATGCAGAGGCAAAGGAAGCTTCCAGAGGAACACGCCCGGTAACGCCCGTCTCTTTGGACCGGTCAGAACCTCCTCATGTGCACTCTTTGACTGATGTTGGCTGGTCCTGTCAGGTTCTACTCAGCAGAGATCAGTCTGGCTCTGAACTACCTGCACGAGCGAGGGATCATCTATAGAGACCTGAAGCTGGACAACGTGCTGCTGGACTCTGAGGGACACATCAAGCTCACCGACTACGGCATGTGCAAGGTGAGGTTCACAGTGTGCTGCAATGATGCTTCCCCCCCCAGTGTGGAATTGTCTGACAGGAACTCAAATCTGATGCTCTGGGCTTCTGCAGGAGGGCCTGAGGCCAGGCGATACAACCAGCACTTTCTGCGGCACCCCCAACTACATCGCCCCTGAAATACTGCGAGGAGAAGATTATGGTGAGTTTGCATGGGGCACCACCTGGGGGTCTGTATGAACAGACGGACATCCACCTTCAGGTTTATTTTCTGTTCAAACGGCGGTCGAGCGTTGGAGTCCAACCGTCTGACTCGGACAGCAGAGGTCTTTTGGAATCTGCTCCAGAACACAGGTGTGACAGAAGCAGGTGGAGAGAAAATCCTGTGGAGTTTTGTTTTGTTGGAATAAAATCTTCACAGACCACAGAAGAGCCGACCTACAGTCATGTCCCGCTGGCTTTCCTAAAACTTCCATTTTTTTTAAATTACAAAAATGTAAAGGAAAGTTCACTTTGAAGGTTGAAAGTTTAACAAAGAATATTTTCAGATGTACAGTGGGGATTGAAAGTTTGGGCACCCCAGGTAAAATGTTATATTATTGTGCATCAAGAACCCCAGGAAAGATCAAAGAACCTTCTAAAGGCGTCAGTTTACAGACGAGACATCCTTTTAATATGTAAAACACGAGGCTTTATTTCCATCATTTACCCTTTCAAAATAATGGTGTGTGCAAAAGTTTAGGCACCCTGCAGAGTTAGTACCTTGTACTGCCCCCTTTGGCAAGTATCACATCTTGTAAAGGGTTTTTGTAGCAGCCAAGAGTCTCTCAGTTCTTCTTTGAGGTTTTTGCATGCATTCCTCTTTCCAAAAGTCTTCCAGTTCTTTCAGATTCCTGTGATGTCTGTTCCACACTGCTCTTTTCAGGTCTATCCATAGATTTTCAATGATGTTGAGGTCAGGTGATTGAAGGTCACTGCCAAACCTTCAGTTTCTGTCTCTTAATGTAAGACGGTGTGGATTTGGAGGTGTGTTTAGGATCATTATCATTTGTGGAAGCCATCCTCTCTTCAACTTCAACTTTTACACAGATGGCATCAAGTTAGTGTCCAAAATTTGCTGACATTTTGTGGAATCCATTCTTCTTCTACTGGTGAAATGTTTCTTGTGCCGCTGGCTGCAATACAAGCCCAAATCATGATTGATCCACTGCCAACACTGCTTAACAGTTGGACAGAGGTTCTTTTCATGAAACTCTGGACCCTTTCTTCTCCAAATGTACCTTTGCTCATTGCAGCCAAAAAGTTCCATCTGAACCGGGTCGGTCCACAGAACTTGTTTCCAAAAAGCATCAGGCTTGTTTCTATGTTCATTTGTGAACTTCAAAGATTGAATTTTGTGGTGAGGACGTGGAAGACGTTTTCTTCTGATGACTCTTCCATGAAGACCATATTTGTACAAGTATCTCTTGACAGTAGAACAGTGAACCACAACTCCAGAGTCTGCAGGTCTTTCTGGAGGGATGCTGCAGTCAAACGTGGGTTTGGACTTGCTTTTCTGCTCTGTCTGAGATTTTTCTTGATCTTCCAGATCTATCTTTAACTTCCACTGTTCCTGTTGACTGACATTTCTTAATGACATTCTGAACAGAGGATATCAGCATCTGAAAAGGCTTTGCTATCTTCTTACAGCTTCTCCTGCTTTGTGAGCATCAACTATTTTCAGTTTCATTGTTCTGAACAACTGCTGGAAGAACCCATGATGCTGATTGTTGGGGTGAGGTCAGATGATCAGATTATTTACAGTCTTTCAGATTGAAATCACCTGGTTTTTGCAAACCATGATGGTGAACAATCCATGATACTGTCAGGTCTCAGCTTTTCTAAAGGGGGAGGGGCATACTATAAATACTGCAGGGTGTCCAAACTTTTGCATATGCCATTATTTTGTTCTCTGGTTTTTTGAAAGGGTGAATGATGGAAATAAAGCCTCATTTTTTTTACATATTAAATGTCTCGTCTGTAAACTGATGCCTTTAGGATATTTTTCAATCTTTCCTTGGGTTGTTCATGTACAAGAATTTAACATTTTACCTGAGGTGCACAAACTTTCAATCGCCATTGTTGATCCTGACCTCCGTTCCTCATACTTACTTCCTTTCCTTATTTTTTTTTTTTTTCTTTATTTTGCTAAGCGGTTCTGAACCTTTTCCAGAACATTTTTATTCAGCTTCAAACTTTCATCATTGTGTTCTGGTTCTGACTGGAAGGAATTTTCCATGAAGGTCTAACCGCTCAGACCTCAAAAGGGTTTATTTAAAGGTTTAGAGGAAAGTGTCTTCACAGGAGCATCAGCACTCTACTCTCACATGGGACCTGTTTTTTTGTATGCTAAAAATCATTTTTCATGTTTTTTTCAACTTGACTTTGTGTGTTGTTTTTTTTAAACTTGTTTGTTATTTTTTTAACTTCTTGGGTTTTTTTATTTACAGTTTTTTTCCTGTTTTGTGTGTTTTTTTGCCTATTTTTGCTCTTTGTGTACTATTAACCCATTTTTGATGTTACTGTTTTTTTAAGTATTTCTTTCTGAAGTTTTGTGTTTTTTATTTTTATGTTGTTGCTTCTTTCAAATTTGCGTTTTTTAAAGCAGTTTTTGTCAAAGTGGATGTAAAATCCAGACCTGTCAATCACTGTGTTTCAGGGTTCAGTGTGGACTGGTGGGCGCTGGGCGTGCTGATGTTTGAGATGATGGCGGGCCGCTCACCGTTCGACATTGTTGGGAGCTCTGACAACCCGGACCAGAACACAGAAGATTACCTCTTCCAAGGTAAAACTCCGCCTGTGCAGCTTCATGGTTGGTTGGGGGGAGCGTAGATTCATGAAAACATGAAACACCTTCTTATTGACACCTTTGTCACAGCTTCTCTTGGTGCCAGGCGCACGCCATCTGTTCCAGGAAATGTGTGAATGCGTCCTCCCCACTTCCTTTAAACCTGCTCTCAAACTGTGAGCTATATTTGTTTCTGCAGGAATGGCAAACTAAGACGCTTCTGCTCAGCTGCATCCTTGAAGCCGCTGATGCTGATCTCCTCGCTGCTTCAGGGTCACGTCTGAACTTCTTTTCCTGTTTTCCTGCAGTGATATTAAACAAACAGATCAGAATTCCTCGCTCGCTGTCCGTCAAAGCTGCCAGCGTCCTCAAGGGATTCCTCAACAAGGTAAGGAGGGTTCAAACGGAATTGGGCCTGAAACAGCTCCCGCCGCCACTTTCATTCGCGTATTTCTCCTGAGTCAGCGGCCATCTTTGTTTCTGCAAGCTTCCCATGTGAACTTTCTGTCAGTCTGTTACTTTCTGCGTAAAGTCTTTTGGGTTAACCGTCCCTCTTTGAGGTGCTGGTGAACCCAGAATGTTTTAGCTTCCTGCTACACCCTCTGCAGCGCCCCCTACCTGTGTATTCATGTACTGTCTGTCCAATATTTGTTCATCAGATAGAACGTCCAGGCAGCAGCGTGACGAAAAGACGAAGTGACGTGCAAACAGATCGCATTTATAAGAGGGGGATGTCAAAGTTTATTCCTAATTATGTTCTTTGAGCTTATTTTTGGCCTTTTATAAAGAAAATGTTGGGAAAACCATTTTGAAAGCATTAAAATTTTAAATTCCTGGTACCCCCACCCCCAGTGAAGAAAACACTGCCCCAAAATAAAGCTTTAACCGTTGAATTTGCCCCCTTCACACAGACACACTTTAACTTTAGAGAAACCTCAGAAAACCTGAGAAGATCCCTCTAAAACCTCATTTTAAAACTTTAGGAGAATCTTCCTGTTATTCTAAACATTAATCAAGTATTTTTACCATGAAATTATGCAGCCCCCCCAGAGTGAGCACAATCATCTTTTGATCAAACCTCAGCCTGAAGCAAATCCAGATTTATTGATTTGTCTGTCTTTAAAGTTGGATTTTGGTCTCTCGGACTCTTTTTCCTTTTCTGACTGGTGTTTCTCCGCTTCCATCATCCAACCCCCCAGGATCCCAAGGAGCGTCTGGGCTGCCATCCTCAAACAGGCTTCGCTGACATCACAGGTCATCCCTTCTTCCGGAACGTGGACTGGGATCTTGTGAGCACTTTTTTTCCCAGAGTTGTCTGTTGGTGTGTTTTGGTTGGTGCCGGCTGACAGTCGGTGGAGCGCTCCCTGGATTACTGTTAACAGTAGTTTGTAACTAAAGTTATTTCCATATTTTATCCGTCTCCTGTTCTCGGTTCCAACAGTGAGTTATTACCGTTCATAATCCCAGTGATATTCCTGTTTACGACTTCCTGTGCCGTAAGGGAAGCCGGAGACTCGCCGGAGCTCGACTGAAGCGTAAATGTGTCACAGCCTGCAGTTATATTTACTTCACTGGTGTGTGACAGCAGCTCAGCAGGGATCGCCGTGACCTCTTTTTCCTTGCATGCTCTGGGGGAGGGACCCGGCAGTTGGTCACAGTGTCTGGACAGATCAGCTTACCCCCCCTCCACCACATCAAAGTTTGGGCTGCACTTCAGCCTTTGGCCTGCAGGGGGAGCAGCTGAGATCTGAGCAGCTGGACTCCTGATCTGTGGGGGGGTGGTTAACAGAATCACAGACTTATGGAGGTTTAGTGGCCGTTAAGACGACAGTAATGGAGGCGGTTCTGGTCTCATAATGGATTTTATTGATGCGACAAACTCAAAATGTTTGAAGTTGATTCACTTTTCTGATCATCTTTAGCTGCTGCAGCAACACTAGGAAACATTTCACTGAGAGGTCAGCAAAAAGCAGGACATCCTTTAGACCAGTGGTCTACAACCTTTTTCAGACCACGGTTTAATGTCAGACCATAAACAAGGATGATGTCCGCGTCTGATTTAATAAAAATAAAAATTAGCTTCCAGTTTTAACTTCTGAGTGTAAAGTTTATCTTCATCCTCTGTAAAATATCTGCAGCTGCTTTAAACTTTATTTGTTCACTAGATTTCATGGAGGAACCAATAAAATGGTTTTAGATTTTCTCCTAAACCATAACTGTCAAAGTGGAAACTACAGAATCAGACGCCAACTTCAGCCTCGTCTGGCTTTTGGTGCGACGAATAAATACAAAAAAACCTGTAATTATCAGCATCCTCGTCACATTAGACAGACGGTTTTTGAATATTCTGTATTATTGTTATGGTCTGTGGGATCAACTGTCACAATAAATTAGGCCTGCATAGTAAACCGTAAAATAAATAATCGTCATTGCAGTTTCAGCCCAGCGCGGTATGCATACAGCACTGGGTATGATCGGAGGATTGCAGGTTCAATTCCCACCTTCCCGTGTGGCGAAGCGTCCTTCATCACTGAACCCCACATTGCCACAGTGCTTGGCAGTGGAGCTGCCATCCGTGTGTGAATGTGACCGTGACTGTAAAGCGCTTCGGGCCTTCAATGAAGGTAGAAAAGCGCTAAAACAGTATACTCCATTTACACTGCAGACCCCCCACCCCCTGATGCGCAACATTTAAATCCATTTTCTGATCCAACAGCAGCAATTCGAGCATCAAATTTGCTTCCACCGTCTATGATCTAACGTGTGTCAAAGTCGCTGTCTGATGCTTGTTGGAAAGTGTCTCTAAAAAATAGACACTTCCGCCGCGTGTGGGAGGAGTTTAACTCAGAAATCAGGATTATTTATTTTACAGAGTTCTACAAAACTCATCGGTAAACATGTTTCCACGTCCGGGTTTTTGAGGCTATCCAAAGATTTTTTTTAATATAAGGACGCCTGTCCTGTTGAAGAAACCCCGGCTGGAGGGGGAGTTTACCGCAGCGGCAGGAGACACCGAAGAATTAAAAGCAGTAAAAGCAGGACATTTTTGTTCTCTCCGGCCCAGTACCAACTGTCTCATGGACCGGTACCAGTCTGCAGCCACTGAGGGCTGCTTGGTTGAGGGCCACTGCTTTAGCAGAGAAGAACCGGACTTGCGCTGGTCCCTCCTCTTCCTCCTCCTCTTTCTTCTCCTCTTTCTTCTCCTCTTCCTTCTTCTCTTCCTTCTCCTCTTCCTCCTCCTCCTCCTCTTCCTTCTCCTCTTCCTCCTCCTCTTTCTTCTCCTCTTCCTCCTCCTCTTCCTTCTTCTCTTCCTTCTCCTCTTCCTCCTCCTCCTCCTTTTCCTCCTCCTCTTCCTCCTCCTCTTTCTTCTTCTCTTCCTCCTCCTCCTCCTCCTTTTCCTCCTCCTCTTCCTCCTCCTTTTCCTCCTCCTCTTCCTCCTCCTCTTTCTTCTCCTTTTCCTCCTCCTCTTCCTCCTCCTCTTTCTTCTTCTCTTCCTCCTCCTCTTCCTCCTCCTCTTTCTTCTTCTCTTCCTCCTCCTCTTCCTTCTCCTCTTCCTTCTCTCACTCCTCCTCTTCCTCCTCCTTTTCCTCCTCCTCTTCCTCCTCCTCTTTCTTCTTCTCTTCCTCCTCCTCTTCCTCCTCCTCCTCCTCCTTTTCCTCCTCCTGCTGACGCCTCATTGTCTTTTCAGTTGCAGCAGAAACAGGTGGTGCCGCCGTTCAAGCCCAACATCTCAGGAGAATTTGGACTTGACAACTTCGACGTACAGTTCACCAATGAACCCATTCAGCTGACGCCTGATGACGAGTGAGTCGTCGCCCCCCCCCCGCGCTGTGTCTGAAGTTTCTGTTTTTTATTTAAATATTTGAACACATCTTTTCTTTCAGGGACGTGGTCAAGAAGATTGATCAGTCTGAGTTTGAAGGCTTTGAGTACATCAACCCTCTGCTGATGTCTGCAGAAGAGTGTGTGTGACCCCCCAGCACACACGCAAACACACCAGGTTACCCCCACCTTCAGTTAGAGGGCAGCACACCTGAACTTTCATTTGCCAAAAGCAGTTTCCGTTTCTGCCATCTCCACCGCGTGCCCTTAAGCCCGCCCCCTCTCAATCGCCGCTCCTCATTGGACAGCCAACACCTTCCAAGCTTGTCGGGGGTGGGGATCAGGCACTTCCTGTGACAGTCTGCGCATCCCGCCTCCCAGCTGGGGGGGGGTTCCCAACACACATTTTAATTGTACATAAACATCCTTCACTGAAGACAAACGTCAGACGAGGTCTTTACCGGCAGAGAAACTCTTCTGAGGAAAATACCAACTCCAACCTTTCAAAATAAAAGAACCTGGATATTTCTACAGACCTATTTAAGGTTCTGTGTGAAAAGTCTGCTCTGCTTTGAAAGCTTCCGGTCCCTTCTCTGGAATGAAGGAACCCCAACTGAACGCTCTCAAACTGTGAATGAAAGACGCCGAGAGAGGACCGGAAGAGCGGGACCTCCACCAAACTCACGCCCAAGCCAGACCAAACGCCTTCCCCACAAAGTTCCTCGCTCAGACGGGTCGGAGTCGGTGCAGAGGACGCCGTCCTCACTCTTAGAATTTATATAAATTCTGCTTTTTTTCCTTTCTTTTTTTAAATGATGCCTTTATGAAACTTTTCTATTTTCATTCCATGTATTTTTGTTCTGAGAGACTTTTGAAACACGGGTTCTGTTAGAGGTCCGAACGGTTCTGATCCTTGATGCTGCTCTGACACTCAACTCCTCCTTCAACCACACGCAGAAAAGGGGGGGGTTACTTCCTAACACGCCTTGAAAGCATCCACTTAACCTACCCCCCCCTGAAAGCACGGACACAGAACAATGGCGCCCCATGTCTTCCTGTCAGTTTTCGGGGTGCGTGCAGATGGCGAGGATGGAGGAGGATTTCCGTTTGCTTGATGGTTACATTTTTGATCAATTCCCACCTGTTACTGTGTCGACCCAACGCGGACGTTTGTTTTTGTGCTCCTGTGGATGCTGCTCATCCCGAAGGCTTTATATTGTTATTAGTGCTGAATGGAAAAATAAACATTTTATTTCTCTCCTGTGGTAAAAGCTGCTTCATTGCAGGAGCGCCGGTCTCAGAAGAAGCTTTGCGTGTCGGATCTGAAAGAGAAAAAGAGTCCAACTCAGATCTGAACCGGAAGAGTTTTCATGAAAATGTCCATTTACGTACATTTTCCTAAATGTCTGAGTTTGATGGGAGCTGCTGGAAACCGCAAGTGCCAAAAGATTCCTGCCCGACATTTCTCCAGTTTGGTATAGTAGTATGATAAACGCATCGACTGATTCAGAGAACTGGACTGAGTGATGTCATGGTTTACTTCCAGCTGCAACCAGATCAAGTCAATTCTGTCGCCATTTTTTTTCAAGATCTGAACGCCACCATGCTGGAGCCAGGCGCCATCAGTAAGCAGAGGGGTGCAACCATTTTCTTTCCCCAAGATTTGGTTCACACCTCAGTTTTAGGTTCACGCTTTTGCTTTGGTTCAGAATTCAGAAAAACCCTTTTTTCATTTATTAAAAAGCAAGCACTGATAATGAAAAACTCTTACGTTGGCTGAAGTCTGATGTAAAAACAAAACAAAACCGTAAATCCTTTTTAACTTTAGCACAAAACATGTTTGACACTTTCAACGTAAATCTACTGGCATGCGCTTCACTTTTCCACCATTCAGGTCAATGTTGTAAGAAACTGTTCGGTTTTAAACCAAGAATTGTGACCTCACTAGTAAGCAGTGGTTGGTCCGAGTCAACGTTTCTATGGAAACCGCTCCCAAACGGGTTTTGATCTCATAGCATTTTAAAAGCTCCAAAAACAGTTAGCACATCCCTGCATTGCTATGGGTGAAAGCAACTGTTGCCATGGTTACCATGCGATCACCTTTTCCTGCGACGTTTGAGATAATAGTTTTCATCTATTGGTGACTTTTTTTAAAGCTGAAGATCTTTGAAATTTGCCAAACTTAAAACCATATTCCTGACCCAATCAGATGTCTATGTTGATCAGAACCGGTACCAGTGGCTGGTATCACCAGGCTGTTTCTTGCACCCCGACAGCTCTGTTCAGACCGTCGTGTGAGCGGGAAGGCAATGAAAGAAGACTTCCCTCTCCTGGCTGGGTTTTAGAGGGGTCTCGTCATCCTGGGGGGTTGAGGTGGTCATTGTGGGGGTCTTGAAGGCCTTGTGACTGCAGGAGTTCACACAGTGGAGGGGAGAAATATGACTTCTCGCCTGCTCTCTGCGCACTCCTCCCTCTGACCTCACTGGAAGGCGTGGCGGCATAACTCTGCATGCATGCTGGCGTTTCTGACACTATCCCAGGTGGAGAATGGGGGGTGCACCTCCCAAGGCGAAGTGGAGCCACGGCGTCCTGCAGAAAGCACAAGGAAAACGGGCCTTGTATAATTAATGATGTGAAATGGAGGAAGAACGGGACAAAAACATCCTGTTCTAATTGCAGTTATCTTGTTGTTGGTCCCTGGAGGGATTAATTAAGCAGCAGATGACTCATTCTCTCTGCTAAATGCAAGCTTAGTAAAACACACAGCAGCTTCAGGTGGATCTGCTCCACTTGGCACAGCCATCACTGCATTCAGTGGAGCTCTGAGCAGATGTTAGACATGCTCCTCCTTCCCGTGAAGATCCAGATCGGAGCGTCCTAAATGTTTTACTGACGTGATGGTGGAAAAACAGCAGGACCAGGATTCCTGTCTGACTTTATAGAGGACGCTGCTCTGGAGGAACTGTGAGGAAAGAAAAGGATGGAGGGAAGATGATGTTCACCAGCAGATGGAGGAAAATCCAATCTGTTTCTGGTGGCGTCACATTAATGTGGGTCACGTTCAGCTTCTGTGACATTTGGAGACGTCAGACCCTCCCAGTGTCCGATTTAATCCATCAATTAGTTCCAGTTCAGTTTATAGAAGAGTTTAGAAAAAGCTTGATTAGCCAAACATCTGCAGATGTTGAAGATTAAAGAATGAGCTCACAGGAAGTCTGAGCAAAGGACAAACAACCAGGCGTTCCTCCGGAGGCTGTGCAGTTCTGATCTGGACATGAAATCTTCATCAGGAGATGCAGATCTCAATGCTGCGGAGGAATTAGGATGCTGCTAGAGGGAGCAGGAGGCCATAGGAAGGAGCAGGAGGCCATAGGGAGGAGCAG
>BSAI01000017.1:1211482-1235704 GCA_036245035.1 Adrianichthys oophorus
ATGTCTATATTCATGTTAATATTAATCTCTATATTCATGTTAATATTAATCACTATATTCATGTCTATCAAATCTGCAACCAAGCCAGTCTTTTGAAAACACAAAGAACTCATAAACGCCTCCATGTTCATTTTGGCTTACTTAATCTTTTCCATTAAAATGAGTTACATCTAATGCATCAGTCTCCCTCTCTATACCTGTCTTTTGTGCACAGTTCTGCACGGCTGCGAGTCTCCCAAACTATGTACCCCCCACCCACCCGCCCCCGTAGAGTGCAAACTCATATTGACCAGTGGCGTGCAGCTTAGAGAAAACGAAAGAAAGAAATGTTGAATTCCTATAGAAAAAAGGCTCTGAGTCCCAGACACCCCAAAGGGCGGCTTTAGAATGGTTTCATTGGTAACAGACAACAGTTCACGGGGTGGATCTCTGCTCTGCCGCTCACCTGCTGCTCTGCAGGACTCCTTGCAGCATCTCTTTTTGTCTCATCTTTGAGCCAGCTTGGAATGCACTGTAACTGCATCAATGAGGGCACGTCTGTACATGCGTGTGCGTATGCGCCAACGACTCTGTTTTCTTTTAAATTAATCTGTGTTTTCGTTTCATCTAACCGATGGAAAATGTCAGAGCCTACAAAACCTAAGTAACGAGGGTTTCTATAGTCCAGTAACTGCAATTATTTACCAAAATTTGAACTATAATTCATTTCTCTACTCCATTACTGTAATTAAATTACAGTAATGTTTTACTTTGTAATTCGTTACCCCCAACACTGATCGTAGGATCTAAACTGAGACAACAAATTCAGCTTTTACTTTGAAAGAATCTCTAAACAAACCCTGCAATATCAGCGTTTGAAATCCACATTGTATTTAGTATCTTGGGTGTCACATACACTTTTCTCCTTCTTGGTTTCAGCAGCTTTCGTCTCTTTCTTCTTCTCTTTCTCCTTCTTCCCCTTTTTCTCCTCCTCTTTGCCGCTGTCACTCTTGGTCTTCTCCTTCTCTTTCTTGACGTCCTTCTCTGCCTTTTTCTTCATGACTTTCAGAGCTCGGTGGAAGAACTGCATCTTCAAAAGTCTGGAAAAAAGACCAACCATCTGCATATCAGAAGCTGGACAGTGAGTCTGTTTAGGTCAGAAATGCAGAAACGGACAATGAAAGGCTGCTGAAGGAAGTTTGTTAGATCGAAGATAAAGGTCAATCTGTAAACCAAAGTGATGGGCAAGAATATGTCTGCAGAAGATGAGATGATCCGACTGAAGGTTGAAGAGAAGAGCATCACTTTTCAATTAAACAGTTTGCATTAGGTCTGAATCTAAACATCATGCAAGACTTGATTCAGTGTCACTCCACCTTCACTCTAGAATTCTGTGATCTGTGATTATGAAAAAGTTTGTGAAGGGCAAAGTGGGACTTAAAGGAAACAGTTGAGCAATATTTCAGAGTAAAAGTCTAACACAAAAATAGTTCTAAAGATTTTTAAAATTCAGATCAAACTTAAAACTGAACATATTTAATCCCGAGTTTGTCTGACCTGTTGCAGTAATCCACCACAGACTCCCTGGTGGTGAAGAGCGCCTCCTCCCCCTTCTTCGCTTTGGTCCACTTGGAGTCCAGCAGACAGTCCACTGCTTTGGAGGCTGAAAGAGAGGATCACAGCAGATCATTTATACAACCTGAAGACAACATTTAATGTTTAGCAGCACGTCGCCTCCATAACTGTCCTGTAGAGGAGACAGCTGAAGAACCGCTGATCCTCAGCAGAACTTCTGAGGCCTCACTTCCAAACCACCACCTCATAGATTCAGACGTCCAGCAATGTGTCAGGAACGGGGGGGGGCGCAGCGGACTCACCTATGAAGTAGTCGACTCTGTGGCCCATCATGTTGGTGGACTTGGTGGGACAGTTGAAGCGAAGGTACTTGGCCACAGCCTTTTCCTCCTTGGTGGGCTCGCTGACCTCCTGCAGGGGAAAAGAAAGGACAGTCTGGAGCTGAAAAACCAAGCTTCTCCTCAGTTTGTGGAGGTGAACATTCGGTGTGAGGAGAAGGGCGATTACAGTAAACAGAATCTCTGTTCCACATCAGAAGAACTTAATTAAACACGGACGTCTTCTTGCCTCCTCGGCTCCTCCTTCAGGGGTCGCCAGTGAAGCCCCAGACCTGTGATTCATGTTTGATTTGGCTTCAGTTTCAGACAGATGTCTTTCCGGACAATCTGCCACTGTTTCCGTATGAAGTTAGATTTGTTGCTAAGGTATGTCTGTCTGAGGTTTAGGTGTAAAAATTGTCAGTAGCATGGCGTCTTACACACAGACAAAACATTTTTACACACACATTTACCGGTAATTTTAAAGTTACAAAACATTTTTACAGACGCACAAATTTATTATTACAAATACAAAACTTTTTTACAGAAAAACAATACTTTAGGAACAAATCTAACTTTATATACCCAGACCAAGGACCAGTGAATTAACAGGTAGGATGGCGCCCCCTTGTGGTTTCTCTCAATTTAACATCAATTAATTTCTCAAATTTCCATCAAAAACCAACTGAGTTTAAGATTTATTTTTTTTGCATTTAACCAAAGATTTAAAGTGAAGAAAATAGAATTTCTTGAAAAAATTAAGAATTTTACAAATATAATACAAAAGTTGAAAAAAGGAAGAAGCTCCTTTATCAATTACTTAGATTTACTGGATCATTATTGATTTTTTTGCTTTTTTTAAACCCAGTTTGGCTCTTTGGACATACATTTCTGAAATGGCTTCAATTGAAACAACCCCTATTATTCTCTCACTCAGGCAGCAAACGGATTCTGTAGAAATATCCATCTATGTAGCATTTCTGTGTAAACTCGGTGAAGATTTGGTTTTAATGCAAACGAAAAACAGAACTTTGATTCATCTTTTGATTACTCCGGTAAATCAGTATAATACATGCCCTCAGTTCCGACACCAGATAAGGAAAATCCTATATTTGTGATTCATTTCATTTGTGATCCAAATGAAGCTTCTTCTGCGCTCAGTTCCAAACTGTAAGTTAATATATAAGAGGAACTGGGTCAAGCAGAACTCGACGGTTATGTAATTCCTGAATCTAAGGGGCAAACCAGCTCTGCTCACGGCCATCAGCACATCTAGAAGATAAGACACTAACACTGTTAAGTGGTTGAAGAACTGTAGTATGACCTAAAACACAAGAAAGCTGTTTTTCATTAGACACATTTCAAGTAGCAAAAAGATATTTAGGTCTAAACTAGAATGAAATACTCTGGTGCAAACAGCAGGCATCTTCTGCCGATGAAAACTTTTTTATTATCTGAAGAAGATAAAAAAATAATTAAAGAAAAAAAACAACAACTTAAAAAGCTACTTTATGGTCCCAGCTTTTCTCATCTCTAGAAACCAGAGGACTCTTGAATGAAATCTGACAGCTTGATGTTCTGGTAAAGAATGAAACAGCAAGAACTTCTGTAAACATGAAATCCAGATAAGAACCACAGAAGATAAAATGCTGTCTGTGGATGGTAAAAGGGTGTCTGCATGAAAGACATCATTCAAAATGATTTAAAGACATCCATCCCACCTGTTTGCCTCAGGTAAATACCTTGGGGTGTGTGTGTGTGCGCGCATACAACAGGTTAACCACCTTCTGCATTCTTGCATCTTTACAACACAAAGTTTGTGAAAGACGCAGAGAAGAAGCTGGTACAGAGAAGACGCCTCTTTATTGTCTGCTTTGAACTTCTGTGGATTTTTTGGGTCTATTTTCAGTCAAACTTCTGTTTGTTGTTTTAATTAATTGATTTGATAAAAACTAAGAAATAAAAACAACAGATTTTGTTTGAAGTAGTAACTGTAACTATGGAAACAGGAAATGAAGCCCTCTGCAGATGCTCTGCACCCCTTTCACAATAAAACAGGAACTACATGATTACAGCTCCCCTGTCTGAGTATAACATTTATCATTAACTTACGTCAATACAACTACACAGTATTGTACAGTAAAACCACTAAGTACATTTTTTAAGTAACTGTTACTTAACTACCCACCCCTGAAAAGTGACCAGTATATTACTTTAAAAAGTTTTCGGTGTTACCTCCTGACTAGGCAGTAAAATCCGTTAAAATGTCTTCGGCAACGACCGTTACTGAGCTCTAAACATCTGCCTCTGGATGCTGCGGGAGTACGTTACATATCGTTACGTTACATTGCAGTGATGCGGCAGCCGGATGAACCTGCAGCCGCTTCACACTCACCGGAGCGCGGCGTCAGAGGCCGGATGGAGGTCGTCAGAGCCTCAAAGGGAGCAAAAGGCGACGAACGGTAACGACGAGGAGCAGAACGGACGGAGTCCATGTTATGTAAACACGGCCGAGAGCTGACGTAACTATTAGCCTGAAAACGGTTCCGTCCAGGCCGGAAGAGCAAAGCTGACGGCGGCGGTTCCACCGCGGAGTCCGGTTCCACGAGCAGCCCGCCGCGGAAACACAAAGCGAAGCTTCGGAGAACGTTAGAAGTACAAACACTGTTTTCGGGATCAGATCAAGCTAGCTCCCGTTAGCCACCGTCTGCTTCATCCCCGCGCGGGCGGTGACACGGCTGCCGCGCGGGAACCGGCGCCTCGTTAAAAAAAATACCGTAAAAAAGTTAAGGAGCAAAAGTGACGCTCGGATGAAGAGGAGTTACCTGAATCCGCTTCTTGTGCCTCCTGCGTTCCGCCATGATCCTCCGACTCGGCTTCTCCGTGCGCGAGACAGCGCACGCGCGTCAAATATCGCGAGAGTTAGCTGGAGTTTGACTTTCATCAAACTTCTGTTTCTTTTAAAGCTTTTTCCCCCTTCCTCCCGTGTTTGTACTGCAGGAAAAAATCTCATCATTTCTGTGGCTTCTGAACTTTAAACTGAACAAGTAAATCAGTGGGATAATTTAAGCGATCTAAAGTTTTCATGATGTTTTTTGACATTGACCAAAAAAACATTTAAATCCATCCACCTGTCCATCCGGGTCACATGGTTGCTGGAGCCTATCCTAGCTACTCTTGGACAAAGATGACCATGTCACTAGGCTGTTGCAGGGGGCACACAACCACACCCTCTCACACCTAGGGGCAATTTACAGACACTTATTACCCTATGAAGTATTTTTGGACTGTGGGAAGAAACCGGAGTAAACCCACACAAACATGAGGAGAACATGCAAACTCCACAAAGAAAGGATCCACCCAGCATTTGACCAGGACCTTTTTGCTGTGAGAGCGCTAACAATTCCTCCATCATTCACAGATTGAAACACATTCTTTAATTAAAAATATTCGATTGGCAAAACTAACTATCAAGTCCAGTGATTATAAAAAAAGTAATCGCAAAGTTTATTCCTGAGCAGAAAAAATGCAAAGATAAATGTGACCAAATATGAAGATACTTTTTCTTAGTCGTCACCTAAACAAGTGCTATATCTAAATTGGAGGATTCCTCTGCAGAAATTGTGAATTCACTCAAATTAAACCACTTATTAATCAAAAGCTTTATTACAATTACATGCTGTTTTTTTTTTTTTCAAAAGTCAAACTCTCATTATTAACACTTTTACCACTTTTTCTTACAGGACCATTTTCCTACATGAAAAAAAAACAAATAAATGTACTGTCCATCAAATGCAAATGTTATTAAACATCTGACATAAAAACCATATACAGTATATATACATGTTTTGATTGTTTGTGTCCGTCTACAGGAAGATGACAACAGCTTTTAAGATTGATAGAAAACCACTGTGAAAACAGGTTGCCGAACGAAAAAGACAGAAAAGAAAGTTGAAACAGCTTCAAAATATCACAAACCTCAAATCCATCAGTTTATCTTTTAATATTAAAAAAATATGACGTACACACTTGTCAAAAACAGCTGGCTTGGTAGGATGTGGACCCAAAAGCACGAAAACACCTTTAACTGAATACATCCCATTAACAAAGCGAGCAGCAACCGTTCCTCCGGTGTGAACTCGGTTCTGTTTGCTTCTGTCGGCACTCCGGCTGATAACTAGGTGTTCTCACTGCTGGCTGATGGAGGGGACGGGTTTTCTGCCTCGTGGAGATGCTCCATGGACTTGAGGACATCGGAGTCTCTCGGAGAGGCCATCATGTCCTCGCTGTTGCAGTTGACCGGGGAGCCGATGTCTGGGGTGCGGTCCCCGGGCTTCTCAGTGGGTGGGTGCAGGGTGGTGGCGGGGAGGGGCAGGTTCATCATGTATATCATGCTGCCCATCCGCTTGGAGACCTGCAGAGCAGGATGATCAAATATTAGGACCACTTTTTTCCTGCAATGATTGACAAAATGATCTGCTGTTCTTCACCTAAATGAAGACTACAAATCCAAGAAGATGCAATTATTTCTACATCTGCGGTTGCTTCCATGTGGATCCACTTTTTATTTTATTTTTATGTCTAAGAAAGTAGGGAGAAAAGACTTTGTCCATGTGAGGAGATTTTCTTCAAGTTTCTGCCATGATTTGTTCCTTTATGGTCTTTTTAATGATGCTAATGTTTTCAGATCTACAAACACTGACACTCATCTCAGAGATGTGAAGTTCAGACTTTGGTTGCTTATGTTGTTGGGGCCGTTTCTTACTGAACAAAACCCAACAAGAGCTGCAAAGCTACTTCACGGTTTGAAAAAATACACTTTAAAAAACCATTGTGACCATTCAGCCTTTCATTCATGAAATGTTACTTTAAAATATTTACAATAATTGAATTAAAACAGTGATATATTTTCCTGTATGTATAACAATTTTACTTTATTTTATTTTAGACAGCAGCACATACAAGCTCCTATCAAAATAAAATACATCTTGTGTCAAATAACTAACTAGCTGACCAATTACTTCTTACTGACAATGTTTATTCTGAAAAAATGGCGACTAAATGGACTTCATTTGATTGGAACCAGGAAGTAAATCATTCTTCATGGTCGACGTCACACTCAGTCCAGCTCTCAGATACAGTAGATGGTCTAGCTCCACTGCTGGTTCCTCCGTTAAGGTGTTGCGACTGACTGAAGGTTTAGTTCTGGAGCTCTAGAGTCTTCATGTTCTTCTTCTCTACAATCATTAATCTTCTGTTTTAAAGTTATTCCCGTCAGTTGTCATTTGCTTTGGATTCATCCTTTTTGGACAGACAATGAGAGTCTTCTCCAACACACTGAGCTGGTTTTTTGACCTTCCCTGCCACACATGTACATGTGCCTCCACTGAGGGTCTGTGTACCTGAGAGCGGATCTTCAGAGCTGGTCCCAGTTTGAGCCCCAGAGTGTCCAGCAGATGCTCCTCCGAGAGCAGTGGCAGCGTCTCCCCATCAATCATGTGGTCTTTGAAAGTCTGGTGGACACGTCTCATTAGTAAAGAGCCCAGCAGCAGCTGGTGGTACGTGTGGTGGAAACTGACCTGGGCGTACTCTGAACAGGTGGGTATACTGTTGACAAAGTTGTAAACGTCATTCACTGTCCACTTCCTTATGTCTTCAGGAGCTTCATCACCGTTAAGGAAGAGATTTGGTGGACCTTTGAAGCAAACGCGGTGTGTAAGCAGAGCAGGTCCACACATGAAAGCATGAAGTTTGCATTTGTTTTCCAAACTTACCTGGTGGTAAGAACCCATTTCCTGGGACTGGGAACATGTAAGGCATCCCAGCTGAGGGATACATGAACTTCTCTTGGAAAGCAGAACATTGGCTGGAGATGTCTTTGTCACTCGCACTTCCATTGGCCACGTCTGAGCAGCCGCCCTGAGTGGTGGGGCAGGTCTTCCGCAGAGCCGTCTCCCCCTCTTTGTATTTCTTCCTGCTCCCTGTGGGCAGCTCAGGATCTATTTTGGCGTCTTGGTGTGTCTTGCTGGAGGCACATTCCTCTCCGGTGTCCCCCTTCACCTCCATCTCCTTCTCCTCCCCTGAGGTGGCCTCTGGACTCTGCTCCACACTTTTATCTTCGGTTTGGCCCTTCAGGGTGGACACATGGCTCTCTGCAGTCTTGTGAATGGTGGGCCTTCTTCCCGCCCTCCTCCCCCTCTCTCTGTGGAGGGTGCTGATCGGCGGGTAGGGACTTGCTGACATGAGAATGCTGTTGGAGTGAAGTTCATCAAGGGAAGGGCGATGGACAAAGACGTCATGACCGTCCGGCATGCGCTGCCGCCCTCTGAACATCAGGGGGTTGGAGGGGTACGATATGGGATTGTCGATTCCCATCAGTCCTTTCTGGTGGGCGTTTTCCAGCTCCTTCTGATGCAGGATGGCGTTCATCTCCATTCTGAATGTTACAGCAGAGAAGAAAGCTGCAGCTGTGACTGAAGCTCAAAGCGCCCCCCCCTTTGATTCAGGAGAACTTTCAAATGTGTGTGGAGAACACATCGCAATGCATGCATACCTGGCTATGTTCTGTTTGTGAATGAGTTCCTGTCGCCTGGCAACCGTCTCCATGGGTTCTGAGGGCAGGAAGCCGTATCCAGCTACAAAACCAAGGAGAGATGTCAATGCTCTCCTCTACACCGCAGAGTTTGTGGTGAAGGTTGTCAGGAGATGCTTCAGGCCCACCTGGCCCAGGAAATGCCCTCCCAGGAAGGACGTTGGCATGTGGGGGAAGAGGAGGTCCAAGATGAGGTCCCATGTGCATCTGCCTGGCTTCAGAAGCTACCATCTCAGTGGGAGGTACCAACTCCCTAAAAGAAAAGAAAAACAACAAATAGAAAAATTATACTATAAATTATTTTTCAACCCAGAAATATTCATCATTTTTCTTTGACAAAGGTTTACAGCAAAAAAGATACTAGGCTAAAAATGCAGAGATGAAGATCAGGTTTGTCATTAGCTGATGTTCTTTTTCTCAAAAAAAGCAATTTGTTTTCTTCATTCCAAATTCAGTTTTGAACCCATGTTTCAGGAAAATTAACAGGAAAACTAGTTTTAGATCTTTACAACGATGGTGTCTTCAAAGAACCCTGAATTCCCTCTTAAACTGCATGAAAATCCTCCCAGGAAAAACTGGAAAAACTGTCTTCAGTTTAAGGCAGATGTAGGAGCGGGGCAAACAGGTAGAGTTTAAACTTAAAGTTACGGTTCTGCTTTTTCTGCAGAAAAGGATCATCCTGACCTCTTCTTTCCACCTTTGCTTCTGAACTGCAGTGAAATGCATGTACAGACCTCTCCATGAAGCGAGGTTCAAACTGTGCCGGGACCCCCTGCAGCCTCTGCTGTCCCTGTGTGAGGATCTGTGGAGCCATGGCCATCTGGTTCCTCATGATCATCTCCTGCCTCTGCCTCAGCTCTGCAGGAGCAGAAGGAGCACCAAAGGTCACAGATTGGCAGTGTGTGGACAAGCTGGGACCATCAGGTCTTGTTGAGCAAATCCAGCAAATGAGGCACAGTTGCCAGCAAATCCAGATAATGATGATCCACAAAAGGTTTTGCTCAATCAGCATTTTTTACAAACTCTTCTCACCTCCAGCAGACATGCCGTTAACCAGTCGATACCAGTGCTTCTCGTCCAGAGACCCCTGCTCTCCCAGCGCTGTCATCTTCCTCATCTGCTCGCGCGGGGTCATGAGCCAGGTCTCGGCCCTTCTGAGACCACTACCAGAGAGGAAAGTCCAATGACCTAAAGGTTCATATTTGGAGGATCTCTATCATGAAACGAGCAGCCGTTGTTTTTCAGAAAAGTTCTTCATCTTTTTATCCTGATGCTGGATCTGTGTTCCCTCTCATCACCACTAGAGTGCAGCCGTTATCCATCTTACAGCATCACACTCATCTCCAGATTTTTGTGAAGTCTTTCAAAGTTTCCTCACAAAGGAAAGGAAATTCCATTCCCATTTTATATGCAGTCAAATAATTTAGGCGCAATAGACGTGTTCTTACTTACAATTAAAATGAGTGTTACTTCAATGATATTTAGTTTTTTAAAAAATAGAAAAACTTTTTGAAAAATTATGTACCTGTACAGTCAGCGATGACCTTTGATCTCACTCTCACCCTTCACCCCTCCATTAGGTTGTTATCTTCAAAGCAACTGAACTGTCATTGTAAAACAGCCGTTCTGCGAGCGATAACTGCAACAGAGAGCTGCAGAAATGCAACTAGTAATCTGTCCGTGTCTGCATGCTCACAGAAGATGAGCATGAACATGTGCACGTGCACGCTCATCTCATTGTTCTTAGCTGAGCTGTGCACACCCGCACAATCGACTTAGACACCTCCAATTAGCCTTCTACACTGCAGGAAATCCCATTACAAAAATATGATACTGTAAACCACACAATAATCCAGTTCAGATAATCCAAGGTCATCCTGCAGCACATCGTCATGAAAAATCTGACCATCATTTAAAAACATAATTTGAGTCCATCGGGGTAAACTGGAAACATGGCAATTTTCTGCCCCCTCCCCCAGGCGAAAGCTGATATGAGCCCCCCCCCCCCCCCCCCCCCTTTGCATTATCCACAGTCCCTCAGGTTCCTTCAGAATCTGAATCTGAGGGTTTAAATCCTCCTGTTAGTCCTGTAACAGTCTGCCGCCTACATCTGCTGACCTTCCTGACCATCCCCACCTTCCAGGCCCCTGCTCCCCCCAGGATCCTATTAGCTAAGTCCTAGCTATACAGCACTTTAAAGGGATGTGTTGGAGGTAATCCGTACGTTTAGCGTTTTACCCTCAGCAAACCTTGCTAGTAAGCATCCCGAACAATACACCTCTAAGTGCTAAGCCTATTAGCCCCCATTAGCTCCCTGGATGTCCTAAAAACACATTGGGGATAAATCTGGGGATGCAATCGGTTTATGTGGAGCTATGTGGCACAAACACATGCAGCTTTTGCGTGCCTCACCTCCAGAGTCCCAACCGCTAACATCAGCAAAGGAGGAGAAACGCGTCCCCTCATTTCTGTTGAAATCGAGGCGGCCCCGGGCCCTTAGACAAGGGCCCAGCCGAAAACAGGAACTTTTTAGGAGGTCTTGGTTTCTACTTTGAGTAGACAAGCCTTTTACAGTTTACAGATGATTAAACTAATGTTGGGAAATCATTCAATCTACTCCAGGGGAATAGATTTTCTATTCCTGTTCCTGTTTATATGTTCATGGGATGTCGTTGTTTAGGACGTTTTGTGAGTTTCATGTTTTTTATGTGAAAATCTTTGTTTGGTTTTTAATTTTGTAGTTTATTACATAAAGCAATTTGTTCATAAATAAAGTTTGATCTAAGTTGTCTCAGGTTACGTGTTATTAAAAGAGTTTGGCATGAGAGGAGTTACCTAAAAGTGTGCAACAACTTCCAGTTTACAACATTTTAAAAAACGAGTGGTTTCCTTAAGTTTTTAATTCTGTTTCACTGCTTGGAAATAAGTTTAAACATATTTCAGAATATATTTCTGTCTTTTTGCTGTACATAAGAAACTTTTTCTGTCAAAAATCAGAAACAGAACAACAAAGCTGAGATCTGACAATGCTGTTCATCAGCAGCTTCTCAGCCATGAATGCGATGCGCTGAAAGCAGAAAGTGCAGCATCAGCGTCTCTTAATGTCAACATTTTATGTTTATTTCATGAAGCTGAGGACTTCTCCATTATGTTTACCTTCACTTTCCTGCACTTCACACATTTCTGTCACCAAAGGTGAGCAAACAAAACTTGTGTCTCACTTCTACAACCAACAGAGGTCTGCCAGCAGAGAGCTGCCAAATCCCCGGATTTGGCTCTTTGGATTTGCAGTTGCCCGGCTAATCTCATTACATGAATGAATTAAAGAGAAAAATTGCTGACAACTAGATGGAGCCCTGAGGAGGTCATATCAGACAAGGCAGAAGCAGTGTCTAGCCCTTCCTAATCCCTCAACACAACACGAGATAAAGCCATGCAGATTCTGACAGTTGCATCAGGCAGATTACATTTCCTAAGACTTGTTCGATGATGATGATGAAGGTAATTTTGTTTCAGAAATTTTTGTGGTCCCGAGAATTCTTAGCAAACTGAAATCTTTTTATTTATTAAAACAGTTACAGATTCTGAGCTCATTTAGAGATTAAATATGGAGACTTGGAGCTTCTGGTTTGATTACATCGTCAGTTTATTCACTCACGGAGGCATCAACATGCAACACGTGTAGAACACATACTGATGGTTCTAGGATAACTAAAGCAGGTAAACAGGATCTTCTCATAGACTTACCTTTACTGTGAGCAGAACCTCTGCAGATTTCTGTCAAGTTCAAGTTAAAAGAACAGAAGAAGTTCAAAACGGATGAGCCCCAGCAGCTCCTCTGGTCTGACCTGCTCCTCTGCTGACTCTCTTCACTTCCAGGCGCTCAGCATCCTGCCAACCTGCTAACTGGCTTGTGCTCTGTCTGCTGCCAGCCAAGTACCTTAACTAAAAAAGACCTTTTAAATACCGATTCTTTTCATCTTCATTAGCTGGCCTTATCTCCTGCGGTAAGCCCTCGCTGCCCTGACATCACTGTGATCTCCCATCCAACCGCTCGCTGCACCTTGCAACTGATGTGTAATTACTGAAGCAGCACTGGTCCTAAGCGTGCAGAGCTAAACCTCTTTCAACGTTTACCTCACTAATCCCTTGTTAGCACTTTAGTCCATGGTTAAGACACCTAAATGCTCAGCTTCCTTTTCTAGTTGCAAAATGGTCAACCCCTCCTTCCCCGCTCTGCGGCGCCATGCAGAGGTCTGCAAGCTGCTGGTTGCAGATTTGACCAGATCTGTCTTTTTTCATGTCTAGTTTGGGTGTTGGAAGTATTGTGCTCAGCAGGGTGCTGGGGGGGCTGACCCAAACATGCTTGGTGGTAATTTGCCAGAAATCCGCCTGAATGTTGGCTGGATCATCCTCTCAGACCTCTTAATCTGACAGTTTGTGCTCAGCAAGCTTACAGCATGGGTCTGCAGTCCTCTGAATGTCCCTGCAAAGCCTGGTGGGCAGTGAGGTGTGCACAGTTGGTGAGAGATTTGGTCAAACAACACATCATTTGGTTGGGGGGGTAATCCTTCAGTTACTGCAGGAAAGCAGTCTCTGAACATGAAGGCCTGTTCACATGCAGCTCACACAGATTGACGTAAAAGCTCACATCACTTATTGGTGTTAAAAAAGTCAGATTTTAAAATTATTTTGGTCTTTCTTTCTTTAAAAGAGAAATGCATAACTTTTTCAGTCAAATTCTGCATATTTGGGTCCTGCTGAACCTTACAGTTTTAAAAGTTCAGACTCAACAATCATGTGTTTTTAAGGACTCTCCATCACTTTTTAAAATAAAGTTCAAATGGATGAAAATGAGAAGAAGGATGCAGCCAATGTGTTGGATGAGAACAGAAACAGGAAGTCTGTTCTCTTGCAGCGCTGTGAGGCTTTCATTCACTGCTTCATTAAAACAGCTGCTGTTCTGACGGATTAAAGTTCTTTCAAACTCTTCTCATTTTTCTTGTTAGTTTGTTAATCTGCTTTGAACTCCAAAGAACAGATCCAACTTTTTACAGAAACCTCCTGTTTACCCCTCACACCAAACATTTTAAAACTATTTGTTAAAGTCTGTCTCATAGTTTACCTGATGATCAGGTTTAAAGTGCAAAATGTTGTTTTTGGCAAAAATACGAAAGAATTGATTTAATCTATTTCCCATCCTATTCATGTATCATTTTGTGTGTTTAAATTTTTTTTTTTCTGAATGTCTTAGCTTTGCCCCTCGTGTTACCTATGTCGTAAAAGTGCTTTATAAATAAAGTTTGGTTTGAATTGATTCAAGTTGCCGGATGCTACAAACAGACGAGAACATTTATACCTTACCTAAAGCGTTGATCTGAATCTTTTCTGTCTCTTCCATCAAAATTCAGCCTGTTTTGACTTTAGATTTGCATGAGTAGGATAACCTGCATCAGAAGAAGCACAAAAAAACAACTTTTGTAAAACACTTGAACAGATTTGAAATTTTTTTATATTAGAAAATCTGGTAAAGTTTTATCTTTTAAACTTTTGTATTAATTTTTATTCTCACGTGCTGTTAATGAACCAACTCTTTGCTGATAATTAACACCTGTCATTATCTAGTGACTCATTACAACATTTTACATATAATAACAGTTGCGTGACACAAAGGCTTTGCACCTTTGCCTGTTTTCGTGCTCCTATACTTTTGTATTGATTATTTCAAATCTGTTTCTTCTGAACTTTTCAGTTTATTTAAAACAAAAATGGCAGACAACACCCCCCCCCCCCCCCCCAACTAAATTTGACCTGTTCAATTCAAACCTGCAGAAACACCTGAGATGTTGTGGTCTGACCAGGTAGATGCTGGGAAATGAGTTCTTTGGCTTCCCTGGTTCTCCAAAGTCAGAGGGCGGGACTTCAAAACTAAAATGACGATCAATATATCACATAAAAGTTTCAAAAGCTGTTACAAAGTCATCTGAACGTGACGGTAAAAGCTGGAAAAGGAAACAGAAACTTTTGTTTTTTTTATGTTTTTACATTAAATGTGCGTCATTTGAGGAGAAAAACCTGTTTTTGTATTTTTAAATAAATGAATATTTCATTTCCCCTGGGACAGACTGGCGACCAGTCCAGGGGTGTACCCTGCCTTCGCCCATGAGTAGCTGGGTTAGGCTCCGGCAACCCCGTGACCCCGAAAGGGATAAAGCGGATTGGAAAATGAATGAATGAATGAATGAATATTTCATTTAAATGAAATATAATATTTTTTATATTATCTAGGTTTTTGTAGTAAAGGCAATATTAACTCTACCTGTATTATCACCATCGCTCCTTCTCGCCTCAGTGGTTTCTTTCGACAGCTAAACCAACATTTGCCAAAACTCAGCAGAGTTCAAAGACGTCAGAGTCCAGAACCTTCACAAGACTGCATAAATCTCCATAAACCTCCAGGAACAAAGATCTCCTTTGTTCCTGGAGGTTTATACTAAAAAAAGGAGGAGGAATTCTGGGGAATTAAGAAAACAGGGATTTAGGACATCTAAACCGCTAATTTAGGAATCTCCTGGGTGTAAGCTTTTTATAAGGGATTTCTGTCCAACTTGTTTGCAACCAGCATTATGGAGTCACAGTGAGGCGAAGGGATCAGAACAGGTTTAACCTCAACAAACCGGCCTGGCTATAAATTCACTGGGTCAGCGCAAGAGAAGGACACCATCCATCTTCTAATTACAGCAGCAATCTGGTGTCCGGATCAGCTGCATTTCCTGTCTTCTTGCTGTCAAATGACGGCTGGGCCAGAGGCTGTAATCCCTCCTAGCTAAAAGCATAATGGCTTTTGTTGAGATCTCGATCATGGTGACATCCTGGTAAGTGAGATTCTTCATTCTCTGGGATCTCTGCAGCAGCAGGTTCTGAGGATGAGTGAAGCGGAAGGAGCCTCTCTACCCTTTTGGTTACACAAACATGGTCCTTTCATAACACCCGGCTATTTCTGGATCATGCTATACCATGTTTAAGATAATGTCACACCTGAAAACATTTGCTCAGCAGCCAAGGTCTGCAACAACCTGTCAATAATTTCCCTCCATATGTGAACATGAACAGCTGCCAAATACCCCCCCACATAAAAAAAGATGCTGCCTCAGATCGTCCCTATAAAGGGGAGCCAAATGCAGAACTTCACTGCAATCCGGGAAGACAGGTGAGCATCAGAGTCACGCTTTTGTTTTCGGCAGGTATTTTGGGAAAAACCAACTGGATTGACGGTATTTTTCCTCAAAAGGACAAATAGGAAAATGAATCCCATCCAGATGCTTGGCCTCACTCTGCTGTGCGCACTGTCTGCCAGCGCTCAGGTCATCATGCCAGGCAGATGCCCAGATGCTGCCGTTCAGGACAAGTTTGATGCTGCGGCGGTACGTTCCCATCTGTGCTTGATAGGAACCAAATCTGGATGAAGGGTTTGTCTCATTTCATCTCACTGTTTTTGTAGTACCTTGGCAAGTGGTATGAAATCCAGAAACTGCCAAACTCCTTCCAGAAGGGCCAGTGCAGCACGGCTCAGTACAGCCTGCAGAGCCCCGGTGTGGTCGGGGTCCTCAACAGGGAGCTGCTGTGAGTGTTCCTCCTCAGTCACAGACATCACAACATCCAAAAGTCAAATCAATTTCAGCTGAAATGTTTTTTCTCTTTCAGAAACAACGGCACCATTTCTGCCCTCACTGGCACTGCCAAACCCAGCCCCACTGAGCCTGCCAAACTGATGGTCACCTTTTTTGAGGGTAAGGAACCCCTTACTTCTTAATTCCTGATCTGTGGTGCTTTTCAAGCTTTATGAAATGAAAATCTTAACTGTCTTCTTGTCTTGCAGACAACCCTCCTTCCCCCTACTGGGTTCTGTCAACAGACTACACCAACTTCGCGCTGGTCTACAGCTGCACCGACCTGGAGCTGATCCATACGGACTTTGTCTGGATCCTGAGCAGAACCCCCACCCTGCCTCAGGAGACCCTGGAGAAGCTGCAGAACATCTTGACTTCCATCGGAGTCAGTGTGGACAAGCTTCTCACCACCAACCAGGACCTGGATTACTGCAGACCCATGGGCAATTAAACCTGCATGTGGAGTCCGTGAAACGTTCTCATGTGCAGGAAATAAACTTCAGTCCTTAAACGCAGCGTTTGAGTCTGATAGTCTTTCTGAAGGTTTCTGTTGATGGTTCTTAAAATGTTGCCGTCACAAACTCAATGGGTGGTGCTTCACTTAACATGAACTCAAAAAGAAAAGTTAAAGAGATCTTGGTTTGTTCATCCACTCAGTGAAACTAATAAATATAATCCAGATGGTTATTAATGTAATAGCAGCAATAGTAGATGCGCTGGAAAAAAAGTTCTCAAAACAAGCTGCAAGATGATTTTCTTTGGTATAAGTGAAAAAATCGGCCAACAGAACTTTCTTAAGATTCCTTAAAATAAGGTGTAATATCCTGCACTTTCAACACCAAATAGAATCCTAAAAAACAGCTTTTCATACCACTCATCCTTAGTTAAATGGCTTAAGTAATTGTTGGAAATATGATTATTCTGAAATAAGCATACATAGCTCAAAAATCTTTCTTTAACAAAGAAATAGTTATTTGCTTTTCCCCCAAATACATACTTTAAGCACTAAAACAGTCAACTTTGCTTTTTTCTGGACCATATTTATAATAACCATTAGAATTGTATGTGACAAGAAAAACTTGTCTTTAAAATTATTTGCAAATTAGTCAAGAAAGTCATATAAAACTTTCCAGTTTCTTTAAACCAAACAAGTCTGTTTGAAACACCAGAGATATGAATTAAGATGAGATGTTTTTAAAATCAAATGGCTCAACAACATGTTTCTTCTCTTAAAACCAGTCATTACATCTTCCTCAAAAGTTACTACAAAGTTCATTTTGTCTGAAGTGTACAAAGATATTTCATCGACAAACTGGACAATATACTTGCATATATATTGGGCTTTTGTATTGGAAGACTTAAAAAATTGTTTGTAAAATAAAAAAACGACGGGGTGAAAATAATGAATTGTTAAACTATTTGACAATTTCAAATCAAACTTTATTTATAAAGTACTTTTCATACACAAGTCAAGTTAAGCTAGGTTTAGTTAATTTTAGTTCAGTTAAATTGGGTTTAGTTAAGTTTAGTCTAGTCTAGTTTAGTTTAGTTTAGTTTAGTTTAGTTTAGTTTAGTTTAATTTAGTTTAGTTTAGTTAAGTTGAGTTTATGTTAGAGATTTTATGATTCTTATTCTGTTTTCTTCAGTTACTAATGGTGACTCCTCTGTGGAATGGCAGTTCTGAGTGTATCTTAAGAGGTTGTGACCTTTCCACACCAGGGGCAGGACAAACAGGGGAACCTCAAAGTCTTACATTCCAGAACTGCACACTATCAAACCTCAAAGTCTTACATTCCAGGGCTGCACACTATCACACTTCAAAGTCTTGTCGTGTGACCCCTATCTCAGGAAGGGGCACGGTTTACCCCTCCTTTTCTCTTCTTATCTACAAACTGCTTCAGCCAGCCCCCTTTTTTCCCCTCCCTTAGTGGCTGAATCAGCATGTAACTAGGGTGTTCCCTTTCAATAAATAGCAGGGGGAGACGGAGATCTGCAGAGTGTTTGGAGGAGCTTGTAACTGAGCGATCTCTGGCACTCTCCCTGCAGGTAAAAGCCATACTCAACTCTCTTGTGTTTCTTTGCAGATTTACTAATGTTTGGGTTTTGAACCTAACATTAATTGGGGGCTCGTCCGGGATCCAACATACCTGAAGCACCCCAGCAGGTGGGAGAGAACCAGGAGAAGTCCGCGGCCGTGGCATTGTATACCCTTTCCGGGCCTGGGTGTACTCTCCACCGGCTGGGGTCTGACGGTTGACGGACATCCCGAACACCGGGAGTGTGAGTATGTCTTGACTTAAAAAGCTGTGTGCTACTGTGTGAAATAAAATAGTCTTAAAAAGCTGTGTGCTACTGTGTGAAGTAAAAAATAGAAAACCCTGAGAATTCTAGACCCTATCAGGTACACTGATTTACAGTTAAGTTCCGCGGGAGGGTAACCTCCTCTGTGTGAAGGACGGCGGAGTCCTCTGGTAACAGTGTATTAAAGAAAGCTGTGTGCTTAAAAAAGAAAAGAGAGACGTCTAAAAAGGAATGACTGTGTGTGTGTGAGGGACTGTAATTACCACTAGGTACTTACATTCCATACCAAAGCCAACAATAGTGAGCAATAAGTTTCTGTGGAAGGCTGTATCCAAGGAGACACCGCCCGAAAGGGTAGAAGCTTGTGTCTCACCACAGGAATAAATTCATTATTGCATTGTTGGAAAAGAAAAACTCAACGGTAGAACACGATAGGTGTTACCCCACGTTGAGTCCAAATTTAGTTCAAAATGGGTAAAAATCAAAGCAAAGAAAAAGAAAAGGTCCTCCGAGACCTGCCATGCAAAGACTGGAGAGTGATCCAACGAGAGGATCACACTGCAGTTGAACCCCTACCATACTGGGTTAAACAACATAAATTCAGCGGAAGGTTAAGTAGTACCGACAACTACAACTTAACATCAGAGAAAAATGTAACGGTGAAATGAAAGACATAAAACGGTTGCAAACTAAAAGTGAAGAATCTGAAGAAGAAAATTAAAGAAAAAAAAAAAATGGGGAACTAGACGAAGATGCAGAAGAAAGTGGATAAAGCATAAGAAGCAGGAAGAGTTGACATGTGTCGGAGATTGATTGAAAGAGTCAGAGCAGCACAGAAAAGATATTCAGAACAGCAAAAGAGAGAGTAAAAAAAAAAAAAAAAGGCTGCATGAGAAGCAGAGGTTGCAGAGCTCGTGCCCGAGCATTCCTGCTGGGAACGCGCAGACAGTGGGCGTGTCTACCAGAGGAGGAGAGATAGAGTCGGCGCTCTTTGGGGTGGGTTAGGTGAAACCTTGCCCTACAGAGGGAGAGTTGACACCTTTTAGATTTAGGATAAAAGATTAAAACTCCAGAAGTCCTACGTGAGACCTGGATTTTAATCCCAAAGCGCGCAACGGTAAAGGTTAAAGTAAAGTAGAATAAGGTCTGAAGAACAAGGTTTAATCCACCCCCTAAATTTGAAAAGTTAAAATTAAATTTTTTAAATCAAAATTAGATAACAAAATTGGTTGGCAATTTTATACAATTTTAATTGGACAGTAAATTAATAGCTTTAATAAGAGTGACTGAGTGTGTTGAGTGTGTGGAGTAAGAATGGAAGGAAAACCTGAACGAATGCAAAGAGTGTGGAGGCTGCAGCTCCATCCTCTTTCCTGAAGTGGTGTGAATGGTGTTGGAACAGCAGATGTTGAGTACAATGGAAAAAAAAAAAAAAACAGAAAAATGAAAAGAAAATGTAAGAATTAGTGGCAGAGAGTGAATAAATGTCAGACTGATGAGAAATGTGACGTTGGTTGGCAGGGTCTGAGTAAACGCTTACAGGCTGTGGAAATGCAAGAGTTGAAAAAGGTGAATTACTTGAGAGAAAGGATTTTGGAGGAGAAGGGGGGAGCTGATAGTGGGTGAATTTATCTCCTGTTGCTCACAGCCCCCCACCATTTAGACTTGCAGAGGGAGTAATGATGGCTTCAGTGTTGTTGCAGGCCATGCGGACTGTGATCCTGAAGATGGGGGAGAAAGAGGTCAAATGACAGAAGAAGAAGAAAATGATCTGATTTCTCAAGCTATAGTAACCAGGTTGGGATGGGGAAGAGGGCCATCAAGCCCTCCCCCACAGAAACAGACTGTTGTGTCGCCAAACACATCTGCATTTACAGCCATTTACAGCCCTACTGCAATCCTCTGCAAACACACAACAAACAAACTCACAGATCACATCCCCTACAGGGACAAAATGAGGGGTCCAGAGCAGGTCATAAACAACATTGCATTCCTCAAAAGGATATAAAGTTAAATTTGTTAAATTAGGGTCATTCAGTCATGGTTGAATAGAACAGTGGGTCAACCACTATTTGATGTAAGTCAGGAATTTTTCCCAGAGATTTTTAGATGCAGCACCTTCAGTGCTGCCTTGGAAAGCCTGGTTTGGACCCAGTGACGCATTATTCAGATAACGCAAAAGCACAATATATTACACAATTTGGACTAATTAAACAAGTCATCCTTCTAAATCTTCAGAAATTGAACTGGTTCATAACGGCTTTACTGGTGGGATTTTCTGGACCTGTGAAGACTCGAGCAGGACCCAGATCTTTTTCCTGGGCCACAGGACAGATTTCAGAGGCATGTTAATCATGCTCTGAAGACACATATTGATAATCAGCAGAAAGATGAGACACAGATGAAGGTATGGAAGAGACTGAATGAAGCTACAAAGACACCAGTTTTACCAGTTCCTGATCCTTATTGCATTTTGACCTCACTGGGCCCAAACTATAAATGGTTCATTGTTGTTGATCTGGCAAACGCATTTTTCTGTCTCCCTTTGGCACCTGAAAGCAGGAAATATTTTGCTTTTTATTATAAGGGCAGCAGGTTGCAGTACCAAAGACTACCACAAGGGTTTAAGTGTAGTCCAGGCATTTTCAATCAGGCTTTAAAGACAATATTAGAAACTGTGATTTTTCCTGAATACTGTATGTTGGTGCAGTACGTTGTTGATCTGCTTTTGGCAGCACCTACAGCAGAGACCTGTTTACAGGCCTCGTCCATACTTCTGAGAAGGTTATGGATCTGCGGCTTCAAAATGTCCATGAAAAAGCTGCAGTGCTGCAGAAAGTCTGTCACTTTCCTAGGACGCACTGTTTCTGCTCAAGGGTTTGCAATGTCAGCGGAACACAGATCTTCCATTTTTAAACATCCCAAACCTCAGACAGTCAGAAAGGTGTTCTTGTGTTGCAGTGCTCCTTTACATTCACTGGAAACCAGACAGTCACTCTGCATACAACATGCAGCAAGATTAGCAACACTAATTAAAGAAAACAATCACCCATACAAGAACAACGGTCATGGGAAAACAAAGGTGCTAAATTAAAGGATGGCATATTTATATGACCATTAAATAAACCAGTCCTACCAAAAAATCTATGCAAATGGGCAGCAATATTGAGTCATGGGACAACCCATGTCTCAACAGGGGGGATGGCAGGAATGGTTAACCAAATCTATACAACGTATGGATTTAACAATTATGCAAAAAATTTTTGTCGAGCATGTCTTATATGTGCTAAACATAACGCCCAAGGAAATTTAAGACCACGAAGAGGTCAGTTTCCTGCCCCACAATATCCATTCCAACATATACATATGGATTTCATCGAACTAAGCCAAAGTGAAGGGAAAAAGTTTTGCTTAGTAATAATAGATGCATTTTCCAAATGGGTAGAAATATTTCCTACAAAGCATCCAGATGCTCTAACAGTAGCTAAAGCTCTATGCAAAGACATTATTCCACGGTATGGAATACCAGAAAGAATATACAGTGATAATGGAACATCCTCTATGTCTCCACATGAGGGACCCCTAGTGGAACCAGGGGACTGGATATTGATAAAATCAATAAAGAAGAAACATTGGCACTCCCCTAAGTGGGAAGGACCCTATCAGGTCTTACTCACCACAGGAACAGCAGTAAAAATAGCTGAGCGCACAACGTGGATCCATCTAACTCACTGCAAAAGAGTGATGAAGAACGAGTAAAACTAGATAGCTGCTCCCCGTGTAGGATAGGAATCCTTCATCAGGGACTAACAAGGAAAGGCCAGCTACAAAGGGATTGGTGACAATAGGTTACCTTTGTCTCAACCCTGGTGAAGATTGTCAACCCCTTGTGTAAGTGTGTAGGAAAGGTTCACTAAAAATAGACATGAATTTCCTCGTTCTTCTTGTAACGTTGTCCGCACTGATTTCACAAACATTTGCCTGGGGAGTGGGACCTAGTGCAACGTGGAAGTCCAATTCCCTCTTACAGCATGGAAAAAATTAAGAATCCCTGTAATGAATCTGAAAAGGGGTTAACAACTTATGAGCTATATTACTGTTACCAGACTAATTCTACGCAAAGCACTATTATTTTTGACAAAAAAGTAGGAGGATATCCAATCAAAGCATGGAGGGACTACGACTGGTACCTGGACACGACCAGCATACGCAATGAGGGCTACTATTGGGGAAATGTTGCGGCCACTACCGGAACCTGGACAAAGGGCTCTTATGGGTATGGCAGTAGAGCCCGGCCATGGACAGGTCGCTTTACCATGGAGTATGCTGATGGAAAAGTCCTAGTGAGTATAAATACCACTGCCAGTCCCTTGTCTGCACCACCTTCTGTTGTTTCAGGAACCCACTATCAGGATGCAAAATGTCACGGGCTCCGCCTCTGTGTATGGCGGCCCCACGATGGGGACGAGTGTGTGCCGTTCTTCCTCTGTCCAAATATTACAGCGGCCACCGACCTCCCCGACATAACGGCCGGTCCAAAATCCACATCAGCACATCCTAGACAAGTGCTGGTTCACTACAATGTGCAGCGTCTGGGAAATATGACAGCTGATGGGTTCTCTGCTATACACGAACAACTGTCTGCAACCTCACTGATGGCTTTTCAGAACCGCATAGCCGTGGACATGCTGTTGGCTGAAAAAGGAGGAGTCTGCGCCATGTTTGGAGAACAGTGTTGCACCTTCATACCCAACAACACTGCACCGGATGGAAAACTGACTAAGGCCCTGGAGGGCCTCCGCTCTCTCAACAACAAAATGAAGGACCACTCTGGGGTGGACACTTCCTTCTGGAGCGGCTTCGGAGACATGTTTGGCCAATATCAGGCACTGGTTGTCTCTGCACTAATGTCTATTGCCCTGTTTGCAGCCTTGCTTACCATCTGTGGATGTTGCTGTATACCTTGCATCCGGGCACTGGTGCTGCGGGTCATTAACAAGGCTCTGGCACCGGTCCAAACGGATGTCACCGAGATGTACGCACTGATCCACCAACGCTCCGACGCGGAAGACGACGAAGACGACGAGGCCTCTCCTTTAGACCTTTTTCCGTCCACAGCAGAAATCTAACTCCTCTGAGTGTACCTGTTTCTCTTAATGCTACTATGAGACTGTTATTAAAAATCCTCAGTGAAGATATACCAGTTGATGCACGCTTAGAAAACAGCATAAACAGGAGGGAAATGTTAGAGATTTTATGATTCTTATTCTGTTTTCTTCAGTTACTAATGGTGACTCCTCTGTGGAATGGCAGTTCTGAGTGTATCTTAAGAGGTTGTGACCTTTCCACACCAGGGGCAGGACAAACAGGGGAACCTCAAAGTCTTACATTCCAGGGCTGCACACTATCACACTTCAAAGTCTTGTCGTGTGACCCCTATCTCAGGAAGGGGCACGGTTTACCCCTCCTTTTCTCTTCTTATCTACAAACTGCTTCAGCCAGCCCCCTTTTTTCCCCTCCCTTAGTGGCTGAATCAGCATGTAACTAGGGTGTTCCCTTTCAATAAATAGCAGGGGGAGACGGAGATCTGCAGAGTGTTTGGAGGAGCTTGTAACTGAGCGATCTCTGGCACTCTCCCTGCAGGTAAAAGCCATACTCAACTCTCTTGTGTTTCTTTGCAGATTTACTAATGTTTGGGTTTTGAACCTAACAGTTTAGTTAACTTAAGTTTAGTTAAATTCAATTTAGTTAAGTTAAATTTAGCTAAGTTAAATTTTGTTAAGTTAAA
>BSAI01000017.1:1275704-1305860 GCA_036245035.1 Adrianichthys oophorus
GTATTACGAGTGTCGTCTGCATCTGTGTTCACACGTCAACCCTGACATTACCATCCGACCTTAACATGGACACAGCAGACGCGGAGACGTTACGGGCACTATTCCGCCAGCAAGAGGAGCAGGTTGCTTGTCTTCGTCAAGGGTTGCTGGAGATGTCAAGCCGTCAGGAGCGACAATTTGCCGCGTTGGGTGAGCGTTTCGAACAACTGGCGGAGCGGGTCCAACATCCACCGTCTTTCCCTTCGCCACGCCCATCGCCTTCCATGCTGGTCCAAGGGGACCTTGGATGGAGTTCCTGTCGCTCCTGCTGCACAGTTGGCCCGCCCAGAGAGGTTTTCCGGGGACTGCCGGGCCTTTATTACCCAGTGTGAGCTCCACTTCCAGTTACAGGCTCCTCACTATCCTACGGAACAAGCCAAGGTGGCCTTCATTATTTCTCACCTCACCGGCAGAGCCGGAGCATGGGCTACCGCCGAGTGGCAGCGTGGAGCCCCTACCTGCGCATCTCTCTCGGCTTTCCTGGAGGCTTTCCAGCAGGTTTTCCATTATACCAAGCCAGGCAGAGAGGCAGCTCGTGCGCTTATGAGATTAAGACAGCGGGACAGAAGGGCAGCTGACTATGCCATAGAGTTCCGGACCTTGGCCTCCACTAGTGGATGCGACACTACTGCGCTCACGGACGCTTTCGTGGAAGGACTGTCTGAGGAATTAAAGGACAGACTAATCTCGCTGGAGTTACCAGCTACCTTGGAACCCCTCATCGCCCTGGTTATCAAGATTGATAACCGTTTACAGGACCATAAGGAGGAGCATGACAGGATGGTTCGCCGGCCCAGCAACTCACCTGACTGTGCTGTTTCTCCCGCAGAAACCCCGTTGCAAGTGCAGGAGGAACCCATTCAGCTCGGACGGGGCAGACTGTCTGTTTCCGAACGATGGCGGCAGGTGAGTGCCTTTACTGTGGTAGGCGGGGTCATTTCTGCAGGGAGTGCCCAAACACCTCTGCTCGTTCAGTAAGAGTGGGCGCGCTGACGAGCGGTGATTCGGCGCTCACCATTCCTAAACCTGCTGCCTGCTTATTAAAGATTCGGGTAATGTTTCATGGGAGGGGGGTTTCTGTCAAAGCTTTAGTGGATTCAGGAGCAGAGCAGAACCTCATGGACGCCGAGCTAGCGAAACAGGCCGGTCTTAAGTGCGAGTTGTTGCCCCGTCCATTAAAAGTGGTCTCCCTTAACGGTCAAGAGGTAGCCTCAATCTCTTATATCACCGAACCTATTCATCTTATTATTTCAGGTAATCACCACGAGATTACCCGTTTTTTCCTCCGCCCAGAACCCACTGGTTCTGGGTTACCCCTGGCTTATGGCGCACAACCCAGTCATCGACTGGCTCTCCAGTCGGGTCTCTGGCTGGAGTGAGAGATGTCACACCACCTGTCTGCGCTCAGCTCGGCCTCCTGGGGAAGATCCCGCTGTCCCAGTAGGGCGGCCGCCCTCACCTGACCTATCCGAGGTACCGTCGGAATATCACGACCTAGCTGAGGTGTTCTCCAAGTCACGAGCTCTCTCCTTACCGCCTCACAGGCCTTATGACTGCGCTATAGAGCTTCAACCTGGCGCTACCTTGCCTAAGAGCAGGTTATATAGTCTGTCCAAACCCGAGAGAGGGGTCATGGAACAATATATTGCTGAGTCTCTGAATTCTGGACTTATCAGACCGTCTTCATCACCAGTGGGGTCGGGGGTTTTTTTTGTTGGAAAGAAAGACGGGTCTCTCCGACCATGTATTGATTATCGGGGGCTAAATGAGATTACTGTCAGAAACAGTTACCCCCTGCCTTTAATGAACTCAGCATTTGAGGCATTGCAGGAGGCCAGGATTTACACCAAACTGGACCTTCGCAACGTCTACCATCTTGTGCGCATCAGAGCCGGTGACGAATGGAAGACCGCCTTCACCACTCCTCTAGGACATTTCGAGTACCTGGTTATGCCGTTTGGCCTCTGTAATGCTCCTGCTGTGTTCCAGGCAATGATAAATGATGTGTTACGTGACTTTTTACATCGTTTTGTTTTTGTATATTTGGATGACATTTTGATTTTTTTCCAGGGACGCCAGCGAACATCGGCGGCATGTTCGTCTGGTGCTCCAGCGGTTACTGGAGAATAAATTATTTGTGAAGGCGGAGAAGTGTGAGTTCCACTCTCCGTCTGTTTCATTTTTGGGGTTTGTGGTAGCAGAGGGTGAGGTGAGACCCGATCCAGCTAAGGTGAAAGCGGTGGTGGAGTGGCCTACACCTGCTAACCGGAAACAATTACAACGGTTTCTGGGGTTTGCCAACTTCCTCCGTCGCTTCATCCGTGGCTACAGCTCGGTGGCCGCGCCCCTCGCGGCTCTCACCTCTACCTCTTCACAGTTTGTCTGGACGGAGGCGGCGGAGGCCGCTTTCAACAGGCTGAAGCAGCTTTTCACCTCTGCACCTATCCTGGCCCAACCTGACCCTTCCAGGCAGTTTATAGTTGAGGTGGATGCCTCTGATACGGGGGTGGGTGCGGTATTGTCTCAGCGAGGGGGATCTGACGGTAAACTGCGCCCTTGCGCTTTCTTCTCCCGCCGGCTTACTCCGGCGGAGCAGAATTATGATGTGGGTGATAAAGAATTGCTAGCCATTAAGTTAGCTCTTGAGGAGTGGAGGCACTGGTTGGAGGGGTCAGCTACACCGTTCCTTGTCTGGACAGATCATAAGAACCTGTCATATCTACGGACTGCCAAACGGTTGAACTCCAGGCAGGCACGGGGGTCTCTATTTTTCAACCGATTTTAACTTTGTGGTGTCCTATCGTCCAGGTTCTAAGAATATTAAACCGGATGCCCTCTCCCGACAACAGGAATCGGCTGTGCAAGACGGCCAACCAGCCTCTATTCTTCCTCCCTCCTGTGTGCTGGGCGCTCCCTCCTGGCAGCTGGAGAGGGACATTAAGGCTGCCCAAGTTCAGGAGCCGGACCCGGGAGGAGGTCCTCCTAATAAACTGTTCGTCCCCAGCTCACTCAGGTCCCAGGTTCTCCAGTGGGCTCATGCTACGCGACTCACCTGCCACCCAGGAATCCGCAGGACTGGCTCTTTTCTGCGTCGCCGTTTCTGGTGGCCCAGTATGACCAAGGACGTCCGGGACTATGTTTCAGGTTGTCTTGTTTGCCCAGAACAAGGTCAGCACACACCCGCCTGCTGGACTCTTACACCCATTGTCCATCCCGGGTCGGCCTTGGTCACACATTGCTCTGGACTTTGTTACCGGCCTACCTCCTTCTGCCGGGAGAACCGTTATTCTGACTATTGTGGACCGTTTCTCTAAGGCCGCTCATTTTGTGGCTCTGACCAAACTCCCCTCTGCTGCAGAGACGGCTAGATTGATGATAAAACATGTCTTCAGGCTGCATGGCATCCCCACGGACATGGTGTCGGATCGTGGTCCTCAGTTCATCTCACAAGTCTGGAAGGCGTTCTGTGGGGCTTTCGGGACTACTGCCAGCCTGTCATCTGGTTTTCACCCACAGACTAATGGTCAGGCGGAACGGACTAATCAAGACTTGGAGGCCGCTCTCCGGTGTATCTGTTCCCAACGCCAGACCTCCTGGAGCTCCTTGTTGCCATGGGTGGAATAGGCGCACAACTCCCTCACCTCGTCTGCTTCTGGTATGTCCCCATTTGAGTGCTCTCTGTGCTCTCACACATCAAGCTTCGGACAGAATCCAAGAAGCTGTCCCCCAGGTACATTGGTCCTTTCGAGATCCTGAAGGTCATCAATCCTGTGGCAGCCAGGCTGCGTTTGCCCAGGTCCTTGCGCATCCACCCGGTCTTTCATGTATCTCAGCTGAAGCCGCATGTTACGAGTCCCCTGCAGCGGTCTTCCTCTCCACCACCCCCTCCCCGCATCATTGATGGCCAGCCGGCCTACACAGTCCGTCGCCTGCTGGACGTTCGGCGACGGGGACGTGGTTTCCAGTACCTGGTGGACTGGGAGGGGTACGGGCCTGAGGAGGGGTCCTGGGAGCCTGCTTCGCGGATTCTGGATCCTGAGCTCATCAGGGACTTTAATCGGCGGCACCGGGACAGGCTTTCCCCTGCGCCAGGCGGCGCACCTTGAGGGGGGGGGGGGTACTGTGGGGTTATGGACCCAGGACATTTGTTTTGTTTTTTTGTTGGGTTCCACTTCCTGTTTTATTTTGTTTACTTCCTGTGTTCTCTCCCTCCTTATTGGCACACCTGTTTCCATTTACCTCATCCCCTCCTCCTGTTATAAGTCTTCGTCTCCCCTGCACTGGTTGTCGGATGGTCTTTTGTACCTTCATGAGTTTGTGTTCAGTTTCTTGTGAACCTTTCTCAATTAAACGAGAGAAAGTCGTATTACGAGTGTCGTCTGCATCTGTGTTCACACGTCAACCCTGACAGAAACCTCATGGATCCGTGGACGTCCCAGTCTGCACATCTTTCCTTACCGTCAGAACAAAAACATGATCGTTCTGGAAATTCTTATCTGGGTATTTGGATTTACTTTAGCTGATGGAGTTTGGGCCATGGCGCTCCTGAATCCTACAGTCCTTGAACTTCTCAAAAACAGTTCTTCTATAAGAGATGGAGTTTGCTTCTGATCAGAAGCTCCTCCCATCACGCCTGGCAGGTTTTCCACAGTTTGGGTCCGACACAGCAGTTCTCGACACGTTTCTTTCTGTTAAAGCTGAACTTCTAGGAGTTTAAATGTGAATATTTTCAGGATGTTTTGGGGGAAAAACCAGCAAAGCTAAAGCTTCTCCCAGATGTTTTTGAAAGTGAACTAAAAGCTGAAATGAATCTCCTCCTGCTGCTGGAAGTGTTCAGGAAAGAGGAGCTTCTCCTGAGGAGCGTCTTCAGACATTTCACGACATGATTTGTCTGTATTTTATGTTCCGATCTTCAGTGATGGTGTTTTTGGACAAATCTGTTTGTTTCAGCTCTGTAACATCCAGTGGACTGAGGAGGATGATTAGCTGCTGGTTCCACAGCAGGACATCTCTTTATGGCCTCACAGCTTCTTCTCCGTCCTCTTCTGTTTGATAGCAGGAGTGATCTTCATCCTGAGGCTCCTCACTTCAAACGGCCGCGGCCTGGTGAGGGTTACACTCCCGCAGAGCCTCAGCAGGAGCTTTGAGGACGTGCTCTGTTTGAGGCGCAGCCTGCATGGCTTCTCACGCTGAAGATGAGCATCGTTCCACTGTGGCGGCAAAACACTGCTTCACCTAAACCAGCAGAACGCTGACGGGTCTTCTTCGACCTTCAGCTGACTTTGTTCTGAATTTATGGAGAAGAATCTCCTGCAGAAGCTGGAATGAAGAACATCTGGAAGGTTTCTCCAAAAGCCTTTGTTAGAAAATGACTTGATTGATTCAAATCCAGTCTATCTTTATTTATAAAACACTTTACAACCGAATAGCTAAAAAAGGATGAAAGCAGACAAACAGAAGAACAAACTAAAGAAACAAAAATGAATAACATTGAAACTAGATTAAAAACTAAAGGTAACAAACAGGAAACTCTTAAAACGAGCCGACAGGAAGTGAAGTCAGACTAAAATAGGGTCAGGGGGGTCCTGTCTGTCCTCTTTTGACGGGATATTAGATTGATTTAGAACTCACATTTTTCTGTGAAGTCTTAGTCATTTTTCCATCTTTACTGATGAACTTTTGTTTGTGGACCTTTAGCTGTCCTTGTTTATCAGCAAAGATCTGTCAGCGTGTAGATCATCAGCCGGACACTGGCACATGGTGAAACGTTCAGCCGTTACAGGTTCGATTCCCAATCTCTGATCCTGTAATGGACAGCATCTTTTCCTATCTCATCTCTGATCTGATAAAAAAAACTTCTCACAGGGAGGGGGCGGCATGAATTCAGAAACACGATCAGTGAAGCTCGGGTGTGAATTAGCACTTTATAAAGGAACAGGGTTGAATCCACGTGTGTGTGTGTGTGTGTGTGTGTGGGGGGGGGGGGGGGTCAGATGCTGACGGTCATTACGGTTTAACAAGCTGTCATTCATGAAGATCTTGGCATGTGAAGTGCAGACAGGAAGTGCTTTCATGCTGGTTATTACACACTGACGTTAGAAACATATGGGATCCTTTTCCTGCTGTGTTGAAACTTCACTTTTTTTTCAAACATTTTGAATTTGACACAAATGCTGAAAATCTCAGGGGTCTTCAGGGATTTTAAAAGTGGACCTTGATTCTGTAAATGATTATTTTACCTCCAAAACTACAGAAAATGAGGTGTTTGCTGTCATAATGAGACTATTCATTTGGGGGAAAAATAAAAAACTTCCATTAACCACAAAAGAGGAGTTCTTCTTCTAAATGAAAGCTCCTGGCTCCTCATTACCTTCCTCAGGATTCTCCTGTTTTTTTCCATGGCAGTAACAAGGAATCATGAAAGGCTTTGGAGGCCCCCTGGTCACAGCAGCATCCTCCTCGTGGCTGCACCACAGCTGGTTCCAGGTCAGCAGGAGGACGTGGCCATCTTGGTACCTCTCCAAAGGAAGAACTCATCAAGCATTGAGGTCTGGATTCTAAACATAAAAACTCTTGGATTCTGCTTTTCAGGCCAGAGGACTGGTGTTACTGCACCAGCAGTTACATGGCCCCTGGCAGGCGCCCCCCCTGTGGATCTATGGTGTGGCTGCAGATGCATCAGCATGTCAGCCATTGTTCTTTTTGTTTCAGGCTATGATGAAAAACAGGCTCGCCGTGGAAAACTCTTCCTCGTGTGACGTCATATGCTTGGAAGCGCTTTGGAAACACAAAAATAGAAATGTTCTGTTTTTAGTTTGAACAAAATGTTCAGAAAGACTTCTCAGGTATGCAGCAGACCGCCGTCAGGTATGTGGTGCTTTTTAAACCATATTTACATGTAAGCCCCTCACATAAATAGACGTTCCATATGGTGATGATTCTTGATCTTGAACTTTTTTATGCTGTTCTTGTGTCTTTGCTTCTCTGGTGTGTGAGGTCCAAAAACGGAAAACATTTTCATGAAACTAGGAAACAGAAATGACTCGCATGTGTCTGGCTTTTGTCCTCAGTGTTTAAGGGTTTTGGTGAAACTTATGGGGACATTTTTAAATAAAAGACAATGTAGTGCAATGCTCAAATGAGTGCTGTATTCTCTGTAACCCCAAACATTGCTCTTCACACTGAACTTCCTGCAAGTCAAACAATGTGCCTTTGACACAAATGTGGACTATCAAACTTTGATCTAAAACTTTGACATTTTGATATAAATGTGGAGCCTTTGTCATGGCAGCGGGATGTGGCAGACCCAGACGCTGTAACCCGGAAGGATCACGGAAGACAGGCTACGTGTTTGGAAATGTCTTTTATTGTTCGGTGGATTTCTGGCGATTGGATGCAGGAAAAAGCAGAGCAGGTTAAGAGCACATCTCTGGACAGGAGGTCGAGTAGGGGTCCACGAGGAGCGGCAGAAAACGTCGAATGAGGAGCCCAGAGGTGAGTAGCGAGGCGTGGGTGTGGCGTGACTGGAGGCTGGCGGTTCCGGTGTCAATCAGAGCTGCAGCTATGGTGAACTGGACCTACGACGGCAGAATGTAGTAGATGAAGAAGTCTGTCCGAAGAAGGTAACAAACTGGCGGTGAATACTGGAGTTGATCTGTCTTAAATAGTTGTCCGATGTTGATGGGAGGATAGCAGTCAGCTGAGACCAATCAGGCAACCGGAACCAGGGAGCAACATGACAGCCTTCAAATCTGAGAGTTTTTTCATCACAAAATACTCTTTTGGGTCAGAATGTTTTCAGGTATCAGAAATGTTAAATCTAAAGTGTTAAATCTCCTCCTTCTCTGCTCCTCCTCATCCGCTGGTTCTGGTCAAGGTAACTACTGTCATCAGGAACACCTAGAAGATGCCCTTAACATTCAGTCTGCATGCATGCAGTCTCTGTCACATGATCTCTGTACATTTTCACGATTACATGAAGCCCAGATCTCTCTGACCTGCTTACTTCATTATGCCCTGACATAGTTCACTTTGTTGAGTGAATTACGGATTGGATTTTTGCTAGTGGTGGGTAAATGAAGCTTTACGAAGCACTGAGGCTTTCCTTACGATTGGGTCAGAATCTTCAATGCTCTTCAGTGATGATGACATCTGGTGGACAGCTAAAGCCAAGCAGCATCTAAAGAGCCTGACTAAAGTTTGAGTCCTGTTTTAATCCCATGACAGCAATAAAGTTCAGAAAACTCTGTCAAGTGTTCTGTTCATTCATACCAAACAACAATTTTATCAGTAAAATATTCAGATGCTCTCCTCCACACTCTAATGAAGTTAAATGTTGGTTAAGGGTTTATTTAAAGCTTTTATGTTTTATTTAATAACAAAACTGCACTAAAAGGCTCTAACAGGATTAGAGATCTTTCCTACTTTGCAAAGGATTATGGTTTTTGAATTATGAAGCTTTATTTATTTGTCTGAAGTGTTTTTAGGAAAACCTCTGAAGATAATGCTTTGGGACTGAAATAATTGTATGGTTGATCTGGACTGTTAATACTTAGAAGCTGGAAAGTTATTTTTCTTTGTAGATTTTAACTTCATGTTCTTTTATTTTGAAAATACTTTTCCTCATTCTCCAAATCTCTGTCTCCTCACAGCCCTTTTGTGATGCATAATGATGCATCTTTTATACAGGAGCTGGTATGGCGTCAAACCACTCAAATCTGTCAAACTGTCATTGGTTCAAAATGAAGGAAACGCCACGAACCAAAGACACCAACGGACCATGAAACCATGAAACAACCTCATATGCAATGAGGCGCAGAGCCAAACAGCGATGACGTTTGAATTTATGAACGGCATTGGTCATGTGACCCAGGTGTGTTGTTACAAGCTCTGACACGACACTTTCAATCACTCCGCTTCAGGAAGAGCAACAGAAGCTTCAAAGTCTCGGTATAAGAATATTTATTATGACCCCTGTTGTGATTATTCCACAGTGATTCTGTTTTATTGCTGCATTACCTCTGTCAGGCATTCCCCTGAACCCACTGCTGTTCCTATTGCTGAGGCCTGTTCTCAGCTGCTCTTAGACGTTCCCTCAAGTCCTCAACAAACTTTTCTTGAGGTCCAGCAGCAGAGCCAAACACCTGTGGAAACAGCTGGACTTGAACCTCAAAACAGGGCGGAGCCCACTGCCCCACAGCTCAAACAAAACCTCAATAGCAGTGAAAGAACTCTGAAAAATGTACAGCTCATCAGTTGAAGGACTTCATATGGATCCATTCAGATGAATCCAAAGGTGATCATACTCAGTTTCATTTCTCTGCATGAAGGACTTTCTCCACTTAACCATCTGCCGAAGAAAATCCAAACTCAAAATGAGATAACTTGACAATAAGAAAATATTATCTGGATTGAGACATGGTAGATTTATTTGACTGTAAGGTAAAAGCGACCAAGTGCATCACAATGAACAACACCCATGTGATGCAGTAAAACTGATCCACCATCATTCCAGTTCAATGTGTGGAAACACTTTGAGTTTACAAAGTCATGTGACCGTACAGTGTACTAGAATGTTCTAATAATGTTCCTTTGGATTATTCTGATGTGGAAAAACAACAGTGGAATGAACTTTATCAAACTCAAATGTGAATGGATTTGACATTCATTCTTGTTTACTTGTTTGTTTGTACACATTTATTTACACTTGATTATCTTGAAGAAACACAAGAATCTGGAAAACTTCACTGTTCAGTAGCAGATATTTATCTCTGAGTCACACTGTTGAAGTTCTGGATGAAGATGTTCTGATCCATTTTAGATCAGTGAATCAGATCCAATCAGATGGTTCAAAATGAATAAAGATTGAACTGATTTAGATTGGCAACCACAGATTATGATCTGAATTAAATCATTGTTCAAACAGATTGTTTCGTTCAGACCAACGGTCTACAGCCAACGTTTAGAAGCTGTTCACCTTCTTCCTGCAGCGTTCTGAACGTAGAATCATGTCTTCCAGCTGTATCTACAGACACGCGTCCTGGACAGAATGACAGATTGCATCCACACCTCTTTTTTTTACTCTTACATTTCTCAGAGTCACAAACCTGCCATCTGCAGTTTAATGACATGTCATTTCCGTTCATATTTCTCTGAGTTTCAGTTTTTTAAAGCATCCTTGAAAGGTTTTCAGCTCCTCCAGATGTCTTGAAATTCTTTGGACCTCAGAGATGAAATTATGAGTCTGCATGCGGAGCAGGATGCGGACTCCTCAACAGGATTGCAGGTTTTACTGCGCTGAAGAGCACCTGTTCGACATGTAATTACACTGTACATTTACAGAGCCCAGGCTCCGCCTACTGTTCACCTCAAACATTCTGCAGATGCCGTTCCAAGAATGATGGTCTGCAGGAATGCCTGAGATCATTCACATCACAGTGAGTGGATGTTTGGGTTTCTTTGAATGCTGTCTGTTGCTGCATCTAGAAATGGAACATGCCCCCCCCCCAGTTATAGCATGCATATCGTGCCCCCCTCACTTAACTTGACCCCAGTGCAGTGGGACATCATGACCGAGCTGAGCCACCTCCGCCGTCCTGTCCGGCCGATCGAGTATACGTTCCGCCTTCTCATTGGCAAGGAAGTTTTGAAATTATTATGAGATGGCCACTGGCTGTGGCTATTTTGTGGCAAAGAAGTTGCCACAATATTTGGCGAATTTCCCACAATATGGAGAAAACAACCAAACTTCACAAAATGTTTCCACACCACCAGGTTAAGTTTACAACCATGATCTAGGGAAGAGGCCACCATCTTGAATTTTTCAACATATCACCTTTAGTACCTTTTACAAATATTCCAGGAGATTTTGATCTATCACCTTCTAACTCCTTGAGCATCGTTTGGAAGCCACTTCAGGAAAAAATGTTGGCTTAAAAGTTTGTAGATTTTAAATGCTGTTAATGTGGCGAGCTTGCAAAAGTGGCCTTTCCCTGTTGTTGCAGATTTTTGACCAGATTCTTGTGAAAATTCAACACGATTGGTTGGCTCAAGCTGAACAAAAGTGATATACAATATGAACATATGAGGAACGTAGGCGTGGTATGAGCAGAACGGGGAGAGTGAGGGGCGTGTAGCAGCCGCTCAGCCAGTGAGGGTGGTGGGGGCGGTGAGGGCGTGGTTTTGGATGGCGTCTGTGGGCCATGCAACGCCGCTAGCAGCTTTGATTATAGTTGTTTTCGTTTTCCTTCAGTTTCAGGTTCTTTTGTGCTGTTTCTTACTGTTCTCCTGATTATTCAGGTCAGTCAGCTTCACTGCTTTTCTGTTTTTATTTTGCAAACAAAACATTTTTTACATTTATGTTTTTTAAGGTTATTGAAGCTGCACAGCAAAGATGTCAAATCTACAAATGAATAAGCAGGAAATAAAACAAAAATCAAGTTTGGGATGAAATATTCTTAAAGATGGATCACCAAACCTGTCTGTGTGTTCTGAGTTTCCAAGGTTCCCATAAACTGCATGTTTCTCTGACTGGAGCTACAGGCTAAGCAGGACACGTGGAACCACGCAATCATCACAGCCAACAGACTCAGCTGTCCTGCAGGCTCCGCCTCCTGCAGCAGCAGCAGTCTGTTGTTGAATGTTCAGCATGTTTTACTGAGCAGGAAGTGTGCATTTGTTTTTGCTTGATTTGCTTTAAGGCCTAAAAGTTTCCCGTTTTTTCTCAGATAATCTTTTTTCAGCTCTTTGAGAACAGATCTGATGGTTTCATCAAAGTCAGAGAAGGTGGCGTCCTTCAGTCTGATGCTGGTTTCTGACGTTCATCAAGATCAAACGGAGAAGTCGATCATGTGACCATCAGCTCTTTACCTCCACGCGATGAAAACCCCTGAAGTTTTAACACCAGCAGCTCGTTTCATGAAACTCCTCAAGCCTGGACTCAGATCTGAAAAACTTGAAGAAAGTTGGTTTATAGCAGATATAAGTCTGTTTTTAAGAATCCTCTGGAGGTCTGAAGCACAAAACAGCAGATTTCAGCAGCTCCAGGAGCGCAGCGTGATGCAGAAACGTCTTTCTTAAGCTCATCGATATAGAAACAAACTTTTAGTCAGTGTCACGTTACAAATCATCAAAAAGTTCAAATCCAGGAGAAAAGGAGCTCCCAATGCAAATGATCTCCTGGCCGTGTTGCAGGACCACCACTGGTTGGACGTTTGGCTGAACAGGAGCCAATCCTGGGGCCCGAACGGCTCGCAGGAGCTGCCTTTGCTTTTTAATGATCACAGGCCTCCTTAAAAATGTTTACCGCCTCAGACAGGGGAGCAGAGAACTAAAAAGCTCTGTTTTTCCAGACAGTTACTGTGCAGCCCCCCCCCCCACAGGAGCCTCTGGATCCGATCACAGGAGACACCTTCACAGGTAAGGACACGTTCATGCGCGTTCAGAGGGACTGTCTGCAAACCGATCTGTCACTGCAAACATGAAGACTTTCTGAGGATTTTTATTCAATCACCAAGCAGGCAGAATTGAACTTTTGTCTCTTTGATTCTGACAAAAACCAACATTATGTTTTTGTTCTCCCTGAGAGTCTGAATCTTTTTCATTGTTTACAGCTTCAGACACAAGCAAAACCTTCTGCTTTTCTCTGTTAACGAAAGGATTTCCAGATCTAACTGCAGTCTGAAAACTCCAACAAAAACTCTGAGTGATTCTGCTGCAGCGTCAGACTGAAGTGACTGAGGTTTGAACTGAAAATGGACCCAATAATGTTGAGTCTGTTCTATTTAGGAAGAACAGAAACGCCCACGATGCTCGCCACCGGTCGAGCTCCCCTCTCTGTCATCCACACTGGATTCCTGTTAGCCGTCGTCTTATTACCAGGTGAGAAAAAATGACCTGCATTTTCCCCACAGATCGTCTCTTTTGACCTTTTAGTGACAAAATCTGTTTTCTTTATCAAATGTTTTCTTCTGAAATGAACGCAGTCATGATGAGATCATTTCCTGATGAGATTATTTCCATTTTAACATCCTCCACACTTTAATGCAGATAAATCCAGTCCAGCAGACAGTGATGATGACATCACCCTGACACCATGTAAGCTCTTCCTCCAAACTTATCTGAACCCGGAAAAGCCCAGACCCATTTTTTCTTAAAGGAAAATTCTGTGGGAGACCAAGCGGACCCCAGAACACACTTCTGATGTCACCATGAGTTCTTATGGGTTAATCTAGCATCTACTTAAAAGCCAAAACAGAAGTTATGTTTTATAATTGTAAAAAAAATTCAGGCGTCAAGTTAAACATGAGTAATATTTACAATTAAACGTGTTATTTCAATGTTTTATCATCTTTCCCATCAGCCTTTGCACTAGAGAGATATTTTTTATCTGTTTGATGGATAAATCATTGATTTTAGTTCTCATAACTGTGAGATTACATTTGTTAAAAAACTGATTGGAGATTCGATGAACTACAGTTTATTTACAAAAAAAAAAAAGAATTTGTAATGTTTCATGAATCCAAAGTAATTTTCATTTTTAGCTGTGAGCTTTTCTGTTTTTGATGAATCAAATCAAACTTTTTAAAAATAGCTTCAAGTGTAAAACAAAAACAAATGTCACTTTAAAAGAACAAAAATCTTGATAGAACCTTCAATGATCCCAGAACTTCACCCCTCCCAACCGGTTCTAAAGGTTCTCGGTCACTACTTCTCTGTTAATGCTGCTGTCACATGTAACCACATTCTGGCCCCACCTGCGCCTTTGTATTTCACTTTCCTTTAGTATTCCTTTACTTTTCCATCTGTACTTATGCAAAGCACTTCTATTGCATGCGATGAGTACCTCTCAGTTTCTTACAGTTACAGAATCATCCATCTCCAGCGTTTCATGGCGTTTTTGACCGTGTGTTGATCTTGCATGTGACAAATAACAAACAAACAAACATCCTCAAAAAGCTTCTTTGACTCTGGAGGCAGAAACAGGCATTTTTCTGTCCCTGACAGACCTGAAAATGAGCAGAAACAGAAGCACTTTGATCTGAGTTGGAAAGAAGCTACATCCTTGTCTGTCAGTAAAACAGCAGGAGGCGGTTCGGTGCTTTCAAACCTTGCTGGAGTTGTAACTCTGCTTTGGAGGTTTTCCATGTGAACCTGCCAGAGGACCCTGAAGCTGCAGCGATAATCAGCTGACTTGGCTGTTTTGTTGGTCATTAGCCCCCTCACAGAAGCTGCAGAGCTGCAGGCAGACACATCCTCTCGCTCCCATTAGCTGCTGTTACAGTAATTGGTGTGCATGTCTGTGTGTGTGTGTGGGGGTGTTCTCTTTGTAGTTTTACAAGTTTATGGGGGGGGCCTCACTTATGGCATAAACTCTACAGGTTCGGTTCAGAACTAATTGATACAACATGCTGGAGGCTGGGTGGAGTTCCTGGAGGTGGAGGCGTGTGAGGTGTTTATCTGCAGGATGTTGGTTCTGAGGGGGCGCCAGAGCTGCAGGCCCCGCCGAGTTTCACCCAGAGGCTCTTGGGAGGTCAAAGTTTTCCCTGATGTTCAGGGAAAACTCGACATCTGTTTCAAGTCAGGAAATTGTTGCTGATGCTGCGGTTTGTGTCTCTGCAGAGTTTCTGGGTGCAGTTCCTGTGCAGCAGAAGCAGCATGAAGGTGAGGATGGACAGTCACACACACAAAGGCGATGACCCCGCCTCCTTCCTCTGCTCTGATCGCTCAGCCGTCTGCAGATCAAACTCTGTGTGTTTGTGTCAAAAATCCTTCTTTTAGATTGAAACTGAAAACACTGCTGCTTGATTAGGTTTTAATTAATCAGTCATTCGTGTCCTCCTGAAGAGCTCTGGGAGTTTGAACGCCACCAGCTTTTCTGCTGCTGAGGAACCTGACAGAACATCTGCAATTCCACGAGAGCAGCTCCGTCACACCCATAGACTAGAATCACGTGATAATAGATGTCTACGGTGACAACAGTGACGCCCTGGAACAAACATGTTCAAGAAAAACATACAGGTTTTAACTTTTTAAAATATTAGGAGTTCTGCATCAGCAACGACCCTTTAAACTTCATGAACCTTAAAGAACAATCCATCCATTTAACATCCATAATTGCCCAACTCTGTCAGATACAGATTTACATGTGTTTTAGCAATGTTTAATATTTTTATTGCAGACTTTAATACATTCATTCATTCATTCATTATCCCTATCGCTTTATCCCTTTCGGGGTCACGGGGTTGCCAGAGCCTAACCCGGCTACTCATGGGCGAAGGCAGGGGACACCCCTGGACTGGTCGCCAGTCTGTCGCAGGGGACTTCAATACATGAACATGATAAAAATGAGTAAAACCAGAACTAAAACATGAAAAAGAAGCTCAAACACGAGAAGTGAGGCTAAAAAATGAAAACAAACCACCTAAAACCATGGACTTAAATGAGAGGGATCATCTGAAGGAGAACAGCTGATTGGTTCCAGACCTCATGTTTCTGACAGGAGACAATCTGACAACAGAGCAAAAGTTGAACTAAAGGGAGCAAAGCAGCAATTCTCCCAGAGTTTCAAAATAAATGTTTGAGAGAAAGCTTCTGTCTTTGTGACCCCTCCCTCTGTCCACAGTGGCAGCAGCGTCCGATGACCTGAAAGCTGAAGCCATGGTCAACCTGAAGCAGCTAGTTCGCAGCAGACGGAATGTGCCCGTGGTGGCGGTGCCGCAGTTCAAGCGCGTGCCGGACTTCTGGGGGTGGTACAAGTACTTCATGGACACCCACAACCAGGAGGGAGTGAGTAGCTGTTCCTTTCGTGGTCCAGTGTTTCCTCTTCTAATAAAACTCCACTTTGCTTTAAAGACATCAGGCACTTCTTTAAACAAGTTTTAATTTGGTTAAAAGGAAAGTTCAGCCGTTAAAAATGGACCTTTTGTCATGTTTTTGGTGAGCTCTCCTCATCAGATTTAGCACGACCTTCTAACGATCTGCTTTCAGTCTTCATGGACTCCTTTTGGATCAGAATTGGTTTAATTCTGTTCTTGGTGCGCCCAGGTGGAGGACCTGGACCGTCTGTACATGGCTTACCTGCAGAACAAGCACAGGTCTGAGGAGGGTCCCACCTTCAACCACTACCTCAAACACCTCAGTGAAATCTACAAGGCCTGTGCGGACTCCGACGACCCGGAGTGCATCGCCGAGTCCACCAGCAAGCCCAAAGCTGCTGTGGTGATGCCCGCCCCCATCAAGTCAGCTGCCGTCATGATGTGCAACCCCTACCTTGACCCCTACTGCCTCTACCCCTTTGCTGCTAAAGCTGCTGCTCCGGAGCCAGCTCCGGCCAAGGTGCCGGCTCCCATCCTGAGCCCGGTGCTGCCCCTGCCCCTGAAAAGCCCCTCCGGTTACTACTACTACGCCCCCGTCCTGGAGCCCTTCCTCAGTGCTGAGCAGAGGGCAGAACTGCTGAGGATCTGCCACCCTGAGGACGTGGAGTGCCTGCAGTACCACCTGCGGGCGGCTTACGGCTACCGCCCGGCCCTTGGTCCGGCTCCATCCTACGCCGCCCTCAAATGTGACCCCAAAGACCCCTACTGCATGCCAGCCCTGGTCCAGAAGGCCCCAACTGGCTTTTACCACCTGTTGTACCCCAGCTGTGACCCGGCCGTGGACCCTCTGTGCGTGACCAATGTTGGCCCCGCCCCTCTGGTTGCTGGGGAGACACCCAAGGAGCAGCACTGCAACCCCCTTTTCGATGGGGGCTGCCACCCCCTGACGGCCACCAGGCTGTCCGGCCTCACTAAGCCCGTCCTGGAGTACACCCCCCAGGATGAGCCGGCGCCGCCCGCCGCCCCCCTGTCATGTGACCCTCGTTACAATCCGTACTGCATACTAGCAGCTGCCGCTGCGCTGCGCCAGCCCCCCCCGCAGCTCCCCGAGCACCAGGTCTGAATCTGAAGGTTTGAACAGTTTCTTTTGACTAATCCATTGTAATCTGTGACTTTAATCCTAACCTGGCTTATTAAAATGAGACGGTTTTCACTTGATGTTTACAATTCTTTGTCTTTGTTTGAATCAAAACACAAATCAATTAATCAATCAACCAGGTACGCTACCAGCTCGGCGTCCGCGGCAAGACCAAGGAGGGCCATGACTGTTACGTGCACTATGACAAAGACTGCGTCCCCGGAGAGTCTGACCCCACCGACCCGGCCCGACCCTTTTGCCACCCCTACGACCCCGACTGCTGGAAGTTCGCTGCACCCCCCAGTGTGGACGCCCCAAGGCTCAGTCAGGACGGCGTGGCCCCCCCCCATCCAGACTGCGACCCTGAGTTCGACTACAACTGCCGCCTGCGTCACGCCGAGCCCGCCGCCTCCGCGGACCAGCCCCTCACGGAGGACGAAGCTGCAAAGGAGGTCTCTGCTCCTCGCTTTGAGGACTTCCTCAGAGGAGTCCTGAAGCAGAGCAAGTGAAGGCAGCGAGCTGCTTCTCCTCCTCCTCTGGACCTCCTCCCTCAGACGCTCCATCATCCGAACAGGATGTCTTCTTCCAGCATGAATCTACGTATTCTCCGTTTTGGTCCAAACTGAACGCGACCAAGTAAAGTATGCAACCAGATTATGTGAACCGTGTGCATGAGATCCTCCATGTTTGTGTGTTTGCTGAAGAGTCGTGTGTGTAGATGTGTAGTTTTCGCAAACCTCTTGTGTGTTTTCTACATTCCTCCTCTCCAGTGTGTATTTAATGTTGTTTTCTACAGTTTCTGTGACACTAATCCCTTTCACATGTCAGTGATCCTGATGTTTTGACAAAGTTCTAAATAAAAAAGAATCTGTTGAGTTTCATTTCTGGTCCTTTTTCCCGTCAATGATCTGCTCAGCCAGAAAGCAGGAACTCTTCCTCACGGTTCAGAGCAAGCATGTGATGAAGATCCTTCCAGAAGTTCACAAACATCCAATAATAGCAGCAGCTGGCCGGCCTGATACATTAGAACGGACAGAGCGATGTCCTGCAGAAACCCTGATGAGCTGAAGGGATTGGGGTCAAACCCAGACTCCTGTTCAGGACCAAACTGATCATTTTTCTCCTAAAATAAAAGCAGTTTTTTCCTGATAAAGTGGAATCCTTCATCAAAACAGATGAAGTTCATTTTCTCCACATTTGCTTATAAGTTTCTTTCATAAATGTTTTATGCAGCTCACTCTGAGTGACACGAGTTGTAAAAAGTGCTATACAGATAAAGTTTGATTTGACTTGAAAAATGAAACATCACATTACATTTGCATGCGAACGTTCTTCCTCCTTAACGTTTAGGATTATTCTGTCAAAAGGGATGTTTTCTGGTGTATTCAGTGTGAACTCGAGCAGCTGCTGCTCAGTAATGAACACTTCAGCAGCTGCTGCTCACTGCAGAGACGCGTGCTGCTGACAGGTGGAAGGACAGGTAACACGCACCCCGCAGGCAGCGATGAAACCTGAACGCAACATCCGCCCCCTCCTGAACGCACTGACCTCCATCAAAGTCTGGACTTCTGCTGCAAGAAAATAAAGGAAAAATGGAAACTGATGCATCTGGTTTAAAATGACTCATTATTTAAAGGTCATGCTTTTATTGTCATTTATACGATTTATAATATACTTTCTCCTACTTTAACAACAGAAAGTTGTATTCGCTTTACTTTGGAGTAAAAATAAAAAGTGTGATTTATTTATTCATTTTTTTATGTTATTTCTTTTTCTCACATCCAAATTCACTAAAAAGATGGTACAATCCATGTTGAATCCACTGAATATGGATTGTACCATTCTTTTCAGAAGCATCTTCCACTGTAACAAACATAAATCCACGTGGAAGAAAAATGTTGCTTCAAAAACTTAACGAAGGGCATCAGTCATCTGCATTTTTGTGACTTCACATGTTTTTCTCTGTAATATTGTATTATTCAGAGAAAAAAAAACAATCAGATTTGATTTAATAATGACATTTGCATGTTCCATACATTTTAGTAAGTATAGAAAAAGTCAAAATAAAGTCAAATATTGAGTGTTAAAAACAAACGTAGAACTGCTTTTCCATAACAGGTTTGCTGTTTCAGACAGACGGTCCCTGCTCTCAAACACAAGCTGATAACAGGGACAATGTTTCTGAAATGTGGCATCAGTCAGTTTTAGACTGTGAAACAGGATGAAATGCTAAATATTTGAACCTATTGGTTGTTGTTGACTCTGCTGTGAAACAAAAGAGGCTGTTGGGGACATCTTTGGCCTAAATATGTCCTAATGTTGCTCTGTTTTTGACAGATATGTCTCTCTTTGAGGGAGGCCGTTTCTTTGCTGCGTTCACAGACAGATGTAGGGGCCTGCTTTGGGGCGCACAAGGGAATGGCAAGAGTGCTGACCACTACACCACTGTGCCGCTCTGCAGGTCAAACAGAACAGAAAAGTTTCAAACTTTCAAAGAGTTGACTCAGCTTTCATCCATGTGCAGTAAGTTCATTTTTTGTTTAGAAAATTACAAACAAACAAACAAACAGGTTGAAGCGTTTTTAAAAATAATGACTCTGTTTTTATGAAGTCTTCAAGTTTTGCTTTTCTAAGTCCAAATAACGACTTCAAAGCTTCTATTAAAGCTTTGATTCATTTCGAACCAGCTGAGATTCCCTTTCTGGAACAATCTGAATGCGGTTCGCGAGGTGAGCTGCAGCAGGCTTCCAGCAGGTGGCGCAGTTCACCAGTTCAGAGGCTGCATCTGTTTGTCTCAGTCTGTTAACAGGAAGCTCTCCCAGCCAACAACAGTCTTTATCTTCATGAAAGCATTAGTCCATGTTTTACAAGCATCTGCATGTGTGTGAACTGAAACCAGGATCTGAGCTCCAGCCTTCCTCCACAAAGGTGAAGCTTTGACATCTTCAGGTGAGATCACACAAGTTCATCTGCTCAGAACTGAATTTCATTACAGGTCGTCTCGCTAGAGCAAAAATCCAACAGTGTGCGGAGGACCAAAAGAAAATGTTTGGAATCAATTTCACGCTTCCGTGGAGAATAATTGCTGCAGGTTTTAAACATTATGATATTAAGATAAGCGCCTTTCAGCGCGTCGCACGGAGCGCGCTCAGTCCTCTGCTTTATCACCGTCACATGTCTGCTGTTAATTACAAAATAAATGATGAACCTGTCTGCTGTGCCAAACCTCCATCTGCAGCACAGACAGACAGACAGGTGGTGTGTGAGGAGAACCCAGAGAAAAGTCTTTATTGGATCTTTGAGCTGAATAAATAAATCTGGTTACTGCATGCATAAATGCAGAACTCACATCACCGAGAACTGCAGAAACAGGGATCTGCAGGGAGTCTGACAAACTTCTCAGAATTAGGCTGAGTGAAGCGAGACGTTTTACAATTGTGCACCAGTCTGTTACATTTCCTCTGCTACTGGGTGAACTGTGCACTCTGGGTTTGATTAGCTTATAACTTGCATTGGCTGTTCTTTGCAAATCTAGTCCTGATGTTTGGGTGAAAAATACAGTTTGTGCTCTCTGGATGTTGTTGTGTCACTTTAAAACAGACATGTAATGTGTCAGATCTGCCACGAATGCCCCATGACAACAAGTAAGGAGGTAACAGACAGTGGAATCAAACAGAGAAGAACACATTCATGTCAGTTCATTCTGAAATGTTTCAGGTCAAAACTTCAAACTGCACTCCAACGGGTCAGGCTTTCAGAAGAATCCAGTTTTATAAAGTTACGGATATTTGTTCATCTGGAAATCTTCCACCCTGTAGTGTGACTGAACTTCTCCAAATTCATTTTCTCTTTGCTCTCCTCCATTTCACCTCCTTCCTGCAGCGGGAGCATTGTTCGTACTGCGCTTCCTTCATGTTTGACCCCTGACCTCTGAAAGGTTAAAAAATAAGCTTTTTAAGCACCAGCTAACTTTGGTTTTCTGTTTGAACCCTTTAGGCTTTTATTTGCCTGAAAACTAACAATGTAATTATTTGAACGTGAAACTCTGAAAGCAGAAATGATTCACAGTAAAGAGGACAATGATAACTTCTCTGATGAAGTCCTGCTGAGTCAGCACAAACAAATCCTCCCACTAGAATACATTATTGTCAAAGTCAGGTGGATGAGTAAAAAAGGAATTCTGTTCAATGCAAATGTTGATTTTGTGACAATTTTATAGAAATTGAGACCTGCCAGCTGAGAGAAGGAAGACCAGAGGGCAGACAGAAGAATCCTTTACGAACTCACTGTCACCTATTGCTTTTGTGCTTCTCTTCTTAAATAAAATGATCTTGGATAACCAACAGTTAAAGTTTTTTATTCACATATCTTTTAAATGTTTTTATTGTTGTTCATTTTTTAGCTGGTGTTAGTTAATGCTACCCAAAATGAACAAACAAACAAAACATTGTCAAATTGTCAAAAAACTTGATGTTGGGTTCTCCAGGGTTAAAAAAATCAACATTTACGTTAGTAAAGACCCAGCTGTCCATGCCATTCCTGTTCCAGAACACCTAAACCCAGTTTCCTGGGATCCAGTCCTTCCTCTGGTTCTGAAGACATGAAACTTTCAACTTCAATTGGAAACATGAAGGATTGAGTGTTTCCTGCCTGTTTCTATCTGAGAATTGTTCTTCAAAAATATGTTTCCACCGTCTTCAGGCTAAGTGCAATGCTCTCGCATGACGGCACACTGCTGCCACCAAACCCATGCAGGAGCCCCGAGTGGACCCAAGCTGCTGCATTTACAGAGACTGCAGAAATGCACCAAACATTTTGCAGGAGGGGTCTCACTGTATGTGAGACAGTCTGGAGTTAAACATGTGAGCTTCCTGACAAGGTCAGGCGTGGAGCTTTACTAAGACAAACATCCGTGAAATCCTTTCAAGCACTGCTGGGTTTCTGAGACTCTTTAGATTTTTTTTGTTAAATATCACAAAATAAAAACTGAAATTTTTGTTTCTAAAATTCTACAACTTTACTACAAAGGGTCCTCTACAGTGAAAAACAAAGGCAGCCTTGGTCCCCCGACATTTATGTGCAAACCTGCATGTACACAGCATAAGTGAAAGAGTGGCGGTCAGCGTTTGGAACGATGTTTTCCTACAGACGAATGCTAGCTAAGCCCTCAGTGTCCCAAAGCAGCTCACTTATCCTCTGTCACAGCTTCAGCAGCAGCCGTCTCCGCCCTGAATCCATCCTTCATCCGGAGACAGGCTGGAAAATCTAATGGAGATGGCATTTATTACTGACTCCCAGGAAACACGAGTGGAGCTGGACACAAATGTGGATCCTGAAGGATCTTCTCTCCACCAGGAAGGACATAAAGCTGAAAGTAATCCATGTGTGGGATCATGAGATCGTAATGACGCTCCAAGCAAAAGGAGAGTGTTTTCAGACATTTGCACTAATGCTGAAGACGGTGATGGTGTTTGGTTGATCTACTACTCTCTTATACTTTGAGGGAGGGGATGGAAAATGCAAACCATAAAGAGAGTTGTTTCAGAGGTCAGCACAGAGGTAACGCTCTGCTCACGTTTGAATCAAGTGATCTAATGAAGTCTGCATAGAAATGTGTTTCCTCTGAGACTGAATTCAATTTAAGATTATTTTCTTTCTTTGTTTTTTTTTACCAAAGTACAGCCATTTGAGACTGCCCCCTCAAAAGAACAAAACAGTGGTAATCAGATGACACGCTACTGCAGTTGTTGCTCATAAGATCTGTGTGGGTTTTATTCCTCGACCAGATGCACCTGTAAGCCATGGGAGGGGGTTCATCAGTCCTGGGACACATGCTTGGCACAGAACCAGCACACACACAGAACAGCAGCGGTGAGCGATTGAGAAGACAAAACCAACCTCAGAACCATCATGGATTTTCTAGAGAATCCAGACCTCACTATAAAGAAGCCCAAAGCGGTATTCTGATCCATTCACACATTTTGAGTAATCCTCCAAAACAGTTTATTCACAGAACTGTCTCTTTAGCAGGAAGAAAGTCATTTTTTTCATCCAGTTTCAGTTTGTCTTTACTAGTCCTTGTGCTGTAGGGTCCAGATGACCCCCCCCCCCCCTTACATGGATGTGTTATCCCTGCCATGACAAAGGTGAACAGGATTTGATGACTGCCAGGAACACCAGTGAATTGATTATTTTTTAAGGTCAGCGTGCTGTCCTGTGGGTTTAAGATGACCCCGCTCCAAACATTAAAGTGCTGAGAATAGCACAAGGGCTAGACGAACTACCTTACATTTGTTTCAATAATATTGTGCAGAAATGTTTAGAGACTCAGTAACAAGCCCTTATCATCACCTCACTCTGCCGTGCACAAAAGAGATTGACACTATTTGTACATTTTTGAATTAGCTGTCTTTCTATTATGTTTTGACAAACTTGATCTTCAGGTTAAAATCCCAAAATGTTTCTGACTGTAATAATGCAAGCTGAACACAGGTGAGCGCTGCAGCCCAATTACATTTACACAGTGAAACTCATACGTGTGTCTGCTCTGCTGCTTAGAGGTATTGACTAAAAAGCTCTTCAGTTTATTTATTTAAAAAAATATCTGTTTGCATATTAAGGATGGGTGGGTCTTTCTGGAACAAAAGGATGTGTAAACAGGTAAAAGTGTCTAATAAACATTTTATTCATGATCCTGGTCCTGCTGTGACGTCATTTCCAGGTGAGCCTTAACCAGTGCTCGGTCAATGCTTTTTGTTGCTCCTATTATTTGATCGCCTGATTTGCTAATATTTAATTTTGTGTTATCTGGTTTAATAATCAAAAAAATTCTAAGTAGCATTGTTAGCATTCTAGTGAGTAAACTATTGTGTTAACCGTTTGCTGTCTAAGCAGCCTGTGACGTAGTTGCTTCTCCATAGCTAAACCCTGCTACTCTTAGCTTAGCGTTTAGCATGTTCTCTCCCTCTTCTGCCTCCCCTCCTCTATCCTGCTCTATGTGTAATATGTTCAGTGAAGATCCTGCCTCCTTTAGTGAGGATAGTGGTACTGAATGCTGAACAAAAGTAGAGCGTTGTCATTTCTGTACTTTCTGATAAAGTGACAATACTTCTGATCTCCTGGTTCAGGTACTTTGATCTTTGAAGTCAGTTTGACTCAGAAAAGAGGAACTTAGAACTGTTTTACCTCTAAAATGAAGGAATGAATTTGGGCACATTATAGAAAAGCTGTATGTCTTTGTCCAGTTCAGTTGAGTTTATTTTCTTTCATAATTTAAATAGTTCCAACCAAAATGGGAAAAAGAATCTAAAAAACCTCCTTGTGCTTCTATAAAAAAGTAAACGTATGGTGCCAAAGCGATTAACAAAAATACTTAAGTAGAAATCCTTTTGTTGGCATCAGTGGACTCTTTTTTTCAGGAGTATTTAAGGGGAGGAGCTGCAGCTGAATCATAGATGATGACTGAAAAGGTGACAGCAGTTTGAGTTCAGGTGTGGCTGAAAGAGCAGCCGTCATCCCTCAACAATCCTCTCCATGAAAAGAGAAGGTATGGATGGTTGTCAGCTGTTCTGATCAATGCCTGCTGGTCACTTCTGTCATTCATTAACCAATCGGAGCATCCAGACCTTCAGATGCGACCAGGCCTCCAGCAGCAGTAAGCTGCTCCGACACCGTTCTGCATTGAGCTGTCGTAGCTTCTCTGCTCTGACAACAAAAATCAAACCTGTGGGAAAACCTGAGACGCGTTTCTGCTCGTCAGTTTTGACTTACACCAAAGGTAACACAGAGATAGGGGGAAGCTGAGCTTTATGTGAGGGTATTTACTCAAAGACTGGCGAGGCAGAGAGCAAAGAGACAGAATCACACAAACAAACAAACATGGCAGATGGAGACTTAAACAGAGACCAGCAGAAGAACCCGGAAAAGACTTCAGAAGTCGAGGCTAAAAGAGCTGGAGGGAAACTCTGGAGTAATTATTCTACTGTTGGTATTCAGCTGGCATTTCAGCAGCACTAGTACGACGGGATTTCAGCTGACTTGCTACAATTAAAGCTTCCTTCAAAGCTCTGGTCTTGGAGGATGCGAGCAGGACAGTAGCAGCTCTGCTCTCCGCCTGAATCAGCACAGAGGAGGTTTGTGCTGACTGCGCCTCGCCGAGGCTTCCAGCTGCAGAATATCATTATCTCCAATCTAACCTGCAGTCTATGAATGGCAATGAGGCTCCCAGCAGGAGCTGTTTCTGCTCCGTTTGGTGGAATCAGCCATTGTCCATCGCTGGTGGAGCAGAAAGATGTCTGTTCAGAGTCTGGAAGCAACAGCTTCACTGTAACATTGACTTTATTTCACACAGTTTGAATAAAGATTTCCGCTCGAGATCTGCAAATATTTGAGGAGGACAACCTCCGAACAGCAACCAGAGTCTGTGCTGTCTGCTGAACGCCAAAGACCTCACTGGAAACATTTACCTTCTGCAGCCTTTTCATCCAATAAAACCCGCTGGATGCTGGTGGGAATGTGGGCATCCTCTGGAGAGCTTTCATGAAGCTGGAAGTGATGCAGAACAACCTCCAAAAGTTTTACAGGCAGAGTTCTTCCTTTCACTTGAAGGCAGTGGGGCTTTAGGATCGTCTCTGTCTGAACATTTATTTAAAAATAAACACCATAAACAGAAGTATAACAAGAAATGACAATATTAAAAGTGTAAAAAAGGGCTTTAGAAGAAGTTTGACAACTTTTCCAGTCCAGCTGCATTTTTTCAATCCAAACTTCAGTTAATAAAATCAGTGGTTTTTTTTCAACACTAAAAGAATTAAACACTGAAAACGACATATGACGATCAAAATATTTGTTCAAATTTCTGTTTTTATTCTTCTTTAAAGTTTAATTATAACCTACTTGCTGTTAAAAATGATGAGGTCCTTAAACATCAGCCGCTCTACCATTTCCAGGAAGTTTCTTCTGCGTCTTAAGATGGTTTTGGAACTTCCTCTCTTCCTGTGCTCAAAAGTTTTAAATCAGGTGAAGGACCCCCCGAGCAGACTTGGATTCTTCTCTTTTAATCTCCACTTCGTTAAATCTTGAATCCAGCGTTCACAGTCTGAACATGAACTTCAAATCTCCTAAAATCTAAATGACTTCTGCGACTCTTGAGTTGCTTTCGTGGTTTGATATTCATAAAAAGAGAAGAAAATAATTCATGTCTCCAAAGAGGACGACCTCCATGCTTTCACCTGATATCCTTCTGCTTTCCGTTTGCTGAAGGTCAGAGATGGACAGGACACAAGGCCAAGGGTGAAAGCAGAGCAGTGAGACGAGGACATCTGGCTGTGGAGGCAGAATCCCAGTCTGGTTTTATTCACTCACAGTTCGATCACTCATTTAATCTGAACGAGAACTAAATGAGCTCCTCGTTTTCTGATAAAGAAGTAATTAAAGACCCACTCTGATGAAAATAGTCTTTTTTGTGTGTTTTTAACATGTTTTTGTGGCATTATCTGATGATGGAGGACATTTTTTTTTAAAATGAAGCTCAAAATTAAATTTTTGAGTATTTTTTATTCAAATTGTTGTGAATCAGGAGCAGACAAAAAATACTGTCAGAAAAAGACCAAATGTGTGACATAGAAAATACGTGGGGGCGGGGCTACAAGCTCCCTGCTCCGCCCAAATCGAATGCATCCACTTCCAGACAAATAGATCCATGAACGTCTTTGTTTTCCTCGTCTGAGCTGGAGTCTGGATCAGAACTGTACAGCTCTGGGATTGCTCATCATTTTGTTGCTCCTGCAATGTTAGGTTGGGGTTGTGAGTGTCTGTAAGCTAGCAGGAGAGGGTGTAAGCAAAGCTCTCAGTTAAAGGTATGACAGGAATGGGAGATGGGGTTGCCCACACCAAAAGTCCTGCCCACAACTCACGGGTAATTTTCTGATGAACTCTGCAGAAACCGCGCAGAAAATGACACCGTTTTTTTATTCTGGCTAAAAGCATCATCATCATCATAAAAGACCACTGGGAAAGCGTTGAAATTAGATAAGAAGAGGATGGGAGTGGGACTTTACTGGAGTCAGTGTGTCATGTGTGTACACATATTATGACAAGGAGCAAAGATAACATCAAGAAGACAGTCTCAGTTTTTAAAATAATTTATAAATTCATATCATAAATAGATTTGACATATTTAGAATATTTTGATTTTTATTGTCTTGTCCTTTATAGTTATTGCTTAAAATTGCTAATAGACAGATCAATCAATCAATAAAGTTTAGGGCGGGTCTCACTGTGTTCAAATGTCCAAGTCTCTGATTGAATAAAATGTACTTTTTTCCTCAATCTGGATAGAAGCCACCATAGATCCTCTAAAAAGTCAGATTTCAGACGTCCTTTGTGGAGGAAATCCTCTGTGACCACTAAGGAGAAGATGTGCTAGGGATGTGTTAGTGTGCTGCGAATGTGGGCGGTGTCAACCAAGAAACACCATCATTTTCCTTCAGAAGTTTTAGTTTCTAACAACCGGAGTCTGAAAATAAAAAATGTATGAGTGCAAAGATGGCTTGCTGAAAGCTCCCTGTCTGCATGGATGGTGTTTGTGTGGCAGAAAGACGAGGATGATGGGAAAGCTCAAAATATTCAGAGTATCAACAGTTAGACACAGAAATGCTTTAAGACTAACCAGACACATTTAACTGCAGCATAAAGAAGTGCATTTGATGGAAACGGTTGTTTGGATGATCATTTGTGATCTTCAGGTGCATTAAAAATGAAAGGAATTTCAGGAAACCTGTTTGTTTGCATAACAGACACATCCATGTGTTTCTTTCACACATACAAAGGAAGAGGATCACTGAAGCCAACAGCGTAAAGACCCACTTCCATCATCTTCTGATCTATTTTCAACCAAGTCCAGTTTTTGTCTGCTCTTGATTCACAACGATTTGACCAAAGAAATACCCAGAAATGCAATTTTAATCTTAATGTTCTTTCTTCATGTCCTCCATCATGAGAAACGTGCCACAAGAACATGTTAAGAACATGTTAAAAAGACCAAAACCCCCACTTTCATCTGAGTGGCTCTTTCAGAAGTCCCAGTGAAAACAGTCACTGTTGGATGTCTCCCTCTTTGCTTTTTGTAAGTTTCTGATGTTCCTACCTTTCACCTCTGAACAGAACCTTCAAAACGGGAGCAAAGCGTTCTTCAAGTTTTCTCTCAGAGTTTACCTGATGCATTCTTCAGAACGATTTTTTCTCAGTTTCCTTCAAATATTTAGCAGCAATCAGCTGTAAACTTTCTTGCTGTGGACTCCTGAGGAGCTCTGTTAATCTGCCTGTTTGCATGCGTTAATGCGTCTGCAAAGCATGCATCTGACAGGCCTGCAGCGCAGGGCGGCTGTAATGAAGCAGATGTTCAGCAGATGTCAGGGCTAACAAAGAGCGCAGGAATTCACTTTCTGTTTAACAAGCTGCTGGCAGCTGCAGCCTGGAAGTGCTGGGCCTTTGGTGTCTCTGTGTGAGTCTACAGTAAACTCTGCTTTTTATTGGTTAAAGAAAGATCTCAGGAGAGAGATGCTGAAGAACAGAGAATAATGAATCTTTTTTAGCTGCGCTGCCACAAAGATGAGTTTTATCAATATCAGCTGAAGATGGAGCTGCTGCTCTGAGATGGGAGGAGGACATCTCATCATCAAAACTGTTTGATGGAAACTAAAAGAGAAGCAGAAAACCACACAATTACTTTTGTTTTGTAAAGTTTTTCTTTATTTGTGGTTTCAAAGTTTGGGTTTTGATGTAATGCGTTTTCCTGTGTGACGCGGCGCCGGGAGCTGTGTTTTCTGTGATCATGGAAACGTTTTGACGTGTTTGGCATGAAGTCCCTCAGGGAGGAGGCTCAGAGCGCCATTTGGAGATTTATGGCAGAGCAGAGATGGGGGGGCAGGAGCAACTTTTTCATCTTTGACAGTAAGAGCTCCTCAGCAGAACAGCCTCCCCATTAGCAGGAGGCCCACCATTACCTCTCAGCAGTTCTTCCGTGCTGGTTCTCTGAGCTCATTTGCAGCCTTCCTGTTTATGTTCCCTCCGCCGCCGCTGACGCTTTTTTACCTTTTAATTCAGTCTCCTTCTGTTGTTGGAGTCGTGCACATGTTTGGAGGGAGCTTCTGGAAGTTAACAAGCCTGCGTCTTTGTTGGGGAGAGGTGGGAGTGGGCTTGAAATTACCAACCTGTTGCTCGCATAGCGCCGCTCACAAACATCCTTTTCTCCTTTTGTCATCCGATAATCAGCTGCAGCAACAGAAGCACTTGGAGACAAGAAACCATAGAAACACAGGAAAGTTCTCTCTGCAGCTCCAGTCCTCAGACGACCGATTAAAAACCACGATCCATCCCAAACTCTCACTGAGACATCCTCCATCATCTCACTGCAAACTCGTCTCACTGCCTCAGGCCACCATCGGGTCAATCTGACAGGGTTAGGCCTTTAACACAGGAGGGCTGGACCTGCAAGTGACCCACGATGAAGAAGAACAGGACTCAATCCCAAACAGCCTGAGCTGAGAGATGAAGAAAGTTCAGAGAAGATCCAAAACCGAGGATGAAGAACCAGAACACAGCACTTTTTAAGTTGATTTAATCTTTCAAAAGATGATTAAAAACTAGAAAACTTTCACCTTCATGAACACATCCAAGTTAAAAACCAAGAACGTTGCTTTGAAACAGATGTCTCACTGCTTTAACACGTTTCTTTCACAGTTCTGAGCAAATTCAGTTTGTCTGATTCAGAAAAAAGAAATGTAAACATTAACAGAAAAAAACAAACAAAACTAAAACACTAAAAAGACTCAACACTTGAACATAGTTACCAACAACAACAAAATCCTGTGTAATTTCTGTGGATTCAACATGTCACTGCTACTATGACTGTCTCCTCCCTATCAACATGACATCTGTTTCCATGGAAACAGAGACTTCAAATTGTCTTTTGCATTTATTTATATAATTCATTTTGGAATCTTTTGTCTCTATTTCTGACGTTCAGGTCAGCTTCAGATCTTTTCCAACTTCTCATGAAACCATGGCTTTCCATCCATCCATCCATCCATCCAACCAACCATCCATCCATCCATCTATCCATCCATCCATCCAACCAACCATCCATCCATCCATCCATCCATC
>BSAI01000017.1:1336076-1346994 GCA_036245035.1 Adrianichthys oophorus
GTAAATGTGGTTACGGGTAAATGTGGTTATGGGTAAATGTGGTTACGGGTAAATGTGGTTACGGGTAAATGTGGTTACGGGTAAATGTGGTTACGGGTAAATGTAAGTGTGACTGTAAAGCGCTTTGGGCCTTAATGGAAGGTAGAAAAGCGCTATATAAGCACACACCATTTAGCATGAATCCTCCCTAAAACTAATGGGCCGCTTTCATCAGCTCTGGAGGTGTTTCACTTCAGCTCCACTGACTGTTGACTTATTTACCGTACAGTCTCATTCAAATCTAAATGATGCATGTCCCACACTTTAATCCAAACGCTGTTTGTTGTTCTATTCACAGAAAAGCCTTCAAGCGTGTGAGAAACGGTGATGCCATCAAACCCTCGCTGAAACCAGAGTGAACTGGAAGTGCATGTCAGAGCACACTAAAAGGTTTAGACAATGTTTTTAGCATTTCCAATCCCCGCAGGAGGTTTAAAAATCACCACTTGGCTCTTTGCTAACAGAGAAGGGAAACGGGCAACGACATCAAGCTTTATGCAGTGGCTGAATTAATCAGGAGGCTTGGAGTGCTCTTCATGCTGCAGGACTGCATCTTCTGACTCAGAGTCAGAACATCATGCCCCTGCCTGAACCTCAAACATGCAAGAAATAAAAGGGAGAAGAGAATAAAATAACACCTTGTACTCATTACTCTTGAGTGGATCTTCAGGCTGAAACGATGAGCTCCCGGTGGGATTAAAGCTGCAAGTGCAGAACCCGCTCTGAAATGAGAATAAGTTCCTCAGAAACTGCAGATCTTGTTTTAAAGGCTAATGCAGTGTTTGGGGGGTTTTATCACTGAATTGACTTTTTTTTTGGTGTACAGCTCAGTTTTGCTTTGTGCAGCTGGCAGCTATTCCCAGATGTCCTTTAATACATCACAAAGTTTGCATAGCAGGCAAGTCTGCAGGATCACATTTGCAATTTAAAGCAGCTTCCTTTGCTCTCCTGCTCTGAAGTAATAGACTCCTGTCACTGATAAGTCCCTGAGGCGGAGCCGACTCAATCCTGTCCCACATCTCTATCGACTGGTCTGAGAGTCCGACCTGATTTACATCGACAAGAGCACAGAAGCCCAAATGAAAGCAAGCATGTTCTTACAAATTGGAACCTCAAGGGACACGTCGCTCTGCGAGCAAGTGGGAGGGGCAAATGCTTCTGGTCTGACTGGTCTCCAGGTGACCGTTTTTCTATGACTTTTCAAAGATTAAAACATGTTTTCAACTCAATCTCAAGCTCTAGTTACATGCATCCATACGTGGGCGTTGACCCGTCCGGGTTCTGTGGGTTTTTGGGTTGTCCGGGTCCATGGATGGTCGTAGAGAAGAGCAGCTTCATCTTAAGGGGAGCGTGGGTGTGAGACCCGTATGGCCACCTCTATAGAACGTACCGTTGCAGTGCATGTTGTCAGTGTATCGCGATGTATTCATTAGGATAATGGGAGTTATAAGCACTTATGACTTACGGGTGATGCTGTCGTACGGTGTCTTTACGCCACGCTCTAGTTTTAGTAAGGTGTATGCTGGCTTCTTACTGACCACTCACACGGGGCGTGAACGTGATATCTAAGCGCCTGAAGGCCCATAGGATGTCCACACAAACAACACTCTGATTTCCTTATTTCCAACAGTGAGGCTGCAGTAACGGGCGTGCACGTATCACGTGAACAGCTCTAACAGGTTCCTTGTACGTGTACGACATGCCGGCTTCCTCTTTATTTACCCTCATGTGACGTATGTGTTCACTACAAACAAAAAAATGCACGTTTTCTCTTTCCCACCTTGATATCTCGTGCAGGTCACCTGCGTGCCCTGTACAGGTTTGACCTTTTTTCACTGGCAGACGCCTGTCTCCACCTGTAAGGGCAGTTGGGAATGATGACCTCACCCTCGGAAACGTGTGTTCGACTGACCCCTTCAACTGTAAAGACTAAATTTGCGTTTCAGGCTTTCACGTTCAAAACTCTCGTGTTCTCGCCTCACTATGCTGGTTTTTAAGCCCGTTGTTGGGATCTACGTACAAACTGAGTGACCACTAGATTTGAAAGTTAGACCAGGTTGAACTTTTACCAACCGGGGACTTCGATTTGGCAGTGACATTTTAATGGAGTCCTTTTGAATTCACAGAAGTGCCAGCGGTTTGAACATTGATCATGCAGGAGAATGTGAAAGCATGACTCTGTTACTCTGGTTACTGTGTTGATGCTCTGTTGATGCGTGGAGTGAGCGCTGACAGAGCTGTCAGCTCAGAGAAATGTGAGTTTGAAGAATGTCAAGGGCTCGCTTTCACTGCAGAACACAGCAGATCTCTGGAAATGTCAGTGTGTAAACACATTAAAAGGTTACACTTTATCATTCACATGCTCGCCAATGTGTGCACGAGACCCATGATCTGATGGTTGCAAATACACACGTTTACACACAACCGAAAATGACCTTTTGTCTAATAACTTCTTTTAGAGAAAGCAGCAACAAACGACGTTTTCATGATTCTCGCCACATCACGAACGACTTTCTGTACAGGAGAATGTCTGAGAAATGGCAGCGGATGCAAAGTGACGCCTGAAAAATGAGGCGGGAGCAGAAATAAGTAAAAACAGGACAGAAATGTTCACAGAGCTGTAATTTTGACTCCATTAAACTGCTGTTTTTTCTCTAAAGGACTGAATCACTGTGGCAGCCTTACAACAGAACAAAGCTCATGTGTTCCACTCTGATGCAGCACTCAGCCACCCGCTCCCACGGCCCTTTCTGCATATCCTAAATTGTATTTAATAGCTTCAATCAGGGAGCGCAGAGTGAGTCCCTGCTGCTAATGCACTATTTGTGTTTGAGGAGAGGACGCTGTGGACGAAGCCGCAGTCCCTGTGCCATTAAAGTGACATTACATGTTCCTTCCTACAGCGGAGGAAACCAGAACTCCAGAACTCAGCCTCACACATCGACCTGATGCTGGATGCAGACCGGCTCCATCAGGTGTTTGGGAGAAAACTAATTCCGAATGCTGCACACACAAATGTCCCGGAATACTCTGCGGCCTTAGCAGCTTTTGTTGGAGCATTTTCTGTAGAAGAAGGTGGTGCAGAAGGTCAGACTGGGCTGCCGTGTGGCACCAGGCAGGAAGGAGCATGCACCTTTTCTCTCCTTTCAGGCTCGTATTCTCAAATGTTTCTGGGATTTGCAGAATCTGCTGAAATATCAGAAAATCACACGATGAAAACAATCTTAAGAGATGCTTCTGTCATGATGTTGAGGACCAAAAACAAGAAGTTCAGTGGCTGTCACTGACATAACAAAAACTGTGGAGCTGACTCACTGCAAACCACAGGCTTAAACTCTGCTGATGGATGATCAGAGAGTAGAACCCAGTGGGAACATGACGAACTTTAGAAAAATCTAAACATAAACCTGCAAAGAAAACCCAAAGCAGATGAACTGAAAAATACACGGATCCTCACAGCGTTCGAGCTAAAGTCCAACAGAGAAATCCTGGAATCAGATTGTTTAACATGTTCTGTCTGCTGGTGATTTGTTCCTGCATGTATCTTTGACTGTTCAACACACAGAAATGAATGAAACAATGAGCTTGTTAAACAGCCTTTAAAACCTTCTTCTTCCAGATGCTTCCATGAAACGTCAAAGTCCAAAAGCCAAAGAACAGAAATAACGTCTGAGAGGTTCACAAACTTTCCTCTGCTGTTTTTTCTAAGTTCTCCATTTGTTTCTGCTTCATGCTGTAAAGTGTTTGCTTTAGTTCTTGTTGTTCCTGAAATGATCTCACTGCTTTCTTCAACAGATTTCTCCAACATTCGTTTCTGCTGCTTCTCTGACAGTGAGGAGACAGATGTCACTACAAGACAATCTGATCATCAGACAACGTCAAAAGACAACACACAACGTGGAGGAAATGCTGCTTATGAGTTGATGGAAATGTACACAGAAGAGCAGCAGGTGAAGCAATTCAGGGACAATTGTCATGAAGCAAAAAAAAAAAAAAAAATAGAATAGATTCAGAAAACAGGACAGGGAAACAAATGGAAACGTACTTTTAGATTCCTGTTTCTGTCGGGCTCATGGATGTGAATCATCTGTGTGCAGCCATGAAGTCCAGGTGAGTCTGTGATGCTTTGACACCAAACTGAGCTTTTCTCTGGTAGAATGACCTCAAACTGAATGTTCTGCAGCCCAGAGAGACGTATTTTTTGCCAGTTCTAAGCAAATGGTTTGTCTTTATTTTATTTTTATTTGTAGTTCATTTTGATCACATTGACAAAAAGCTTTGTTATCAGTGGAAATGACTCATTTTAGAAAAAATATGACAAAATGAGAATCTGAGTACAAACTGATCCATCTTAATAAATCCTCATCAGATCTAAAAATAAAGCCCTCATTCTTAGAACATAAATCCAAGTTTTTATTTCTAAAATACTGACAATGAATGCCCAATCTTTAAAATAACATTTGAACCAAAAATTACAGTGAAATGTGGGTCTTTTTAATTTGAATTTATTATTGTCAGGAGTTTGGAGCCAAAGGATTTGGACTCATTTTAAGTAATAATTTCCTCATTTCTAGATTCCAGCTCGTAATGAGGAAAAAAACATTCTGGACTGTGCTGATTTAGAGAAAAGCTTGTAAAGCTGTTAAACAAAGAGAAATTAAAACAACTTCTAACCTAGTAGCATATAATTAATGCCTGAAAACAAGGTCTGAAGGCTTTGCAAGGATCATCTAGTGTGCTGTGCAGAAACCATCACACCTTTGGATAAACCGTCTTTGCAGTTGAAATGCTCACTCTTCCTTGAACTGAATGATCATGACTGTGGTTCCTCATTAGGATTTCCAGTATTGAACATTGAACATATTGAACAACAACAAGACTAGAGAGATTTTCCTTTAATGATTGAACGCTGGAGAACCCACCGGGTCAAATTTCTCTGCTGTCTTTCCCCAGATTATTTAATTAATGTTTCTATGTTTCCATACTTTAATTTGAAAATATTTCTTTGTTTATTTTAGCTAATGTCTGTCACCGAAAATTAACAAATAAACAAAGAAGTTAAAGTCAAGTTAACATTAAAAGTCCAGAAGAAAACTGCTGTGGGGTTCTCCAGAGTGACATCTAAATATTTTCTTTGATTTTCTGAGCGAGTGATGACCAGGTCATCAGGTCGTGAGCTGAAGCTTCAGGTGAAACGCTAAACTGAAGACTTTTTAACTGATCAGTTTCTTTCTGAAAGTTGCTTCAGAAGAAAATTCTTTCAGAACTTTCATGAAAAGCAAAAAAAAAAAAATCGTCCTTTCTTTTCCTTTTCTTATTGTAAATATATTTTTCTTTGTTCTGCTTCATGTTGCGTTGTGAACAAACATCCAGAGGAGGGCTATGGAAGGTTTGGGAGTTTTCTCTTCCCTCCTCCCATGAACTGGGATCCTTTGTTTCCAGTCTTTTTGTTAGGCTGACTAAAGCTGCAGGTTGCCATAGAATTATTGATTCTTTTCTCCCTAAAATTGCTCACCGCTCCAAGAAAACGCAGAGTTTCCCTCACATTTTTTGATTTATCGCTCCTCACAATGCAAGACATTTTTATTCACAACAACTAGTTAAAGTAAAGCTCTGTTGTTGAGTGGGAAAAAAGAGGATTTTGAAGAAACTCTCAAATAGTGCCGATAGCTTTGCTGAGTGGTTTCTCTTCTGTTGTTGTGACATCAATGGTTCGGCAGATCCTTTGGATCCTGAGCTCATGCTGAGAACAACTGTCTAATGTCTGCTCACATGCTGAGTTTTAACGCTTCCTCTGGGCCCTTTGCTGTCAAGTCAACCCAAACTCGCTAACTTATTTGCCCTTTTACCTTTTTTCCCAGTTTTTCCAACAATATTTGAGAAAACTTTAGTTATGCAAATTAACAAAAGTTTCACTTTATTTTCTTCTTTGGCAAACAGAAACAAAACTGAGAAAATAGAGTATAAAAAGAGACAGTTTTCCATAGAAGTCCAGGGAATGCCGGAGGTTTTGATAGCTGGTGTGATCCCAGGACCAGGCCCAAGGGGACAAATGAATTCATGCTTCAAAAAGAGCTGACATGACTGAAAGAACACATAAAACAAAGAAAACACAACAAATGACTGAGATCTCTCTACAATCTTTTTCAAACTGTATTTTTTTTGTCTGCTCTTGATTGACAACAACTTGAATACAGAAATACATACAAATGCAATTTGAAGCTAAACTGTCCCTATATATGTCCTCCATCGTCAGAAAAATGCAGAGGACATGTTAAAAACCCCAACACCATTTTCATCACAGTGGGTCTTTAAAATATATATATATATATTTTTAAACGTTTAAGCGCTCATCCGGGTGTCTTCATCAGTCCGAGCACTGATGAGTTCAAGTCTCATTCCCCCAAGTTCCTGCAGGTGAATGATTCTTTCAAACCATCTGTCTTAGTGAGCTTTTCAACTTGAAGACATGCAACTGCATCAAGACAAACAAGAACCTTCACCGACACAGTTTAAGGTGTGTTTGGTTCATTTCAGCCGGTGTGTGATGAGGATAACTTTGACAATGGAGCCAGAAGATGTTCCAGACTGACAGCAGAGAGTTCATGGATTCATCATTTCTGCCTAAAGAGGAAGTTTGGGATCCAAGGAGAATAAAACGACAAGATGAATTTAGCAGAAAACTTCAAGTCAGTGTTTGTGGTTCATTTGGGAAAACCAAAGTGAATCTTTGGAAGATCTGCATATAAAAGAGTCGGTACTGGTTTAAGGCAGAAACAAACCTGATTAGTTTTTGATCGATTTCATCCAAGTATTTTTTAAGTTTGTAAAATCAGTTTTAAACGCTAAAAGAAAAAAAAGTGAGTTTTTTTTAAAAAAAAAAAAAACAATCCCAATATGTGTATTGAGATGATGTGGCGTTTCTTTTTGAAATGACTCATGAGGAGCAGGTCACGTGAGGAGCTCCTCCGACAGACCTCTCCTCCTCAGGTCTCTGAACAGAACATGGTTCCTCCTGAAGCTCCCTAGATCCGAACCTAAACAGAGGCTCTGACAGCTCTGCAAAGAAAATCCATGAGTCTCCCGGAGAGGCTCCAGCGCGCTCCTCCGGCCGCCCCCCTGTCACGTGACTCCGGCAGCGCAGAGAGGACGCAGAGGCTCGGCGCACAGACGCCTGCACGCGGCCAGCCTTCTCCGCCACACCGACCCGTGTCTTTTTAAGCGCTGTCCTCGCGCGCGGTGAGTACCTGCTCCTCTGCACACCTGCACCCGCGCCCTCCTCCGCGTTTGGCGTCTGTCTGCATGCGCTCGTTGGCATCCCGGATGCGAAGCGCGGCTGCTCCTCCACGCAGACGCGTCAGCGCCGCGCCGCGCGCTCCACGCACTTTTCCCGCCTCTGCTGAGGCTGCTTCTCCTCCACATCTCCTCCGGTTGTGATATGAATCTTCTGTGTTTTTTTCTTGTTTTGGGCTTTTCTGTGGTTCTGGGGTCTCTCTGCTGCTGGAGGCTGCTCAGCTGTGACAGTTTTGATTTTCACCCGCGAGGATTCTGCGAAACTTTGAAAGAGTTTGTTTCTGTCTTTGCTTTTGTCTGAATTCTCATCTTTACTCAAAGAACTTGGAGCTTTTTTTCTTCTCCTCCTCCTCCTCCTTCTTCTTCTCGACCGTTTGTCTTGAGAAAATCTGGATTTGCTTCCTACTAGAAGCAGTTTGAATTCTTTTGAAGCTGCAGAAGTCACATCTTCTTCTGCAGTGATACATGTTTGGGATTCATTCCGATCTGGGATTGAGATTTTCCTTTTCAAATCTGTCCTCTGATGAATAAAAGGCTGTAAATGTTTTATGTCAGAACATCAGCAGAAGGTTCTCTGCCCTCCCCAGTCATGGACCTCATGCAGGGACTCTGAGTGAGTTCATGATTGCAGGAGAAAGATGAATGCAAGACTCTTTTGGGGTTCAGGACCAATTATGCAGAAGTTCATTATGCAAACAAGGTGGCCACATTTGATTAATGGCATGACCTTCTGCCGCACCGTCCCGTTTGAACCTGCAGGTGACAAACCCAGACCAACCCTGAGTTTTTCTCTGTTTAGCAGAACACCTGCCTCTGAAATGATCACCTCTGTAAACTCCTTGGAAAGTCTGTGTCTCTGGGCTCACCTGAGGAAGACAGACCTTTGCAGTGGTTCTCCAGAGGCATGAGAACGTCTGACGGCGGCTCCAGCCTTCAGACTCTGCAGGTCAGGGAACAGGTGGGGGAAGCCAAGCATGAAATGTGCTGCTATGCAACCAATACTTATCTCTCAGTGGGGATGGAGCGAGAGGCTGGCTCCAGAATATCCAGTCCATAAAACATGTGCTGAATTCCTATGAGCTCAGAGAAGAGGCTGAGGCGGATGAAGTTCTCCAGACACTCTGTTTCTCTTCAGGGGATGCCCATCTTCCTATTTCCTGTGCTGATCACTGACACTAAGAAGGTGAAATTCTTTGTTTTTCCTAAAATCATGAGGTGCAGACGCCACCTTCTTCTAGATTCTGATGAAAAACTCTCAACAGCAGCTCCAGTATTCAGACTCTATGGGTCAAAGGTGCGATTAAGGAATCAGCTCCTCCCTGTCTCCTTTCATATCCTGGCATGTGAGAGCTCAACAAAGAGAAAAAGATGAAGGGATGTTGAAAAAAATGATTTGACACATGCTCCTCGTCTAGAAGAGACTTCTTTATAATATCCACCTTTAGCAGAGAAGTCTTCACTTCCATTATGCATGTGCGAGCATAAACAGCTCCTCTCTGCTGTTGTTGCACGTCCAAATCCAGAGCCGCATCATTCTTTCCGGGCCGGTTTGACACGATGAGCCTTCACTTTTCATAAAGCAGCAGATGAACACCTGACACTTGGTTTTGCTGCGGCATCAGTCATCTTTCATTCCCCTTTCAGAGATGGGGTAGATTTCAGCACCACGGACAGCTGCCAGCACTTCATTACTCTGACAGAAGGAACCGGATGATTGCCCTCTGAAAGTCAGGAGTGTTTCCACTCATGAACCCCCCAGCCTCTTGACAGAGCGCATGACTCCCAGCTCCACACAGATCTGTGACTGATCCCCCCACCTGGACAACAAGCAGCGCAATCATCTGCTCCCACAACCGGCTCCTTCTGGGTTTCATTCAGAGAATTAAAATAGATAGTTTGGATTCCAACAATAAATGTTGTTTTTTTATGAAAAACAAAAACATAAAAAAAGCTGTGAGCATTTTAATTTTAACCAAAAGTTAAAAAAAAAACTGTTCAACTTCAACGGAAACTTTTTACTTTTAGGGCAATTCGAAAACAAACAAGTTTTATCTGAATTTTGCAATAAATGTTGATGAAATGCTGACAAATACAAAGATGAGGCCAAAGCTAAAGTAATCCTCTGGAGCTTTTGGCACAAATGGATACACATAGTTTTTAGGAGAAAATTATTTTTTTTAACGTTGAAACATCTCATCAGACCCTTGAACAGTTCAGGCTTCAGTCAGCCTTCACGCTCCCGTTATCAGGAGTTTGCTTCTTCCTACTCCATTTTTAAGCAATAGATCAAGTTCTGCTTGGCATTAGTTATCAATCAATATATTTAGTGAATCAAATGTTGCCTAAGTGCATCTTTGTTTTTTTGTTTTTCATCAGTGCATTTCTTTTTTCTGTAATGAGTTTGATAAATCTGTGGGATTTTTTTTCTTGTATTGTCTGCAGTGAATGCTTAAAATGAACCATATCAATCAATCCAATCAAAAATGTCACCAAAAGACATTTTCAGTATCAAACTAAGTAAGCTAACACATACAGTAAGTCGTGTTGCTGCCTGTTGTTGCTGCAGTTAGTAGTAGGATGTGTATCTTTTCCTCTCACATGACATGATACCTCCACACATGGTCAACAAATCCACAGGAAAAGACTCAGATAGGCTTGTGGTGATACAACGCAGTCACAGTCTGTTACCTACAAGCAGCCTAGATATCTATGATTAATTTGGCATTTAAAACTCTAAATGAAAATGTCTTTTATGAGAGAAACTCTTTTTTTTCTTCTTACTGGCACTTTTTATTTTAAGCAACAAAAACCAAATGTCTAAAGGACATAACAGCTTCAAACAGAAACCCTGACACTTTGGGCCTTTGTGGTTTCCAGCTGATTCTGCTAATACTCTCTTAACTTTATATATTTTTTTCTGATTGGTGTCTGAATCCATTTTAAGTCACAGTTCATTTGTGGCTTTTAATTTGTCTTTGCTTTCTTTAGTATGTTGGTCCTTGTGTTGCCTTGAGCTTCTCATAAAGTGGATTTAAAAACTTGATCATTTTCCAAACTAAATTTAAATGAAAGGTCAGAACTTTATCAGAGATCTTGGGTGAACATAGAACTTTAACAAATGATTGTGTTTGTTGGTGAAAATCCAGAGCAGCAGGTTTGCTTTAATGGTGAGCACTTGACTGAAAACCTAGTCTAGTCTTTTTTAGAAATTACTGCAGTTTTTAAAAGACGGCAGTGAATTTAACTGCACCAGTTTTCAGGCCAGGGAGCTTTAAAATCCATCAGCTATTTTATGGGATTTGTATTGAAGTACTCTGTACACTTATGAAATATTACATTTAATAAAATGAACGTTAAATAAGAAACATTGCAACAGTGTCAGGAAATGGGTCTCCTTTAATATGTATTCAGGATTGTGAACAGACAATATTTAAAGCAAACTTACCAGCTTTTTTTTTTTTTTTTAAGTTTCATTAGTTTATTAAAGACATGTCATATTGAGCCCATGACTGATCCAGTGACTTCAAGAGCAGAACTTCTTCTTCTTCTTCTTCTTCTTCTTCTTCTTCTTCTTCTTCTTCTTCTT
>BSAI01000017.1:1347004-1360165 GCA_036245035.1 Adrianichthys oophorus
TTCTTCTTCTTCTTCTTCTTCTTCTTCTTCTTCTTCTTCTTCTTCTTGGATCACGGAGACCTCCAATCAGCTGTTGTCCCGCTGATGGCAAATGTGAGCAGATTCCAGAAAAACTCATGAAAGAAAAGTTGAAGTTTGGATTTGATTGACATGTTGCATCTCAACAGCTGTGCAGCTTAGCTGCAGAGCCAGAACCCGACCTCTTTGCAGAACCTTGATCTGCACCTCTGGGTTCTTCTTTAAACTTCAAAAAACCATTGTCTTTCATTTACCACTTTAAATAATTACAACATTATTGCTGCAGTGATTCAGGCACCACAGTCGTTTGAAAAATTAACCGTAACAGAACCCAGTATTGGTCGTTATGACACTAAGAGTTCAGCAACAGTCTGACTGTTCAGTTTTAACAGCAGCAAACCAGAATGGAGGACGGATGCCGAGTTTGTTTCTAAACCTGACTGAGAACTGAAGGAAACCAACAACATTCATCACATTTTAGTTCACAGACAATAATAAACTGAAGCAGATTTACTGTATTAGTAACACAGACTTGCTGTGCTCTCCTCTGGTTTATTTCTTCTTATTTTAACCCTTTTTCAGTAAAAAACTGATAATTTTTCACCACAGCCTTCATGCAGGCAGCGATGGTGAAGCTCTGCTTCTTTGTGAGGAAAGTTCATTTCAAAATGAGCTGGAATGTGATGAGGAAACGGTTGATGGTGTGAGTTCTCAGTAAACGGACTCACTGTAGCGTCATGTTTTTCCACCCACAGCCCACTGGTTCCTCACGTTTCTCTGAGGGAATGTTGCTCAGAAACTTGAAGGAGGTTGTTGGGATGAGGTTTTCCTGAGCACCATCATTTATTCTTTCTCATTCCTGTTTTCTGCTTTCAGCAGCAGCTGGGGGGGGGGCAGCTGCATTTAGCTTCCTGTTGTCCCGTTTTTAGTTCACAAAGCAACAGGAGGTAAACATGGGAGGCAGCAGGTTGAAGGTTTTCTTCTGCAGCCTGAACGGCTCCTTCACCAGCAGCTCCATCCGTCCTCGCACTCCTGCTGCGCAGCCGCGTGCTTCTCTCACCCCCCATCGTTCATGTGCGCTAAAGGGGGGGTTGTGCCACTCAAGTTACATGTGACTCATAACATTTAGTGTGATCATTAGCTTCCACTCGAGGCTTGATTGCGACGTTTGGTGAGTAAGAGTACGCAAGTACTTCTACAACAATATGTCATTGCTGAGAACACGAGGTACCAGGGAACAGATGCTTTTCATTTACAGAACTCTTTTTGAGTCTATTAATTCATATCAAGTCAATATAAAGTAATATAAAACCACGTCTTCTTAGATATTTGTGTAAATATTGGGTGTTTTTAAAAGTATGCTTTTTGTAAAATAAACAAAAACTGATCAAATTCATTCAGTTTTGGGCAAAACTGAGGCATTTTGATTATTTTTATTTACTTTTGTTACTCCAAGTCCCACTCCGATCATCTTCTGATTGGTTTTCAGAACGTTCCCTTTGGTCTTCAGTTTATGATTCTGTTGTTTTTAGCCAAAATCCAAAAACCTGTGTGGTTTTCTAAGACATAGTTTCTGCAGAGCGGCAGGAGTTCCTTAGAAATTCACCTCTTAAGTTCTGGGCAGCACTGTTGGTGATTAAGCCGCCCCCTTCCCCGTCATCCCTTTGTTTTCACACTCTCCTGCTAGCTTACAGCCCCTCACACCCCAAACTAATATTAGCCGTGTAACAAAAATGGCGAGCAATGTCAGACCTGTCCAGTCTGATCCAGATTCCAGCTCAGACGAGAAAAACAAAGATGTTTACGGATCTATTTGTCTGGAAGGGGATGCATTCGATTTGGGCAGAGCCGGGAGCTTGTGGCCCCGCCCAGCGGATTTTCTACGTCACAAATATGATTTTTTTTCAAACAGCATTTTTTCATCTGCTCCTGATTCTCAAAGATTTGAATAAAGACATACTCAGAAATAAGATGTTAATTCTAATTGTCTTTATATATCCTCAAGAACATGAAAAAAAACTCCATTTTCATTGGCGTGGGTCTTAAGGACACGCCCATTATTACTTCTGCTTAAAAACAGCTTCAGACTGGTTTATCTTGAAGTCTTTGTCTTGTTTCTTACAGTGCACAGCTTCATCTGGCCATTCTCATAGTCATCACTGAAATATTTTCCATAAAAATGACCAAACCTGCTGATGGTCTGGATGCTCCACGGCCTAAGTACCTGCTGTAACCTTTGACCTTTCACATCAGTACCTCCAGGGATTTGCGGTTTTTGCGGTCATAGAAATTCTAACGTACTTATCGGCTAATTGCTCTGGTTTCCACTGACCCAGTTAGCGCTGTGGAGAGGAAGCAGCGTTTGGCAGGAACACAGGAGGAGAGTTAAGGAAATGCAGAAGTATGTCAGAGCCAGGAGAGACGTTTGGGTTCGCACTCGAGCGGCGCTGTGCACTCCCCTGCTGCTGGAGGAGGTGGGCGGGGCTTTTTCTCCTCTTCTTCAAACAAACGCACAGAGATGAGGGAGCAATCCTTCACCTCAGATGTTTTCCAGACAATAAAAAGACAGGAGAATCTGGAGCTCAACTCCTGAGAAAAACACTTCTCTGTCGCAGCAGTGAACCCTGCGCCATCCCCACCGCCACCGCCATGCTCCACTTTAAAAGATTATTGGCTCTGCTGCTCATGCAGAATGAAGGACGAGTCATCTGACTGTGAAGCCGCGCTCACGCTTTGATTTCTGCGGCTCGGACTGTTGTTTTTCTCTTTGTAGATGTTTTAAGAAGCGTTTCTATGACTTCAGTAACGGCGGCAGCTTCTCCATCATTCCTGTTTGATCCGCCTCCAAAGCTCGTATTGATTTTCAGATCCTAGCGTTGGTTTTTAGAGCTTCACATGAACATGAGTGATCTTTCATCCCTTCATGCCTCAGCTCAGTCTTTGAGATCTTCTGCCCTACAAAACCAGGGGGCTGTTCTGTTGCTGTGGGTTGTTTTATTGTTGTATCTTCATGTTCTTTTAACCCTGTTTATACATTTTATTGCATATTTTGTATTTGAGCATCTGCTTGTTTTATTTGGTGAAGCCTTTTTCTCCGTAGAAGTAAAGCTCCTGCTGCGGTTTCATCCCATCCTCTCCGGTTGAAGGGACTGTGTGACAGATCCTCTCAGGGTCATGTCTCCACAGGTTTCAAGCATCAGGTGGTTCTGAACATGAGTTCTGTGTTTTGGGGAAGTGGACTAAAAGATGAAGCTGACTGAAATTGGAGTTCTGGATTGTCTTTTAGAACCTCAGCAGGATTTTAGCAGCGAGCTGCACCTCAGCCTTTGAGTTCAAACAGTCAGTTCATTAAATGTATGAGAAATATGTAAATGACAACAGCCTGATGGAATAGTAATAAGAAAGGACAGAGTCACAGGAATAATTTATAAGCAGTGCTGCTCACCTACTGCATCATGTATGCCTGCATTTTTCATCTTTGATATTCTGGTCCGAAGCTCAGTTCTGAGCGGCTTGGAGATGATTGGCATCACAAACGTCTCTTCCTCTTTTCTCTCTCAGGGCTCTGTCATTCACTTCTTCTTCTTCCATCTCTTTTATTAGAATATTTTGTCTCTTTCTCTCCACTTTTGCTTTGCAGCTTCTTCAGTTTACAGACAGTTGTGATGCTGAAGCTAAGCGGTCAGGAAGAAACGCAGGAACGGTCTCTGACCGCCACAGACCTGCAGCCTCAGAGCTGGAAAGCTGCAAGGCAGGTTGCTCATTAAAGGAATGCAGCAGCAGCAGCTCCTCTCCTCATGGATGCTCAGTGTTTACCATACGACTCCTGCAGGAGTCATTCCAGAGCACAGCGCCCCTCTGAGCAAATGGCCCTGAAAGGACCTCTATTCATTAAGGGTCTAATTGCTAATTGGGTCTTTGAGTGATTCAGCTGCTGCTGTTTGGGTTTCAGCAGAGAAATGTTTGGCTTCAGGAAGCAGCAGAAGCTGCAGGCAGGCGGGAAAGTGTCATTAAAGGGTCAGCGGTGATCACAGCTCAGAGATGTCATTATCCTCCACCTTCTGCCAGCTGCCAGCTTTCCTTTGTAAGGCCAGTTTCAGTTCTTTATCCTTCTTTATAAAACACACATTTTTTATGCAGATGTTTCCATTTAGATTCTCTCAGGTCATTTTTGGTCCTTTTTGCAGCTAAATGTTTTTTAAATCTTTTTGTGTAAGTAAAAAATGGATGCTTTTATCCCAGCAACAGAAGTTGTGGTTTCAGCTGCTGCTGTTAATCAGAGCAGAGTGTTTTTGCAAACACCTTTTTTTGCTGCCATTTGATTTTCTCATTTCTTTCTTATTGTATTTCAACAAAATAAAATAAAAGAATCTTGTGCAGAATTTCTTACATGTCGTTCAGTCCCTGTTGTTTCATTTGTTCGCCTTTAATTTCATAGAAAGAGGAAACGGAACAACAAAATAAAAGTTTATTAGAAACAGAAACTGATATCATGACTGCGAAGCATCAAGAAAACTCTTCGTTTCTTTTCCAAACTTCACTCAGGCTTTCATTTTCACAGAGTAAATACATGAACTGAAGTTCACACATACGTTAAAACAACCAAGTGGAACGATGAACTCCAGCTTCTCTTCTTTTCTGCAGAATCAACTTATTTCACACGCTTTGAGACATTTGGAAGTTGTAACAAATTTTAGGGCACATCATTCTCTTTATGGCTGCACGGTAGTGTTGTGCTTAGCGCTCTCGTCTCACAATGAGGTCCTGGTTTATGCATGTCCTCCATCATCAGAAAAATGGAAAAGAACATGTTAAAAACACAAAAACGACCTTTTTCATCAGCGTGGGTCTTAATAAAGGAAACTGTTGTAAAGGTTGCTTTCACAAATGGCTTTTGAAACTTTTGACAAACTCAAACATTTCCCTTCAAATTTCACTGAGATGAAGAGATGATCAAACGTTCCCTTTGTCTCAAATCAGCCCCAACATGGTTTTAAAAGCTCCATACTTTATCTCACCCTCTGCTTCTTAGAATCCATTTAAAAATGTTTTTTTATTTTTCTGTAAGAAATTAAAAGTCTTTCAAACTTTTAGACCCTTTTTAAACTCATCACTATGAGAGCAAACATTTGAGAACATGTAAAGATCAACGTTTGTTCTGTGCTACACTCATAGTAATCACAGAAGATGTAGATTTCAAAGTTCTCTGACTTTTACTGGATTAGTTCTGTTTAAAGCCTCAGTTTTCATACTTTTCTGCAAACAAGTCTCTTAATTTAAAACATTTGGACTTTTTCTGCTCCAACAGTCTTTCTCAGGCTTCATCTATGTTCACCAAAAACAGTATTTATTTTAGCTTCAGATGCCTGACATAACAAATGTTCTGCACTTCCTCACGAATAGTAGTTTTTAGTTTTTTTTAGTTTATTTGGAGGAAAGTGTGGAAAAAATCCCCAATTCTCCTTTTTTGCCTTTAATAGCCTGTTTCTGTATGAACGCAATGATGAACTGGATCTGTTTAAAGAACCAGAACCTGAACATTTCAGGCTGTGTTTTTTAAATCAGACTTTGTTTTTTTAGATGTTTGTTCATCTTCTGTTGCTAAAAAATACCTTAGAGGTTATTTATTCAGTATTACAAATGTAGAGGACATGAACACTGAAGCACAACTTCAAAAGTCTTCATTACTTCTAGAAACAAACTGTATTAATAATGTAAAATGAGCCGACATCAACATGAAAACACCCTTTTGTTGACATTTAAAATCTCATCTGCATCTGCTCAGCTTTAAAGGATAAAACACTGCAGAGCAACATTCAGGCAGCGCTGCTGGAAGCATCCTCCACCTCCTGCTTGCATTTGTCTGCAGGAGCGTATTTCACCTCTTTTTGTCAAGCCGCAGCGTGCGTCGGCGAGGAGCAACAAGGGAGGGAGAAGCTACTAAAATGATTACCTTCAGTGCCGTCTTGCTTCTTTATCGTCTGAGAATTCGCTTCTGAAGTCTCTGTCAGTCGGTGTGAAAGAAGCAAAGAGGATTCTGGGCACGCTTCAGTTTGGAGTCTTTGTAACACAGAAGGATGCAGGAGAATCCCCCACAGAAGAAGAAACCTCACCTCTGTGTTTTGGAGAAGGAGTGCATGAGGAACCAACCTGGAACCTTCAGCTGCACTCATGCATGAAGATGTTATTCAGCTTTAGAGTGTGGAGCATTAAGCTAAGACCAACTGCTGCTCTGCTCCTGCCTTTCCTGCAGACCGCTTTTCCGGCCGGAGATGTTTCCTGCTCACGTGTGCCAGCGTTTTTTTTTTTTTCTTTTGAAGGCTTCTCATGAGCGTTAGATTGATCTTTGAAGTCATCGTGTTAAATGAACTGCAGGAATGGCTCAGCTCTTTCTTTGATGCTGTTTTAAGAGCATATAATTGAGGGTAATGAAGGAGATAAAGTGAAGCGGCCCTAGAGGGACACCTTGATGATGATTTAAAGCTCATGAAGTTCTTAGGTGAATGTTTTGGAGAACCTGCTTTAATGAGCCTGCCTTAAAACAGCTACAAACTATCTAAACTCTCGTGTTTTGCTCCAAAGTAATCTGCATTTTATTATCCAACATATCAATGATTTTAAGGCTGAAGTGCAGTTTTGGAGTTGCTCATTTTTAAGAACAAAATCTGTTAAAATCTCCTGAATAAAAGCAGGTGAACCAGCAGGTACCACAGCATTGTGGTTTTATGTTCTGATGGCTTTTAATGTCTTCTCTGCTGGATTCTGTTCTGAGTTTGCAGAAGAGTTTACTGCTGTGGCTCCTTTCAAACATTTATTCATGGTTCTGTTCAGAAAAACTGAGTTTTCTTTTAATCCCCTTTGTGGTTGGTTGTGGATGTATTTTTAACGGTTTTAACCAGTCTAATGTTTTTGCACTTTGATATTTCCTGCCCAGTTTGCTTTTTACAACATTCAAAACTTAACAAGTTCTGAAAGAAGACATCCTTTTCTGCAGCCCAGAGGTGCCTAAAGTCCCACTCTGATCATCTTTCTGATCATCAAATAAAAGAAAAAAAAAACAACAACTTTGTTTGGTTTAGCTTTATGATGTAAAGATGAAAGGTCGACTTAAATTGATTTATTTTTCCTAAATTCAAAACTACATCTTTGGGATTTTTGACATTTTAAACTTTTTAAACAGTATAAGGAATAAAATCATCTGTTGGACTTCATTGCATTTAGTAGCTCTATTAACAGACAGTAAAACCACCCCAAACCATGATTAAACCTCCAACGTACTTTCCTGCAGTCTCATTAATGTTTCGTCCTCTTTTTGGACACAACTTTTTTCTTTTTTGAACCAACAAACCCAACACAAAACTGCAGTTTGTTTATTGAGATTACTTTAATTTCATTGATTTCAAAATAAAACGCTACCACAAGTTTTAAGTCATCTTTAGTCACATTTTTGTGTTTGTATTTCTTATATAAAGTCAATGTAAATCTGAAAATCAACAAAAATGCTTTTTAAAAAAAAAAAAGGAATATCCATCTTTTCATGCATTTTCTTACCTGAAGTTTTGGTCTTGAATCAGAGGCGGGTTTGTCCATCACATATGAACTTCCACATGCCTTTACGCCAACAACTAATTTAGAAACCTCTGGACTTAAGGAGGAAGGTGGAGAAGAGCTGAAAACTCAACAGAACCTCATCAGCAAAGACTGAGCTGCAGCACCTTCTTGCAGTGAAGCTGCCATGTTAACAGCAGCATACGGTGCTGCAGACACTAAACGTTCTACCCGAAGCTGCAGGTTTTCCTTTGATTTTGGAGCTTTGAGCATCACTTCATGCACATAGAAGCAGAGCTGTTGGGCTGCTCTGGTAAGAGGAGCCTTCACAGCAGAGCTGTTTGCTCTTCTTCTGATGTTTAAATCCCATCTGAACAAGTGAACTCTGGCTGAGCGGGAAACGTTGGTCTGGATTTGCTTCATGAGATTCACGACTCTGCAGAATCAGCCCATAAAACAAACCAAAAAGGGAATCCAGCAACGAGAAAATATCACATAAGTTCTGTGCATCTTTAAGTAAAAGTTTTAAACTTTGAATCTGTGGAAGCAGGAATTTGGAGGAAACAGGAAATGGAGTGGAGCAGTGGATAGATATTCAGCATGTAATGGTTTTATGGTGAGGAGCTTCTAACCGGGGTTTCTTCTTCATGCTTCTTTCGTCAGTTCCTCCGAACAAACAGCTGTTGTTTCTGCATAATGTGCCTTTCAGTCGGTTCAGCTGAAAGATGGAAGGAAAAAATGTGTTTGGAAAAGTCAAAATTCTGCTTTGGAAATATAACACCTGTTGAATTAATAATTTATTAGAACTCGAGTCCTTCCATTCCTCTTGAGTCCAGTTTGCTGTGAAGCGAGTTCCTCAGCAGCGTTTTAAACCTGAACATGTGTATTCCTTCGTCCTCTCGGCTGCTTGGTCTGACTCTGGTCAGGACTTTCAGCTCCACGTGTCTCTGCAATGTCTTCTCATCGTGAACATGAAACAACATCTGGCTGACCTCAGAAACTGTTCATTTGAACCTCCCAGAGTTTGCCTTCGTCTGTGTTCCAGCTTTGCTGGAGTCTAAATCTGGATTCTCATATGTAGTCCTGTTCCTCTTAATATTCTCTAGTTTGCTTAGTGAGCCGCTGCTGTCAAAGCTGAACCTTCATGCCTTTGCTGTCCGCTGCACTTTCCATCCATCAGTCACTCAGCGGGTCAGACTCAGCGTGGGGGGGGGTTCTGGAGGCACCGCTCACGTAAAGCACTGGAGTTGTGGTGTGAATGGTGGATGTGCTTTTGGCTGCTGGTTCCCTGCTCTGTTCTGCTGCTAATTAAGGCAATTAACTGTGAAAAATTCAATAATGGCATTGCTGCATAATGGCATAGGCAGCCCTGTTAAACTATCCTCTGTGTCTGGATTCTTTTAAGAGCTGGATTGGGGTTTAGGATGGATTATGTGGGTGGAGGAGGTAACAGACAAATGGGATGAGATGGGGGGGCGAGAAATGAGAGGAGGAGTGAGTGCAGGGAGCATGTCTGAGGCTTGCAGCATGGTCGCTCCTCCTTTACAGCATTTTTAAAAAGATTGTGCAGTAAATCAGCGTTGATTCATTATCCCAGCTCAAATTGAATAAATAATCAGAGAACGCTTCCACCTCAGGAGGAAATTACTGGGAGGCATCTGTGAGCAGCTTTAAGCAGCTTTAGGTTTCCTGGAGCCATGACCTGATGGTTCGCCTTCAGAGCTGCTCCGTGTTTGTTACACAAACAGACTCTCATCAGCAGGGCTTTCCCGGGAGGTTTCTGCTCTTATCTTGGTGTGCCAGATTCCCCAGGTGACACTTACCTCAGGGAACTGAAGCATGATGGGAGCTGATGGTATGAGTCCCATAAAACCCCCACAGTCTGTAAAATGCTGATATTTTAACATTAACATCTTCAGGAATCCTGTTTCCTTCTGACTTAACAAACATTATCAATCCAGAACCTCCAGTCATTTGAGGAGTGAATGTTTCTAGTTTTTTCCTGAATGTTTGCAATCATACAGCAGATTTCCTTTATTTCCTGTCTCTGTGAATAATGCATCGCCATAGTAACAAAGAAAATGGGGGAGGAGCTAGTAGTGGAATGAGGTTTTGTGATGTGAAGTTAATATAAGACTGCTTCTTTTTTAAATTCTGCAACTAAAAGGAGCAGAAAAACCAGCCGTTGAAAATCAGTTAGAAATTCATCAGTTAAATACAAGGGTTTTCTTTATGGTGACATTTCCATAGAAATGTATGGAGGAGGAGGAGGGGTTGGGATCATATCCATAAATAACAACCATTTAAAATACATTTAAGCATTCTCAATAAAAGCTAGAACATTTGCATACTTACAGCGCTCAGCATAAATGAGTACACCCCACTCTATTTTTCAGGAAACCTTTAGTGTTCTTTCAGAATCAACATTTTCTATGACATATTCTACTACTAAATACTTCCACAAATGTGGGCTTTTGAGATCTGTTCATTTGCACAAAAAAGGGATTTTCCCAACTAATTCATTCAAGCCCATGTTACAAACATGAGTACACCCCAAGTCTAGTCTCAGGAGAGAAGCCACTTCTAATGAACAGACATTCAACCACAGGTGAGTCTAATGATTCCTTTAAGATGTGTCCAGGACACAGGTGACTCTAAAAGGGCCTTACTGAACAAAGAAAAGCCCTTCCCATTTCATGCTGTCAGAAATGGCTCCTCATGGGAAGAGAAATCATGTCTTTACACATGAAGGTGAGGTCTACAAGAAGATCAGCAAAGCTTTACATATCAGTCCAAATACTGCAGCAAAAGTGATCCAACATGTAAGAAAGATGGAAGTGCAACCGTCTTACAGAGACGTCCAGGCCATCCACTGAAGTTAACATCTCAACAGGAGCGTCTTCTGATCAGAAGGTTGAAGAAAATCTCCATCCAAGTTCACTGCAGTTAGCTAAAGCAGTAGAAAGCCAAACTGGAGAGACCGTTTCCCGTGACACCAAACGGCGCACGCTGCAGAGGAATGACATACATGACGATCGTCCATGAAGGAAGCCTTTCCTACAGCCCATGTATAAAAAAACAGGCCTAGAATTAGCAAGGGCCCATGCTGAAGAAGAGGAAGACTACTGGGACTCTATACTCTGCAGTGATGAGACAAAGATCACTGTTTTTGGAACTAGTGGTTTTAAAACTATATGGCATCACAAAGGTGAGGATTTCAACGAAATGTAAAAAAAAGTTTTACATATAAATTTGGGCTGCACGGTGGCACAGTGGTTAGCGCTCTTGCCAAAGGCCCCCAGTACAAGTCTCGGCTGGGGGACTTGAAACAGTGTCATCAATGGAGGACCTTTCTGTGTGGAGTTTGCATGTTCTCCCCGTGCATGCGTGGGTTTTCTCCAGGGACTCCGGCTTCCTCCCAGCGTCCAAAAACATGCTTCATAAGTTCATTGGTCACTCTAAATTGTCCTTAGGTGTGAAATGTGTGTGGGTGTGTGATTGTGGCCCCTGCGACAGACTGGGGACCTGTCCAGGGGTGTACCCTGCTTTCACCCATGAGTGGCCAGGTTAGGCTCCGGCAACCCCGTGATCCCGAAAGGGACAAAACGGTTTGGAAAATGAATGAATGAATGAACATATAAATTTGATTTTGCATCATTTCTGACACATCAGGTCACGCAGCTCAAATATATCTTTTTTCTTGAGCTAACAAATATTCTAAGACAAAAAAAAATACAAGAAATGTGTATTTCCATTCCATTGCTCTTGTGGAGGGCTGACAGACTCATGTATCAAACATCATACGTTCAGCTTTAAAGGGTTAAAAAGTAAACATGTTTACATTAAAGAAGAGCTTGGAGGTGAAATAAAGTTTCTCTGATATAAAAGGATGTAAATCTTGGAGGCGAGCATCGACTCCGACCACAAAAGAAAACGAAGAAAGAAAAGAGAACAGTGAGAGGAATACTGCAACACTGGTGCAATATCCAAAGGTGAGAACGCGGTTCACATGCACCGTGTGATTTATCGAGTTAACGCCTCTGAATCACTTCCGACTCCGTGTCAGAGCTCCTCTCACCTCCTGCAGGGAGCAAGCTGTCGCACAGACCTGAGCCTCCTGAGCAAAAGACAGGAGCTTTAAACAAAGAACTTCAGAGTTTTACCTGTCATTAAATAAAATAACACTTATTCAGGGAACTCGGTTTGTCCTGTTTTTAGTTTTTCCTATTTTAACACCAAAGCAAAACTAAGTATCAAAGTAACAGGGTTTTTACTCGTGATGGAGCTTAAAGAGACTTTGAATTTGAAGAAAAGCCAAATATTTTTCTGAGAAGCACAAGACTTTTAAATGTTTTAAGTATCTAGATCACCTCTGATACTATGAACCCGCCTTCGCCCAAGAATCGCTAGGATAGGCTCCAACAACCCTGTAACCCCAAAAGGGATTTAGAAGGTTGAGAAGATGGATGGAATATTTTAATGTTTTTAGTAGTGCTGTCAATCGATTAAAAAATGAATCATGAAATGATCAAAAAATGAAATGAATAAAATGAACCATTATAGACCATGTTGTCAACCAACGCCTCACAATGGCAGAGGCTGGTTGTTGTGTACCGCCTAATGTGGCAAATAAAAAGGGAATCACCTGAGCGATACGAGAAGGAGAAACCATGAGCACAACACCAAGCATGGAAATCAGAAGAATCAAACAGAAACCTGAAAGAAATATTTCTGGAACTTAATTAAAAAGTGAAAAATGTACAAAAACAAGAATTCGCTGCTTTACCGTTGGACTTCACAGCATCAGTGATGGTGTGTGCAAAAACACCTGAAGTCAGCGTTAAGATGGCGTTTCTGATCTGAACCACATCTGAAAGGTCAAAGTGGGAATGGGAAACTTCACACTGCAAAGATTCCGATTTGTTTAAATGTTTGGGTTGCTGTGTGTGACCCCTGCATCCTCCCCCCTCCCTGCAGGCCTGAACGACTAGGATGACTGGGAAGACCCAGACCAGTAACGTGACCAACAAGAATGACCCGCGCTCCCTCAACTCCCGCGTTTTCATCGGCAACCTCAACACAGCGGTGGTGACCAAGGCTGACATTGAGGGCATCTTTGCCAAGTACGGCAAGATCGTGGGCTGTTCGGTGCACAAGGGCTACGCCTTTGTCCAGTACGCCAGCGAGAGGAACGCCCGCGCCGCCGTGGCCGGGGAGAACTCAAGAGTCATCGCTGGACAGTCCTTAGGTAAGACGAGATTTCACTTCTGCTGGAAGTAAACCATTTTCTATAGGGGGGGTTACAGTTAGTCTCAGCTGGTCAGATTCCTGTGTTTTTGTCACGTTACAGTTGTAGTGCGTCTGTTGTTGGTTGTGTCCTTTATTGGCTTGGTGTTGTGTAGATCTTCTCTAGAGTTTGTGTTGTGAATTATGTCTTTTTCTAAACCTCCTGCTGCATTTTTGTTGCTTTTGAAAACACATGCACACACGCATGCACACACGCACACGCATGCATACACATGCACACACCCACACGCATGCACACACGCACACGCATGCACACACCCACACGCATGCACACAAATGCACACACCC
>BSAI01000017.1:1360175-1401941 GCA_036245035.1 Adrianichthys oophorus
CCCACACGCATGCACACAAATGCACACACCCACACGCATGCACACACACCCACACCCCACACGCACACACATGCATGCATGCACATGCACGCACTCACACACACACACACACACACACACATGCACACACACGCACATGCATGCATGCATGCACATGCACGTACACATACACACACGCACCCACACACACTCTTACACAAAGAAAACTTGTCATCTGTTCCAATGAAACTAAATATGAGCGTTCATTCCCACTTTCATCATTTACTTCAAATAAAATCCCAGGTTAGGTCTGAGTCCGTTCAGGTAGAACTTCCTGCTCCCGTTTTCTCCATCCTTTACCTGCGCTGAAGCCCCGCCCAACATTTTCTTGATTTATTTAGCTGGAAAGTAAATTTTCTGCTGAGGCTGAAGAGCATTTCAATGAGCGGAGGTTCAGCTGCCTCCAAGGTCTAAAAGAAACACTGAACCCCACAGGTGAATCAGCAACATGGAGGGAACACTAAGAGCCTTAGGCGTGGGGGTCAACTGAAGCTTCTCTATATTGCTTATTGATTAGCTAAAAGAAGCTTCCACAGAAAATAAAAGTCCTTCCAGTCTTTTCTGGATGATTAAGTACGAGTCAGTGAGCTTACGGGTCACATCTGGGGTCAGACCTCATGTCTGCCTGCTTTCATGAACTATTATGAAGCTGTTCTTGAAGAAAATCAAGTTTTCTTCAGAATAGTTGTTTACAGTGAGCTGCTGTGACCTTTGTAAGCGTTTACCAGGAGAGTTTTAGGATCTTAAAGCCAAAGTCATCACTGAAGAAGAAGGAAGATGGTTTCTCCACCCCTGCTGTTGGATGAACTTCCATCCCAAGTCTAGTCTGACTTTGGTTTGATTGAGCAATCAGACTGGAAACTGCAGAAACCTGAAGATGATGTTTAGCAACCATGTGACTTGAAGTGATTTCTGGTTTTAATTCTTATCTTTTCAAATAGTTTTAGTTTATTTTTCCTTCTTAGTGTGATGTTAAGTTTAGGTTTAAGGTGTGAAATCAGGTCTGAGTTACAAAACAACATCTGATGATGATGATGATGATGATTGGTTGGCGGTTACAAAACAAAGAGTAGAAATCATTAATGTCCTGATAGCAAAGCTTTTCACGAACGTCCGTGTTTGTGTGTTTCTGCTACAACTACGGTACATCTGGCACATCAGTCAGTGACCGAATCCAAATGAAGAACCTTCATGTGTTTGGAGAATGTCCGGGAAAATGTTCTCCTTGGTGTTCACATAACGTCTTGCTCACACTGTCGACCATTTCCTTTGTATTTTAATGCACAACTTTGTGAGTCTAATTCTACCATGAAAGAATGTGTGTTTTTGTCAGTGAGTGGGTGTTCTGGTTCAGTCCTGGTGTCTCAGGTTTGCCGGGGTCTTCTCCATGTTTCAGCTCCTCCCACTGATGTTTGACAGGATCTAGACCAGGGCTCACAGAGGAAGGATCCCTTCAGACCAAAGTTTTCTCTCAGCAGTTTTTGGTCTTTTGAGCTGTTTGTGTGATGAGCTGCTCTCCTGATGGAAACTTTAACTTGAAGCTGAGACTCTGGCTGCACATTTGATGCAGCAAGGCAGCCCAGACCATAACCAAGCCTCCTCCGTGTTTCACAGCAGGTCCTCTTTCTGTGATATCCTTCATCTCTACGTCTATAAACATAGAAATGATGTTGACAGAAGCTGCAGTTTAGTCTGGTCAGCTCTGGTCAGTCCAAAGGAAGTTCTACAAGAAGCTATGTGGTTTGTCCAAATGCATTGTGGGAAATTCCTGCCTGTTTTTATGATTTGGTTTGAACAGGGGTGTCATCCTTGGTAGTCTCCATATGGTTCCCTTTGGCTGAAACCCTCAACCCCCCGTACGGGTGCATGTGACTGAGGCTTTTGTTGGATTTTTTTAATGATTCAGCGTAAATGTAGGGTTATTTTCTGTAAAATTGAATAATTTTATATTTATTGTTTGTTGGTTCGCTATTTACCCGTTTTGGGGCTTTTCTTTCATTAGCAGGAGAGCTAAAAGTTTTTCCTTTTCCATGTGTAGCAGCTGTGGAGTTGGAATAAGAGATGCTTCTCCTGGGAGTCAATTTGCCTCCCAGCAATGTGCAAAGAAAGCTGAAGCTGCAAGTTGGATCATTGTGTTTAAAATACCTGGAAAACATGCAAATCTGCTAATTAGTGAGCTTCAGCGGCAGCACATTTCTACTCAAGAGTTGTTCTAGCTGTTCTGTTTCATCGTGTTAAGCGAATTTAAACTAACAGGTTCAACTGTTAACATTCAGGGAAAAAAACTGGGTTGTTTATCTCCTCCAGGTTTCTCTCAGAGAGACTTCATCACATTAGGATGAAAATAGTTTCACTGGCTGGACATAATCAGGACCAGAGATAAATCAGAGAAATTAACACCAAAGGGATTGATGAAGTCTTATCCCATTAAAATTCATATTATTAACAGCACAAAGTCAGGCGTCTAGTTTGCATCCACTTAAAGGCTCTCTCCTTGTTGTTATGCAGACTGTTGAATGGAGATGTTTGTGACAAACTGCAGACGTGTTTTTCTGTGTCAGGGCGTCTCGTTTAAAAAAACTAAAAAATCCAATGTTCTGGTTCACCACTGTAACAGACTCCCTTGTATAACACGTGCACACAGACATTAACAATGCACCGCCAATTTCAGAGGCATCCTCAGGAATGCGTCCCTCTGCACTGGAGATAATCTCCTCTGGCTTTTTTCTGCTGCCTCTGTGAAATTTAACCCTTCACGTCTTATCTTTAAAACATGAGCTTCATATTTGATTTGGCTTCTTGACACCAAGAAGAACCTGCGCCAAACAAGATTTGTTGATATCTTTGTCAGCACTTTAAGTCACTCCCAGCGAGAGGCGACAATCCTGCAGTGCCGTGGCAGGAAGGTCAGAATCAAGTCTGGGATGTCATGACTGCGCAGCGAGCAGGCGACCTGCTGAGGCCCTGCAACACCCCACGCCTGAGTGGATTTAATAGCTGGAACCTTAATTTCTTCTGACGCGACTGGAGAGCTGACAAGAAGACTTCAAGCTGTTCAGCAAATAAAAGTGACATTCAGCTTCAGTCCTCAGGCGGCAACTGCAGGTGATGAAGAACATGGAGATTCTGCTCTGGTTCCTGCAGCTCAGCAATCTTCCTCCTCATTTCTGCTTCTGCGTATTAAAGTCAGACAGAGATGCGTGGATATTTCCTCCCTCATTTTTTACAATCAGGCCTCTCATATCCTCTTCAGGCGATGGAGCTCTTCTCTCAGAAGGTTGTAGCGCCTCTCAGTGGTACAAGTGTATACTGCAGATTTTACAATGATTTGTTCTGAAAAAATATTTTTTATCACATTGTTAAACCTTTGTTAAATCAGATTTAAAAATAAATAAACGTCCCTGTCTTAGTTTGTGGGTTCGAGGGCGGTGCAGCCAGAGCAGTCTCCATGATTTCTACAGTCAGGAAATGCTTACTATTGTAGTGATCCTGTACACGGCACCCGTGCATTGTGGGAGTAAGATTTGGTTCTGTTGAACCATGAGTGAGTTGGGTTGTGCTAGGCAAGACCTTTGCAGTGTTAAACCTGTTGTGTGGAATTTTCAGCTGGCATATTAAAAGGATTTGCTAAGGGCATCAGACTCCGCCATTTTATTATGCCTCCTAAAACCCTCAGCTACCCGGGGTCCTGCGGTGTATGAGACACGGGTCAGCTCATTCGTTGACCAGAGCAGTTTAGACGGTAGACGCTAGCATCTTGCTAGTTAGCATAGCTGAGTTCTGCTCCATCCAGGCCTACGTGATACGATGGCCGCTACATTGGTGTCAGAAGTGGGATCGTTGCTGTCAGTGAGACGCAACGATGGAGCAGATAGCTAGCGCTATAGAGCGACTGACCTTAGAAAACAGTTTACTTCGGGAGCGCCTGTGACAAGGCACAAGACAAAAAGTCTCGGTGCATCGCCAACCAGATGGTACCAGTGCTCCCCGCCCAACAAATCAGGCGACTCAAGCAGGACTCCAAGAATCCTCATTGGCAGTCCTAACCCCTCCGGCTGCAGAACAGAGGAGCAACATTACTCGAACCCCTGCAAAGCTGCCAAGATTTAGCGGGCTGACTCCGCTCGAGCCTTACCTCGCCCAAGTGGATTTGGCAGCTTTGCATGATGGGTGGAGCAGCAAGGAGACGGCTATCCACCTGGCTCTTGCTCTGGAGGGTCCAGCCCTTCAGGTCTTAGTGGACTTATCTACAGAAGAGCGTTGTGACTTGCAAGCCATTACTGCTGCCCTTAACAGACCTCCAGTGAGCAAAGCAGAGAGCAGCTGATCAGCAGGCGGCGGCGTAGCTACACATACGACATGGCTACCCTAACTTTTCAAATGCAGCAAGGGAAGAGCTAAGCCTTCATGCATTTCTGCGGGGTCTGACGCCTGAACCTCTGCGCCAACACGTGCGTCTCTCCCTTCCCATCACCCTTGGGGAGGCACTGGGAGGAGCTGAACAGGCAGAGGAAGTTTTGTGTGCTGGATCAGCTGAGAGATCACCACTGGTTAGGGCTGCTGACCAAGAATTGGAGGACTCTGTGCAGGAAGAGGTCAGCCGAGCTCAAGCAGTTCGAAACCCACGGCGCCGGATGACTCCCAATTGCTGCCACCGCTGCGGAGAACCAGGGCATTTTGCCAGAGACTGCTCAGCACCAAACCCCCGACCCAGACCCCAGGTTGCTCCGGGAAACACCAGTGGGGTGAGGCAGTAAGGGGACCCTCACCCCAAATGACACCCTGTGGAACCATCTCTCCATCTGTAGGCCGCTGTGGCCCAACATGTGGATTATATTTGGACTGTTTAATTGGTGGCCAGCCACGCAGTGCTTTGATATACAGAAGGTTTTCAATCTGTCTTGTCAAGACGGGACTGTTACCAGGGACTTCAGGCTCCCTCCCAGAGGGTTGGGTTCCTACTAATACTGCACTCCTCACCGTGACAGGTGAACGAACCATCATGCCAGGGAAAAAGCTGTTACCCGTGGCAGTTGGGGCTAATATATCTGAACATGAGTTTTGGCTGGCTGACATTCGAGATGACTGCATTATAGGGCTTGACCTACTGGGTCGCTGGGGGGCATGTGTTGATGTGTCACGAGCCTCGCTCTGCATAGACACTGAGATCATCCAACTGCAGTTCGGAGGAGGCTGCAGTAAGGAGCAAAGGAGCACTGCAGCCCACCGAAGAAAACCTCCACATCAACGCCACCGCCGTTGGCAGCCCCGGAAACTTCAAAGAAGTCATGGAGTTCAAATTGTTACATCTGACACTTCTCTAACTCCTGCCCCATCCCCCGAAACTGTGGCAGCGATTAAAGAGCTGGAGCAACGAAGCAATGCTCACCTTAACGGGACACAGAAGGAGCAGCTCCGGTGCTTATTGCAGGAGTTTGGGGACATCTTTGCGGCTCGTGAAGAGGACTGCACCAGAACAGGTCTGGTCCAGCACCACATTGACACTGGGGAGGCTAAACCAATACGCCTTCGCCCACACCGCCTGCCACTAGCGAAGCACCATGCAGCTGAAGGACTGATTAAAGACATGGAAGCTAATGGCATTATTGAGCCCTCAGAAAGCCCCTGGGCTGCACCTGTGGTTATGGTAAGCAAGAAAGGTGGTGGATGGCGCCCATGTGTGGACTACAGGCGCCTTAACGCAGTGACTCGCAAAGATTCCTATCCCTTGCCCCACATTGATGATGCGTTGGACTATGTGACTGGCTCGTGTTGGTTCAGCTCATTGGATTTACGCAGCGGGTACTGGCAGGTGGAGCTAGCACCAGAGGCACAGCCCAAAACAGCATTCACCATTGGCCAAGGACTATGGCAGTTTAAAGTAATGCCATTTGGACTTTGTAATGCTCCGGCTACTTTTGAGAGACTCATGGAGTGGGTTCTGAAGGATATCCCCCTCACCCGCTGCATAGTGTATTTGGATGACCTGCTGGTCCATGCCCAGAACTTCACAGAAGCTGTCCAGAATCTGCATGAAGTCTTTGCTGCAATTCGACAGGCTGGGTTGCGTCTAAACCCAACCAAGTGCACCCTTCTGGGCCGTCAAATACCGTTCCTAGGTCATGTCATCAGCGAGGATGGAGTGGCAACTGACCCTGCAAAGGTTGCGGCAGTGAGAGATTGGCCCACACCATCAAACACCTCTGAGCTACGAAGCTTCCTTGGCTTTGCATCCTACTACCGCCGTTTTGTTAAGGATTTTGCCACCATTGCCAACCCCTTGCACCGATTGACAGAAAAAGGCAAGCATTTTGAATGGTCTGAGGGGTGTGCGGCAGCCTTTCAACAGCTTAAGACTGCCCTTGCTGATGCCCCTGTGCTGGCTTTTCCTGATCCCAGTCAGCCATTCACTTTGGACACTGATGCAAGCAATGTGGGGATAGGAGCCGTGCTCTCCCAGCTGAGCAAAACGGGTGAAAAGGTTGTGGCCTATTACAGCTGCAGCTTAAGTCGACCAGAGAGAAACTACTGTGTCACCAGACGGGAGTTGCTGGCTGTAATTTTAGCGGTAAGACACTTTCGGCCTTACCTCCTGGGCGCAAAGTTCAGGCTACGAACCGACCATGCCAGCCTCACCTGGATGTTAAACTTTAAACAGCCTGAGGGCCAGGTGGCAAGGTGGTTGGAGATCTTACAGGAGTATGATTTTGAGGTCCAGCATCGGCCACAGGACGCCAACACACTAATGCTGATGCCCTCTCCAGGCGCCCCTGCCTCATCGATGAGGGTCGCCATTGCCTTCGCCAAGAGGGACGGGAAATCGGACCCTTGGCAGCAGTAGCCTGCTCAGTTGATACCAGGTCTGAAAGGGAGCCATTCTCCTTAGAACAACTCAAGGAGCAACAGAAGGCTGATCAGGAGCTGGCTGAGGTGAGAGGCTGGCTGGAGACCCAGAGGCGTCCAGACTGGTCAGCTGTGTCTTTCCACGGACCGGAGCTGAAGATTTTGCACTCCCAGTGGGGCAATCTGGAGCTTCACAACGATGTTCTCTATAGGAGGTGGCGGGCACCAGGTGCAGGTGGTGACCATGTTCAACTCCTGGTGCCCCGCAACCTTCGCCAAGAGGTCCTCCATTGGATTCATGGTTCAGCTGGGGCAGGGCACTTTGGAAACAACAAAACAGTACGGCGGCTCAGACAAAGGTTCTACTGGCCAGGTTGTCGACAAGATGCAGAACTGTACGTCCACTGCTGCGACATCTGCACTGCTCAGAAAGGACCCAACCAACGTTCACGAGGGCCTTTGCAGCAGTACTTAGTGGGGGCACCCATGGAGAGGGTTGGTGTGGACATTTTAGGCCCTTTTCCCACCACTGACAATGGGAACCGCTACGTCCTTGTGGCCATGGACTACTTCACGAAATGGCCAGAGGCGTATGCAGTCCCAGATCAAAGTGCCACTACCACAGCACAGAGGTTGGTGGATGAGATGTTCACCCGGTTTGGAGTTCCTGAGGAGCTACATAGCGATCAAGGACGGAACTTTGAGAGTCGGCTGTTCAGTGAAGTTTGCCAGCGCTTGGGGATTAAAAAGACTAGAACCACGCCTCTTCATCCACAGAGTGATGGGTTGGTGGAACGGTTTAACCTTACTTTGGCCACTCAACTTGCCATCCTTACCAGCCGTCACCAGAGGGATTGGGACCAGCACTTGCCCCTTGTGTTATGGGCATACCGCACTGCTGTCCAGGAGTCTAGCTAGTGCACCCCGGCAGCCCTAATGTTTGGAAGGGAGCTACGAACACCGGTGGATCTGGTGTTTGGACCTCCACCTGAGCCTGAGATTATGGGTGGCCCAGAACTGGATTATTTTCGGCGGCTGAGAGGGCGGCTTGATGAGGTACATCAAGTGGCGCGAGAGACTCTACAGGAAGCCGGGGCCCGTCAGAAGCGGGCGTATGATTCCAGGGCACATGGACCGCCGCTCGCACTTGGGGATCAAGTCTGGGTGTACTGTCCAATGAGGAATCGGGGGCTTTCCCCCAAATTGACACATCACTGGCAAGGACCGGGGGAGATCTTGAACCAGATCTCTGATGTGGTGTTCCGGGTCCGCCTGCCGGGTCGTGGACGTCAGGTGGTTCTCCACAAAGACCGGTTGGCAACAAACCGACCCATGGCCCCTGTGCAACAGACTGACGAAGTCAGTGATGGCTCCATACCCCCCAACATCGATGCAGAGAGCAATAATAATGGACTCAGACCCGAGCCTGGCTCTGGTAACACGCCAAAGGGAAGGCCAGTGCGTGTACGGCAGAGACCTGCATACTTGCAAGACTTTGTACTGGAAGACATTTAAGGGTAGTGAGGACACTTAACCCTCTAAGAGGGGGGCTGTGTAGCGATCCTGTACACGGCACCAGTGCATTGTGGGAGTAAGATTTGGTTCTGTTGAACCATGAGTGAGTTGGGTTGTGCTAGGCAAGCCCTTTGCAGTGTTAAATCTGTTGTGTGGAATGTTCAGCTGGCATATTAAAAGGATCTGCTAAGGGCATCAGACTCCACCATTTTATTATGCCTCCTAAAACCCTCAGCTACCCGGGGTCCTGCGGTGTATGAGATACGGGTCAGCTCATTCGTTGACCAGAGCAGTTTAGGCGGTAGACGCTAGCACCTTGCTAGTTAGCATAGCTGAGTTCTGCTCCATCCAGGCCTACGTGATACGACGGCCGCTACACTATCAAAAGTCATATTTCAGAAATTAATTATTAAAAAATGAAAATATGAGAGAAATAAAACTAGTATGTACTCCCCATTTTCATCTGAATGTCCTCAAAGCAGTTTTTTCTCCTTGTTCCTGTCTGCATGAACACTAGATGGCGATGAAAGCTTTGCACTGATACTGTTATGCAGTAAATATGTCTATGACTGACACCAACAACATGTGCCTCAGCTTCAGGATGAGGAGAGTCTGCACAAAGTCTGCTCTTCAGACTTGTTTTTACACATTACAGGTTAAAAATTATGCAAACTGATCTTGAGTTGTCTATAAATACAATTTTAGAATCATTAATAAACGTAAACCATCCTGCATGTACACTGGACATGATGGGATAGGCTCCAGTAACCCAGTTAACCAAGTAGGGATGAAGTGTGTTTGGAAAATGGCTGGACAGATAAATGGACAGACGGATGGATGGATGGATGTATTAAATGAGCCTTTGGTTAACCTCTCAAACACATTACAATGCTCTGCTGCAGCTGTGTCAATCTTTATATTAAACTTGTGATTTTTTTTCCTCCATGGATTTCAAAGTAAAATGAACATGCTGGAACGTTTAGTTTAGCTCGTGCTGAGCCTCCATGACCAATAATGAAAGTGACAGTCCATACCTCAGATAAAGCTCCTGGGATGTTTGCCTGAGGAGGAGATGGTTTTAGGTCCCACAGTGATGTCATTACATGAAGCAGGAATAAACATTGTGAAGACGAACAAACCAACATTTAGATTTTTTAACCTTAAAGCAGCCCTTTGGATTCACAAAAATGTCTAAAACAACTTTCCAAAGTTTTTATGTGATGGATTAACAGCATCTTCCCTGAAATGATTCAGGTGGACCTTTGGGGACATTCTATAAACCTCAGAAGCTCCTGAAGAAACTCCATGCCAACTCTTTCCTGAATTGGTTTCCTTTAAAAAAAACAAAAACAAATGTCATGTCTGAGGCAGCAAAGTTGAAGACTCACTTTAATGAAAATGGTGTTTTTGGTGTTTTAAACATGTTTTGTTTTATTTTCTGATGATGGAGGACATACATAAAGACAATTAGAATTCACATTTTATTTCTGAGTATGTCTTTATTCAAATCGTTGTGAATCAGGAGCAGATGAAAAAAATGCAGCTGGAAAAAGATTGTGATGTAGAAAATACTCTGGGCGGGGCCACAAGCTTCCGGCTCCGCCCCATTCTGATGCATCCACTTTCAGACAAATAGATCCATGAACGTCTTTGTTTTTCCTCGTCTGAGCTGGAATCTGGATCAGAACTGTATGGCTGGATTGATCTGAAATTGATCACCATTTTGTTGCAGCGCTGTTAGCTTGGGGTGTGAGGGGCTGTAAGCTAGCGGGAGAGTATCTTGATAGATGGATGGTGGGAAGTGGGGGTGGGGTTGCTCAGCGGCAGTAGCCCCGTCCACAACTCAGAAGTGAATTGGTAATGAACTCCTGACGCTCTGCAGAAACTATGTTCTAGAAAACAACACAGGGTTTTTGGATTTTGGCAAAAAAAAAACGGCCAAATCATGAAAACACAAGTTTTATGAAAACACTGAAAATAGATCAGAAGATGATCAGAAACAATGACTAATTATTGAAACAATAAGTTTTAAAGAAAACAAAACTATATCAAGTCTGAATTCAAATCAGACAAAAGTTGAACTTTAAAAACATGTCATTGTTGATAGTTTTATTTTCTGCTAAATGTCCATCTTGCTCCAGTCCTGCGTGTCTCCTGTGATCCTCTAACCCCTGATGGAATGAACCTGGATGAAGGTGAATCTGTGCTGCTGCTCAGCGGGGTTTTCGCGCACTGACGTGATTAACACCGTTTCAGTCACGCACGCGCGAGAATCTCATGAATGTTATTCTGTACAAAAGCGCGTGTCCGTGATCTCAGAGCTTCAGTTGGGCTCACCCGTCGGCGAAAGGGGGCGTTCCCCCCGGGGCTCCGCAGGTGAATGGTACAGTCCTGTCTGGAGACAAAGCACCGGTGGCGGCGGCGCTCACTCTGACGGGTTCGGCGGGAAAGAGGCGGTGACGGCGGCGCGCGCTCCTCCGCGGCGTCATGACCATGTTCAAAGGCAGGCGACGCCACCACAGACGTAAGTCCGAGCCTCGCGCGGTTTGAGGATTGATGAGGAAGTGTCGGGTCATCTTCATGTGGAAACTAAAGTTTGTTCGGTGTGTTTAAGGAAACGTCTAAAAATGAATCCCGCACGAGAACGCTCGGTGACGTCATCAAGCTGCTAGTCTCTCTGCTAACATGTGTGAAACGTTTCTTTGGTTAAAGTAGGACGTGAAAGCAGCTGCAGTCGCATGTTGTTTTGCATGCATCTCTGCTGCAGGTTCTGCAGGATGCCAGAGGTTCTCTGCTCTCCAGAGTTTTCAGACTCAAACTCTTCCAGGCTTCTCTGCTGAAGCTTCTGAAGCTGAAGATGCAGCATCCTCCTCTTTCTGAGTCTGTGAAGGTCCATTTGGACCGCCTGGAAGATCTTCTGAAGAGTATCGGAGAAGATGACAGAGTCCTTCGTCCTCACAGAGGACCACTGCTTGATCCGTTTTTGGAGCGGACCATGACAGTTCTGCACCACTGTGGAAACCATGCTTTAAAACCAAATAGTGTTTATTTTCATCCAACGTTTACATGTAAACAAAAAAATCAGATATTTATCAGATTTCCTGATCAGGTCATTGAAGGATGTTGGTGTTCTCCTTCCAGCACATCCCATCAGGGGTCACCTCAGCAAATCAGCTTTCACTGATCTGCACTTTGTAGTTCGGCAGAGAGTTTTGTGCTGGTTGCCCTTCCTGACACAACCCTGCGTTTTATCCGGGCTAGGGACCGGCACAGGGAGACCCAGACCCGGGCCCTTCCTGTGGCTCCAAATCATCAAAGGATGTGATAGACATAATCAAAAATCCTCTGATAGTAGCACTAATGAAAATGTTCTGCTGTTTGCAGTTAATCAGATTACTGTTGTTGTTTAACATCTGAAAACCTGTGGAAGATAAAAGTCCATGACCTGATGTTGAAGCGTGATTGGAAAACTTCCTGGAAAACCAGGAAGATTGATCACGGGTGTAGAACGTTCAACCATCGGTTTCCTCCTGTTGGATTGCAGATGAAGAGTCCCACAGTAGAAAACAGAGCATCAACTCTGAACTGGACTGAAGCAGATGTTTGAAAAGAGCAGAAAGGATTTTTAATGGGTTTTTTTAAGGTTCAGATGAAATCTGATGATAAACCAAACCAAACCTGATTTCTAACCGGATTCCTGCAGAGCATGTAAGCGCGTCAGACCGATAAACTGTAGGTTTATCAAACAGAAATGGTTTATCATAGGAGATCTGACTTATGCCATGATGCATGAAGATGCTTTCAGAAGAAATCTCTGCTCTGAATTGTAGGTCTCCTCTTTTGTTAAAGACAAACAGTCCAGAGCCACAGCAGTGAGTCAGCAGTATTTGTGTGTTTTACTTTATATCTGTTTTTGTCATCATTTTTAGTTTAGTTTTTCTTTTATTTTTGTTGCAGCAGAAGGTTTTTTTTGCTAATCTCCTAAAACCAGATTTCTCATTTTCTGTGGCCAAACGCTCCGCTGTAGTCATTAAATATTTACATGAAAGGCAACGACACCCAAAAAGCCCACCGCTCCTCAGGATCAGTCACTTTTTAAAAAGGATTTCCATCTTAAAGAAACTTCCTGGAGTTTTTACAGACAAGTCTCGTGTCAGTGACCAGCAGGTTGATTAAATCTGTCACATCAGCTCTTCCTGAGTCAGTCATTTTTGACCCGTTCCGTCTGTTATACACCCACTCCCATGAAAATGGCGTTTTTAACATGTTCTTGTGGCATTTTTCTGATGATGAAGCACATATTTAAAGAGAATCAGGCTTAAAATTGGATTTCTGGGTATTTTTTACAATTCAAATTGTTGTAAATCAGGAGCAGGCAAAAAGACTTAGTTTGAAAAAAGATCGTGTTTGTGACGTGGAAAATTTTCTGGGCGTTTCAAAAGCTCCCTGCTCCGCTGGGTTCCCGCCAACAACTCAGGGGTGGATTTCTAATGACGTCCTGCCGTTCTGCAGAAACTATTTTCTAGATAATGACACCAGTTTTTACATTTTTGTCTTAAAACGGCTTCAACATAAAGAGAAGGCCACTGTGGGAACACATTGAAAATAGATTAGAAGAGGGGTGTCAAACATACGGCCCACGGGCCGCCAGGTGGTTTAATCCGGGCCAGTCGTGAAGAGAAAAAAATATAAGGATGTTGAAACAAAAAGCAAGTTTCTAGCCCATTCTTATGGCGAGTTATGGTTCTTTAAAGAAATGACCAAAAGGTTCAATTCCACCACAAGGAGGAGCAAAGGAAAAGCCAGACCTCCATGGCAAGAGATCCAGAAATAAACAGCAGATCTTTGCAGGCGTGTCTCACATCTGGATAAGATGCAGTTTGGTTCCCCCTGCCTCAGCGTTGTTAAGTTGCTATAAAAATGATCAGGTGTGACAACACAAATTACCAAAATGTTGTTGTCAAAAAAGAGAATGGCCAACGTGGAGTTCTGAGCTTTCCAGGAAAAATGGACAGAGTTTTATTTATTTATTTACAAGGTCTGTCATGAGACTCGGGCAGCCAAATGAAGGACAGACTCCAGACATTTATTAGTGAAAGCACCGACATCACAGATGTTACATATGGTGAACTGGTCACATGATGTCAGTCTGGTCACTGATGGCGCCTCATCAATGGTCAGGAAGAACACAGGTGTTGACACAAAATTCAGGCAGAAGGTGCAGGTGAAACGCAGGAAAAGATTTCGGACATTTCATTGACTTTTTCACACTAGAATGACATGAAATGTGTTGCTGCACAGGATTTGAACCCTGATATTGATGAGCCGTGCAGAGTTTCAGGAGAGAAAGGGAGCGTCACTCCAAACTCTTATGTTCACGAATGTTGTCAAGTTTAAATGAGTTACATTTTTCACCGATTTACACATTTGTATTTTAGGTTGGGTGTTTATTTTTTTCCATTGCCCTTTCTTGAGTTTACTATCAGGATTGCGTTGATGTCATATGTAAAATATTCAGTCTGTTTAAAATTAAATAAACCTTTTCTTTTTTCTGTGAAATGTGTTTTATTTGAAGTCCATCGGCCTCTGTGACTATTCCGTCTAAGAATAGCTAAAAAAAACTCCAGTTGCTTGAAGGAGTTTTTTTCCAACTGAGAAAAAGGCAAAACTTAGACAAAGCTACAGATAACAAGTTAACAAAGGTTATTTTGCTGTTGTGTTAATGCACTTGAGATCAGACGGGTTGGATGAGTTTGAAGATGACCGCAGAGGGACTTTAACTTTACTGGAGAGCGTGGAGTCGGACCCCTGAGCTTCAGAGCAGATGCTGCAGCCGCCGGAAGCAGGTCGCAGCTGTTCTCCAGCTGCTGTGTGCAGGAATGAGCAGGTGGAGATGCAGACGTTCTCGGGTCTCTGAGCATTTCCCGGCTGGAAGAGGCGAATACTTGCATGATAGAGGACCGATGTAAAACTGGAAGAAGGTCCATTAGCAGCTTCTATGTGAAAGACAAAACCATCTCTACCTGTGGATGTAGAAACACCTTCATTAATGAAAAAGTCCTTAGACACTGAAGTCTGAAGTTCTGCCTCTTATGCTACATTTTTTAAACCAGGAACATCTAAACTCTAAACGCTGCTTTTAAAGCCCATCATCCAGTTTAATAGGAAAATTAGAGCTGCCCATCATTATTATTAGAGCTGCCCATCATCAGCATTATTCCATAAAAGGAAATACTATCTTTATGTAAATACCCTTTTAGAGTTTCTAAAGAACGCCGAGGCAGACAGACAAACTCGTTTGTTGCCTAGCAACAAATTTCCTTCAGTAAAAGGACAAAAGAAGCGTTAACACCAAGCTGAGTGGAAACTGGAGTTGATTTTAGCAGAATGATCTTCAGAGGTTTCAGCTGACAGAATCCAGAAGGTTCTCTGCGTTCTCAAGCTCAGATTCAGGGTTCATTAGGAAAAAATGAACTCGAAACAAAGATGAAGCTGGAATCTGACTTCTGCTCAAAGGGTCTGTTTGTTCTAGAATAAAAACACAAGATCTTTTCAATATTCCAAGCACACATCCTTATGATTCCCATGCTTTGCATACGATCAGCACGATGACGGTGATTGATGGCATGATGAGAGGCAACGGCGTTCTTTTTAGAGAGCTTTCTCTTAATGAGGATAGCAGGGGAGCGGCGGAGGCGTGGAGCGGCCCTCATGTGTCTTCATCACGAGGACACAGCTGTCCCCTCTGTGGGGGTCCATGAGGGCCTGGAGCAGGAAAAAGAGCCTCCAGAGATACCGATGACGGCCAAACCGAGGGATTTGTTTTCCTGTTTAGATGATGTCAGTTTTTGAGACAGCTGTTTCTCATTTCAATTGTTTGTTTCTTTAAATTAAATGTTATAGTTTAGGAGATTGTTGTTAGAAACCCATCTGGACATTTTCTGTCATAGTTCACCTGCGCAGGCGAACGCTGACTCATTTTACAGCGATGATCTCTCCTGCTGCGTCTTTGCGCCTGACCTTGAGCTGCAATCAGGATTATTGAACGGATACAGCCGAGAAGATGGCCGAGCGCCCGAGTTTTAGTCTGGCAGCTGTCAATCACCATGGAGCTATGAGGCGCGTGCCGTTGACTCGCGGTCTTCTGCATCCGATTGGTTTTCGTTTACGTTCTTAAAATAATCCTCGCTTTAAATGAACAGCTTTCATTTTTTTCTTCTAGCCTGCAGCTTCTTCAGGAGGAGTTTTTCTCACTTTATCTCTGCAGCTAGACCAGGCATGAGCAACTCCAGGCCTGCAGCGTCTGCATGATTTCCAGATATCCAAGCCCTACTCATGACTGATTATGTGGTTCAGGTGTGTCCAGTCAATCAGAGCATGCCAGAGCATGGTATGTTGGAACGCATGCAGGAATGCGAGGCGGAATGCGGGCCTCGAGGCCTGGAGCTGGCTATCCCTGAGCTAGACTCTCACAACGATGTTTGTTTATTAACGCTTTTGGATTCGTTTATTTACCTGCTTTTCCAGACATCAACATGGCAGGGGAACCAAAACCTTACAGGCCTAAGATTGGCTCCAAGAGACCGCTCTCGTCCCTCTACAGGTCGGTGTGAAAATTGCATTTGTGAATGTTTGCTATTCATCATTGACAGAAGGTCTCGGCTCCTCGTATTTTATTTTGATAATTTCCCCCGTGCTGACCTGATGTTTTCAGACTCATCAACGAGAGTTTGATCTGGACAGATATGACACATGATTCATTTGTCACATCATATGACATGAACCTGCCTCCTTTAGCTGCTCAGCTGAAGACGGAAGCAGAAGGATTTTCCCTGAAAACCGGAAGCTTTGACACCTTGGTGTTTCTGAATCCCCTCAGAAATACGGTGGTTTTACTTCCTCTGTGTTATTTCACAAAGCTGTCCTCTGATCGTGTAAATCAACCTGCTCTGGTGATCCAGACTGTATTTCTGTTCCCTACCACAGCCTCTGACTTCTTCAGCCACTTGAACCAACGTCTGCTTCCGCGAGTAGCGAGTCCTGTAGTGGTGACTTGGTGTGCCTGACTCTTCTTTTGAAAATGAGCTTCAATCTGGAAGTCATATTGCTGTTTGGACTAATCTGAGATGAAACTCTCTAAATAGATGGGTAGACGAGTGCCAGTCTTCAGTAGGAAAGCGTTCTCAGTCATACCTGCTCCTTAAACACGAGGTTCTGTTCACCTGCAGAACATTTGTGTTCTGAAAGACAGATTCCCGTTTTTGTCTTTTGTAGTTTCTACAGACATAAAGGAGATGTTTTAAAAATGTCAAACTCTTTGTTCAGATGTTCAGTGGGTCTCAAAGTGTGTCCGCTGTCTTCTGTGTTCACAGCGGCTACGAGTTTGACTTTGACTACTACAGAGATGATTTCTACAGCAGGTATGTTTGAAAAGAAAGACCTTTCAGACATTTTCACCTCCTTTTGTCAGAAAGGTCTCCTCATCTTTTTCTTTTTTTACTTCAGTTCTTCTTCCCATTTCCAGCGATGAATAAAGAGGATTTTTAGAAGAATGTCTGCGTTTCCACTGTATTATCCCAGCTCTCTGAAAGGTTTTTGTTCCTCCTCATTGGGCTCACTAATGAGGCTTTTATCTGCTGCATGTCAGATGTTTCCTCTTCCCCTGCAATGGAGGACTTTGCTCCAGCGTTTCTGTTGGTTTGTTTTCTGCTTCTGGATGTCCAGCAGAACTGAATCCTTCAGCTGCAACAGAGGAGTGCAGCTTTGACAGCTTGATGCGTCTCAGACGAATGAGAAGGAGATTTTATGGCTTTGGCGCCGGTCGCCATGAGCGTCTGTCATTTATATAGCGAGGCTGTCAGACAGGTCATTCATATGATGGGATGGGAGACCACTCCCCTTCAGACCAGCCGAAAGCAGAGGAATTCCTTCAACCTTCTCTGTCTTTTCGTGTCTCCAGACTCTTTGAGTACCACGGCAGAGTTGTGCCCCCGACTCGCGCCGTCATCCCCATCAAACGCTCACGCCTGGTCATCCCATCCACACGCAGAGCCAAATCTTCCTTCCTGGTCAGGGGCTGCTCCTCCTCTTCCTCCTCCTCCTCCTCATCCTCTCGAGCACTCAACATCAGATCCTCTATCACAGTCCCAAAATGTGAGTTTGTTTTGCTTCTGTTTCAGTCATTTTCACTCCCAGGTTTAGTTTTCCGGAAAGGTCTGCCTCATTTGGTCATATCTGGGAGTTTGCCTGAACTCTGACGCTTTGATCGCAGTACAAACGTCGACCAAACCAAACAGAAGTTTGTCGTTTTGCCATGTTTCTAAAGGGCAGGTGTTGTGATCTCAAAAATGAAAGTTGTACTTCTATGCTTTTTTTTAAAGATTAATGTTATTATTTTTATGGCTGATCTTATTTGTCCATATTTATGTGCAACCAGCACAAAAAGTGATGCACATTGCCGCTTTGCCCGCACGTGTTTTAAGTGCGTCCCAGACTGGATTTTATTGTTAGCCGCATGTAGGCTAATAAAAAACTTAAAGACAGATTAGCTATCACATGTGTGAAATGTTTTCTCCGCATTTGATCATCTCCTGGAGGAACGGTGAACGGCAGAAACAACCGCACTCAGGAACCATTTGATGGCTTAACCCTCAACGTAACCGTAATTCTAACTTAACCCTTCCTCTGGGTCGGTGTGGCCAAGAAAAAAAGTTCAGCACTGGCCGCAAAAATTTCAAAAATTTCGTGCGAATAGACACTTTCTTTTGCTCTAAGGTGTCGCTGGAGAAGCAAAGTGTTACAGATAAGCAGTATAACATACGTTTACACACACGACATTTTAATATATCTACTGGTCACTTAAATTTAGGAATACATTTTTTGCTTAAGCAATAAATCTACTTTCAAAGTTTTTATGTTAGGTTTCTTCTGTTTTAATTCTCTCTGTCTGTGCGTTTTGTAAAACAGGTTTGACAGTCATCCCATAAAGATGTCAAATTTTCAAAGGCAAATCATTCTGGACCGAACTATTATTTTTAAACTGAAATTTTAACATAATACAAGTTTTATTACAAACAACAACTGCAAATCAGTGCAGCAGTCATGATAGAAAATGTGGGGATACTCATTCTCCGGAGAGGTGAATGAAAGGTGTGAGAGTTCTTCACTGAAAGAAATAAAGAGCCGTAAAGATCTTAAAATTATTTTAAAAATATGATGTGAATAATTGGTGCAAAAAATGAATTGTTTTATATAATGCTCTAAATCAAATGCAAGTTCTGTCAATAATAATAAACACCCGTTTCAGAATGACTTACTTTGTTCCTTAATGTACATACAGTGGGGATTGAAAGTTTGGGCCCCCCGGGTAAAATGTTCTATGATTGTGCATAAAGAACCCAAGGAAAGACTGAAGAATCTTCTAAAAGCATCATTTTACAAAGAAGACATCCTTTTAATATGTAAAAAAATGAAGCTTTATTTCAATCATTTACTCTTTAAAAATAACAGAAAACAAAATAAAAATGTTTGCAAAAGTTGAGGCACCCTGCAGAATTCATAGTATGCACCCCCTTTGGAAAAGCTGCGACCTGACAGTGTCATGGATTGTTCACAGTCATGGTTTGCAAAGACCAGGTTCATAGAATATTTCTGTGAGAAAATAACAGTTGTTATGTAGAGAAATATGGACACATTCTTTAACTGACGTTGTCCTCCACAGACACACAGGTTATTCAACTGTAAATACGTTATGTTTGGCAATTTAAGGGTTGTTATATAATGTTTTTTAAATTATTATTGGTTCATCTTTTTTATTATTAAAAAACTACAATGACAAAAGCAGAATGAACAGGTTTAAAGTCAAGTTTGAGGGAAAAGTCTGGTCAGTTTGAAGCTTCTGAGTTTTTTTAGTACTGTGAAGGTTGAAACTCAGTCATTTATTTCACAGATCAAACTCAAATTCTCCTTTCAAGAGTTGTATCTGATCAGGTCCTTTTGGATGGTCGTCTTCCATCTTTTGAATTTGTGCAGTAAAGACAGACCAGCTTCTCACTATCAAGAAGGAGCTGTTTCAGATCAAGACCAAGATTGACTCACTGCTGGGAAGGTTGGACAAGATTGAGAAGCAGCATCGCTGTGATGCTGGTAAGATCAGAGTCCGGCAGCGTTTGTTATCGTTGTTGTCCGGTCTTCTTTAAACGGACATCAGGAAATTACTGAAAGTCTCTTCTCAGATTCTGGCTGTCCTTAAAGGTAAAAACGGATGCTAGTTTGTCTCGCTGTCGTCTTTGCCAGAGAGGAAACAGGAGGAGGTGTGCGAGCGTCTCCATGGTGACGCAGCAGATCACTCTGGAGGAGAGGAGGCGGGGGGGGCCGCTGAGGTGGAAGCGGGGGAGATGACTGACGGCGGCGAAGATGATTTTGATGATGACGGCACCAGCGACATGGTGAGCAAACCAAGCAGCTCTCCTCAGAGACGCGCTCAGATTTCAGGCACTTCCTGTTTGTCTGCTTCTGCTAAAGCTTTGGTTTCCTGTGAGACCAAAGACGTAACTTTACATGATAAGACCGTTTTAGGGTCTTTGTTGAAAAATATTTATATGCTCAGTAAAAATACAGACTTGGCCTTAATGAAGAGGAAATGCATTCAGACAAAACTGTGTTCTTGTTCTGAACAATAATCCTTATTATTATTGGGATTTTTTAAGGGAAAGTAACGCTCAGTTTTCACATACATGACAACACTAAATGGTCATTTTTGTGTTGGTTTGACCTTTCGAAACTGAACAGCATAAAAAGCTAAATGTCTCAGTGTGATAAGCTCATTCTTCTTTGTTAAGAAGAGTTACAAAACCTACTCGTTCAACTGTATAAACCTAAAAAAATAAACTAAAAAGATTTGATCAAATTTCACTTGTGCATCCCATCAAATCCAAGTCAAGGCTCAGTGAAGATTAAAGGTGTAATTTGTGCTCTTCCAAATGAATACTCATCAGGATTATGTCATTTCAAAGACCCACTCTGATGAAAACAGTGTTTCTAACATGTTCGAGTGGCATTTTTCTGATGATGGACGACATGTAGTAAGAAAATTAACATTAAAATGACACGTCTGAGCGTTTCTTTACTCAAATTGTTGTAAATCAGGAGCAGACGAATCAAAAATCTTTTTTGTCACTCTGCAGTGCGCAGTGAATGTTTTCCAGCAGCTCTTTGGAAACATAAATACAAAGTACAAGAAAAAACGCAGTTTGAAAAAGATTGTATTTGTGACGTAGGAAATACGCTGGGCCGGCCACAAACTCCCTGCAAAGGGAACGGGGGCGGGATTGCTCCACACCAACAGTCCCGTCCACAACTCAGAGGTGAATTTGTAATGAACTCCTGCCGCTCTGCAGAAACTATGTCCCAGAAAACGACAGGTTTTTGGGCTAAAAACGGCGTGATCCTAATGAAAAAACCACTGGGAACTCTTAGAAAACAGATCAGAAGATGATGGGAGCAGGACTTCAATGCTTTATTAAGGTCCTTCTGTAATGTGAGGAGCTGATCTTTTTTTACTTTAGTTAAATCTCTGCTCACTACGTCTCTCTGCCAGTTTCCCCCTGGAAAAAATCTGCCATCACATCAGTACTGACGTGAAATGTTTAATTACTAGTGTGCCACAGGAGAGGTGACCCCCCCCAGAACGTGAATGGATTGCTCTGAAAGGGGTTGGTTTCCCTGCTCACTGGTCGGTTTGCTCTCATCTGTCCCAGTTTGTCCAAGTTCAGGGCTTTTCTTTAAGGCTCTGTGCTGCAAAGGTTTTTCTACCGACGCTCCACTGAAGAGACAATAAATCCATTTACTGCTGAGGTTTTACATTTTTCATGACTGCTGTAGTTTTCCTGAAACTGCTGGAGGGGAAAGGTGGATGCTCGGTTTCCCTCAAAGCAGAATGATGTCTTCATCTTTCAGTTTTGGTCTCAGGATGAAGACATAAAATATTCAACATTCAAAGAAGAATGCTGTTTCGATTGTTTCATTTCTGTCTCTTTCCTGCATTGCAGATAGACAACCACATATCAGACATTGACAACTGAAAAAGGTCAGTGTTTGGTTTCTGCTTCTACAACAGTTTTCTGACAGATTTCTCTTTGCTTCATGTGTTGGAACCAAAAGTGCCATAAATATTCAGTTCCTGACAAACTGCAGCAGCGGCGGAGATCGAAGCATCACCAGCTTTTTTTCTTTGTCCTTCAGACGAGAACCCGCAGCTCATCATCCATCAGAAGATCATCATCTTTGCAATTATCACTGAGACTTTTGCTGATGATTCAATAATTAGCTTTAGGATCTAAGCATCCTGTTGACCGTTGCCTCGTCCTGCTGCTCCTAAATACCTGCCAAAAAGGCAAATATCAGGGCATTCTTTAATGCTCTCTCTGTTTTCAACACCTGAAAACACAGTTGGGTTTTCAGCTCAACTTCATCCCGGAAGTTGGACTAATGGACATTTTTCTTCTTTTTTTCCCTGAAAGTCGACGCTGAAAAGAAGCAGAGAGATGAAGAAGTTGTGCCGCCGGATGCGATCCAAAGCGTCTGGATCCAGAGACGCCCATGGAAGGAGCAGTGACTGACGCTGGAGGAGAGTTCAGAATCAGAGCTCTTTTGCGTCATCTCAACTGAACATTTTCTAAACAGACAAATTACCTGAAAGCAATCATAGAATGAAAAGAAAAACATGGACAATGCAGTGAATCGTGCATTTAATATAATATGGTCTGTATTGTGCATCAAACTACAGTTCTGTGACCAGCTTTGCCTGTGTATTAATGTATGTTTCTCTTTCTGCGCACTGAAAACTGTGATGAACCTGGAAGCAGGCAGAGACTGAAATATGAATGTAAGAGAAACCTGTTTCCATTTGCTTCCTGTGATTTCTTTCATTTGTATATTTGGAGGAAATGTTCTGTACTGCGAGATTGCTTGCACTCTCAATTTGTATTTTGAAATGTTAACATTCTGTTTCTGATGACATTTTCTTTTTGGCAGCATGATTAAAATGTGAAAGCGATGATTCTTCATTTGCATTTGTTGCATTGGTTGTACAGTGAAGTTTTGACATAAATTTACTTCAAAAATTGCACTCTGGCTTTTATTTTGAAAGACAGTAATGTAGAGATTTTATGTTTTGTTTTGTAAAACACAGTGTACTCCTAGTGAATAAATGTCTGTTACATCTTATTTAGCAAATGTACTATCAGCCTGCACTTCTCTACACATTTATGTTTAAATATTGAAAAATGTACTCTGCTGAGCTGATGAAAGGCTAACAAAAAATGCAAATGGGCCTTTTGCTGTTTTTATTTTCTTTTACTGAAGCGTTTAATTCAATATTTTTATTTTATTCTATGGACAGTTACTTTACTTGTCACTGGTACAACCTAATTTAAAAAGTGCTCGTTGGTCAGTGAATCAATCATTAATACAAGAATTTACCAAAAATAATGTGCAACTAAAAAACAATAAGTGCATCATTTAGTCATTAAATACAAGAAATTAAACTAGTTCATTTGCATTTTAATTAAAAGATAACCAAGACGGCGAAAACTTTGTAATTTTGCATATTGTTTTTCTTTTAATTGGATGCTGACACTAATTTGATAAAGATTATTCACATAAAACAGTGTTACACATTTGCTAAAAATTTGCATTTTGTTTTTTTTTAAACCCCCCCCCCCCACAAAAAAAATCAGCATTCTGCCACTTTAGTCGGTTCCGAACATTTCTTTCTTGCAAACCCAGGACTCTTACCGATGAATGGAGGATATTTTGGCTGGAAAAGTTTTCCTTTATATTAACGTTTCAGCCACTTGCATTTAGCATAAAGAAAAATGTTTCTCTTAGTTCCAAAGAACATCTCGCTGCTCAGCTGCATTTAACCTTTAAAGAAGTTTTCCTGTCGGATTGAACCTTACTTTTCAGGTTTTAAATAATTTCTGTGAACAATTGTACTGATTTTTGTGTTTTGGGAGAAAATTTTGTCCATGTGTATTCCAGCTGCTTCTCTGTTTTCCTAAATCAACGCCCTCGATGACCCCCCTCCCCATGTGATGTGATGACAGCAGCAGATGGGGTTTCTAAATGTGTCTCTTCATTAGCAACCGGTCCTCACTTTCACAGGTGAAGGAGGCCTCTGATTGGCTGCAGGTATGAAGGCGTGAACGGCGCTGAGTTCAGTGATCAGTCATGCAGACTCTGGGATATGGTGACATTCCAGAGGGTCATGAACTTAATCAGATGCAGTTTCTGTAGCGGCTGGAAGAATTGTGATTTTAATGAGGATCTTCATCACTCCGCTCTGATTAGACTTTAATGAAGGAAGACAATCTCCTGCTCAACAATATTTTCTATTTAGAACGATTCCCATGTTAAGTTTGAGAATTATGTTTTTATATCTAAATGACTTTCTTCTGTTTGTTGTTATAATCTAGATCTGCAGCATTTCAATGTGATGGACTTTTTCATTTGGAACTAATTAGTGACCTTTTTATTCACTTCCAAGGCAGCTGTTTTCGTCACATTTATGTTTTCGCAAAATGTTCTTTTATTTAATGCAAATAAAACAATAGTATTTTTGTCCTTTTTTCCAATTCATTTAGTGGCAAAAGTATTTACTCTGGTTTTGAAATTTAAATTAAAGTGTAAAATGATCTCCTATATTCTTTTTGATAAAAAGAATGACATAAACTGCATTACTCTGTGCCTTCTAAGCATTAGGTGGAAAAGAAGCATTTCTCCCACAGCAGGAAGACAAGCAAACAAACCATGTGCTGCTATTCAAATAAAATAGAAAAATAGGCTACAATGTTACCAGGTTATGTGTAGAACAATTCTAGCACAAACAAGTGCAAGTGTTTTAGTTATAGCAGTGCAGTAAATAGGTAAAGGTTGCAGAACACCATTAGGATGCAAAGGATCATATTTATTCAGGAGCTGTGCCATTTAGAAAAATAAACATAGCTGTCAATCTTAAGTTTGTCAACACCACCCAACTGTATTTATAGTGGTGGTGTGATTACAGAGGTTTATAAGTCCAGCTCTGAGCAAATATAAGATCAAAAGTAACAGAAGTTCCTAAACAATGTTGCTTTAGCACCAACAAACTTTGATCAAAGTTTTGCTTTTTCTCTGGTTCAACTGTCTGATAGAAAAACACCTACAGGTGTGTCGATTTTACATTACAATAGTGTTTAAATTCTTTATGTTCAGGCAAATCTTAGGACACCTTCTGGGCTCTTCACATTTAATTGACCATTACAAGAGATGGCACGCTGGCCTTTTACCACTGTTCAACAAACGTAAAGAGGGACGCCATGTTGGAAAGGGATAAAAACAATGAGACACGGCTTAGCACGGACAGTAAAATGACCATAAAATGATTATATTTGATCCAATTTTAAAAAGAAAAACTAAGCTCATCACAAAAACCAGACCCACGTCATGGTATTCATATTTTTGTACAAAGTGCAACAGATTAATTACATTTCAAAAGTGACTCTATATAAATATGTCAATAAAGGAAACCATGCAAAGCTGATGCATGGTTGTGATTTTATTCAAATCCACACACAGACTAAAATTCAAACAAAAGCTGTTAGACTTCTCCGTCTGACATCGCTGCAGACCGCTTGCGCCCATTGTATGGGCTATGGGCCGGTCTCCACGACCCCTTTAGGAACCGACTAAAAACAGTACAGCCCTGATCCGGGGTGACCCACGGACGGGAGAGGTCAAACACTCATACAAATACCATGGTAATCCTCTATAAACCAAAGCATAGATGGTCCTGCCAGAAAACATGGAGAGAAGTCTAAAGCTACCATTGACTTTGAATGGACTACATCAGCCTAAATGATTGGTTCATCACGGTTCTGATTAAACTCACTCAGATCTAAAATGTTTTCTACAGGTTCTCCTTTATTGGCTGACGGTAATAATTTACTGTGAAAAGTCATATCCTTGTTTTTCCAGCTTTATTTGTACAATTTTAGCACAGCAGTGAACCGGCAACTTTACCTTTCCAACATGGCGTCCAGCTTTGCGTACGCAACAAGCTAGCGTGTCATCTCTAGCCTATATATAACTAATCGGAATCGATCGCATCATCGAAAATAAGTAAATAAATAAATAAACAAACAAACAGTTCAATAGGCGTAGGCATTAAAATTTCCCGGATGTTCCTAGTAACTACGTCATGTAAACAGGAAGTGTTTTTTCGGAAGCGGCGAGTTTAACTTTTCAGATTCATTTGTTAACGCTGTTTCCCTCTGGAACATTTTTAAGTTTATCATTTTATCTAGCTCTAGCCTCGTCGTTAGCAGGCAGTGAATGACGTAGCTAAAGTTTGACCTGGCTGCTGGCGGATTCGTAAAAAACACAGATTTTTAACAATTATTTTATATATTCATAGTTTTTCCTCGTTCGTTTTAACGTAACAACCGTCGCGTCTTAACTTTGCTCTCAGAAGTAATGTAAAAAACATTGAGATAAACGGCAAAAAAGACCAAAAGGTATGGAGGAAAGAGAGCTAAACCTAGCCAACAAGGAGCTAACGAGGTAATGCTAAACGTTCGTTACATCTTTACTCTAGACTCAGTAAAATGTTGTAAATTTGCGTGTTTTTTATGAACAGGCCCCCAGGATAAGTGATGTTCATTTACGACGCTGAAGGTCACTAAAGGAACATTCCTCTGTTCAATGCTGGATTCAGTTATGTTTGGAAAGTAAAGAATACATTGAACACCGTTTAGTGGGATGGTCCTTTAGTGCCCTCACTAATCGGAGGCTAACTTCAGCGTCATGCTCTATTTTTGACTTTGAGTCATGTCTTTATTAGAGGAAAGCAGTTTCTGATCATATGAACATTGTTGTTTTGCAGATTTTGATCGGACAACTTAAAAAAGAAACTGTTATTTCATGAGACAAATATCTTATTTAGAACATTCTCAGTTTGCAGGTCACTTGCTTGTGTTTTTAGCTGTGTAAATCATTCACAAACATTCTATTAGGAACTGCTGGAATACGAGAGTTTCTTTTAAATGAAGCTGCAAACTGGAGGTTTTTACAATTTTTGCTGATTTAAAAACAAGCTCTTGGTCTGTTGATGAACCCTAACGAAGCTAAAGCAATTATAAGAAAACTACAGTTTTGTGCTTGATTTATTGCTTTTATGTCTGCAACTGTAAAGTCAGCTGCTCTGCTCCCACCTTACCATGTAACCTGAAAGGTCAGAGATCACCACTTTGACACAATTAGAGGTCAGACTGAAAGCTTCTCTGGAACATCCTGTTAGGAAACTTGATGTTATTTCAGAGGTTTTTAAAGTACACACATCACACCATGCATCTATATTTCAGCGTTTTCAACTCTATAGATGTATAATTGTAATGTCTACCAAAAAGACACAGCCTGAAATAAATTGCATGTTTTAATTTGACTTTTTCTTTGTTTTCACATATCTAGAAAATAGAATTGGCAAACTTATTTGAATGATTAATTATCAATTTAATTCAATTTTTCATCTCGTTCAGTATTACAATACAGTTGTTTTAATGGGCTTCACACCAGTTTTTGTACAAAAAAACATAGTCACAAAATAAAAACAATTTAATAATATAATAACAATAGTCATAACCCTAAAATGAAGATAGTTGACAACCCCAATGTACCAAGAACAGAGTATTTATGGTGAAATTAGTTTATTTTCTATTGTTACCTCACTGTAATAAAGAAAAAAACGTAAAATGATGAACTTGTTAATTTTTCAGGTTTGTTTCACAATCTGTGTGACGTTCTGAAACTTTAGATCTATATTTGTTATTTAAAGATGTTTGTCGTTTCTGTGCAGTTATTTCTAAATGAAGGAAATGTGATCAGTAATGATCCTTCAGTTACAGCTTTTAATGTTGTGTTTATTCTTTAAATCTGATTTCTCTGTCTTCTGCCTAGTTTATTAGCCATTCCTGTGGGGTCTATGATCACTTCACTGAATCTGCACTGCAACCACATTTCAAGGATCCAGGGGCTGACTTCATCCTCCAATCTACGCTACTTGGACCTTTCCTCCAATCGTATTTCCAAGATTGAGGGTCTGAGTTTGCTCTCCTCTCTGAGGACTCTGAATTTATCCTGCAACTTGATCACCAAGGTTGAAGGTTAGTCTTTTCCTTCATTACTTTCAAGAGATGATAAATGTTCTACCTCTTGGAGTTCATTGAGCAATAATTATTTGCTATTGTGCTCTGTATTTTCTTCTGCAGCTCTCTGAGCTGTGAAATGAGTCACTTATTCATGTCCTCCCCTTTTGCATTAGGACTGAATGGCCTTGTGAACCTAACGAGATTAAACTTGTCCTGCAATCAGATTAATAACCTCACTGGTGAGTCGGATTGTGCTTAAGATCAAATACTAATGAATAAATCAAGAGATATTAGTATAAAAGTGTCCTTTATTCCCCTCTGACTGTCTTAGCACTCTAAAACTTACTTGCACTCATTTATCCCACACCTTCTCATTAGGTCTGCTGTATCTCCATGGCACAGAATACAAGCTCAAGCACCTCAGTCTCCATGGCAACCACTTAGACAGCATCGACCATCTCCTGCAGTGCCTGCTGGGATTACAAGGTTTACGCAATTTCACTTTAAAACAAGACGGCCAAAGCAACCCGGTGTGTGTTTCAGCAGGTACGAGCAAACAGCCTGCGTCTCTCACTGCAGCGATACAGAGTTTCTGGTCGTCTGAAACATTTAGTTTGACTGGACAAAGTTCTGAATCCTAGTGTCACCATCTCACCCCACCACCACAGAAAACCGTATTCAGATTGGCGGACTGAAATAAAGACTCCTGTCTGTTTCTGATTTTGCGTCTTGTTTGGGTTGAAGACAGCTTTCATGTACAGTCCTTTACCTCCTATCATCAGCACATACCTGTCAAAAGCTGGTTTCTACTGCTTGTTTTGTGGTCAGTTTGAAACAGTAGACGGAGTAAAAACTGTCCTCAGGTGGATTTTTACATTTCGTCTGCACCCCATTGGTGTAAAGATCACAAAAGGCTTTACTTCAACCAAGAAACTTCAGACTGGCTTTACAAAAACACACTTAAGAATGTTTTTAAAAAGGAGATGTTTAAATACGGCAACATACAATGATGTCCATGAAACATTTACTCGGTTTCAATTCTCTCAAATTCCCGTCTGGCTGCAGCATACTGGGACACTGTGATGGAGTCGCTGCCGCAGATCTTTGTTCTGGACGGTCTGGACCGGTTAAGACATCCATCCTCTCCAGGTTTAAGCAGCATCTGTGACATTCCTGGCCTGGAGGACTACGTGGACCTTCTGCTGTCCTCAGATACCAGTCACCACGAAACAGTAATTTTAAAAATCATTTTGCTGTTTACTTAAGTTAATTATTACTTATAATTTATTTAACTAGAAAAGTTTTTTTTTTAATCAGAATGATGGGTTGGATTTATCTACACCTTCATCTGAACAGACAGGTAGTCTTCCATCCATGGATGGATTCATCTGAACAGAGAGATAGCATTTTAGAACATTTTGCAAATGTAAAGAATCTGAACAGAATCTGACTGTAAGCTGCAGGTTATCTCGACAAAAAATGTCCTTAAAGCCCCCAAATAATTCAATTTCAGCTGATAGGAAGCTAAAATATTTTGAATGGGTGAATTGAGGTCACCGTTTAGATGCTGCAGCTCCAGGGAAGATCTGGATGGAGGTCATGGGCTGTTTGAGATAGAAGGAGCACATCATCTGCAAACAGCAAAAGTCCCCTATAGTCAAGCCTTTCCTCTATGTGGCTTCTGTCAAATTCTGTCTGTGAAGTCATGAACAGAATGGAGACTAAGAGCAGTTCTGTTGAAGCTTTAGAGTTCTAACATGAATGAAAATCTCCATCTCAGGTTAAAGGTGTTGTCAGCACCCCCCGCTCTGCTGCAGGGACCCACATCTCCTCTGAAGAAGTCGCACAGCCGACCTCTCCACCAGTCGGTCTGCCCTCCCAGCCGGTTAGTTCCACTGCAGCCGACCATGCAGATCCTGATAATGAAGAGCGCATCAGGAAACTGGAGCACCAGGTGTCCCGACTCATCCAGCAGGTACCGTCTGAGAACTTAACCCAAGGATTGTATGTAGGAATGAATTAATCTTCACTAATTACTCGTCACTTAACGTGACTTAGTTATAGTCTGAGATCAGCCTCTTACTCAGTGCACGCCCAAAGCAGTTCCTATCATCATCAGACTGGAGCTCCTTTGTTATTCCCATAAAACTTTTAACATAATTGATCCTGCAATGAACTGAAGAGTCAGAAGAAACCAAGAAATGAAAGCTCCTTGTGGAGATGCTTGACACCCACTCTCCCCTGTCAACACATGCCATGATTCTAGTACCTTCTCTTCACCTTTAGAGCCCGAATGTTTGCATGTGAAGTCAGGAATCTGTCCTCTGCGTGTTTATCATTCCCTCTGCTGTTTATGTGGCTGGAATATTGATTTAGGTCCCAGCAGCAGAAAAACCAGCGAGCCTGAACCGAACTGCAGGAAAGTTACTGAAAGCAAAGAGGGACACGGACCGCACGTCAGAGAGCGATGGCGACAGTGGGAAGGAGAACAGAAGACGCTCCAGGATCGCCAAACATCACAGTGTCCTAATGCCGAGCACCACCACCCAGGAGACCAAGAGCAGCAGGTCAGACAGGTGAGTCTGCGCAGACACTGCAGACACCTGCTGTGTGGGTTTCACTGTTGCATCTGCAGTCCTCAGTTTTGTTCCTGAAGCCTGAGTCCCAACTGCCCTTAAAGGTAGATACGGGCTGTGTGCTGGCAGTCAAACCTGTACGGAGAACACAGGTGACCCGCAAATATCAAGGTGGTAGGCCGCTCAGTGAACCTGTTGAGAGGAAATAGTCATGTTTTTCTACGAGCATGCTGCAGGCAACAGGTCGTAGTGAATACTTATGCAACACGGAAGGGGAAGTGGGTGAGATGCAGGCGAGTCATACAGATTTATCATTGTTTTCACACACACACCCCCAAAATCCTGCGACGGCACAAGGAGCCTGTTAGTGTGGTTCACGTGGTACGTGATACGCAACTGTTGTGGATAAGCAGGAAGAAGTGGTAAATGCCTTCATGTACCAAGTAAGACCAAATGTCATAGATGTGTCTGGGGGTCAAGGACACCCTGACCTTCATCATCACTCCAGAAGATCATCCTGAAGTTGACATCTTGGCTCCAAGGCTTGATGGATTTTCTTGTTGGACTGATGCTGTTCTTCTAATTTCAAGCTGTCTCGTTATTCAGTTTGACAAATGGCCGAGCTTTCCTTTGCCCGCCCTCCCATTTCACTTCATCATCTACTTATGTTATGTGCTTATTGTCGTATCATTTCTCACTGTCTTGTGTAAGGCGGGCTCCATACGCGTTTGACCTTTCCTTGGTCAGTCTCTCCCTGCAGAGCATTCTCCCTACATTTGATTCCTGAGCTGCTTCAATGCTTTGTTGTTTTTGCAGCGATCAGGAGAACCGGAGGCTGAGAACTTTAAAGTCTGCTGGGTCCAGAAGGAAGGCAGGCAGTGCAGGAAGGATGGGGGGAGCAGTGCAACCCAAGGAGGCTCCTTTGAGAGCAGCCAAGGTTCCAGGAGATGTGGGATCCAGGTCCATCCAGGAAGAGGAAACCTACAGGGTACAAACTAATGTCCACATCATCCTCTGCCATGTCTGCTGTTTTCTTTACTCTCGTTTTCACGTTTGCGTGCAGTAATCAAGTGACACTAACGTGCAGCTAATCCTCCTTTCATGCTCACCGCAGCAGCAGTTTGAAGCAGCAGATAAGACTTTCTCCGCTTCTCTGTGACAATCTGCTCCTTCATTTTTCAGACAATTGTGGAGGAACGAGATCAGGAGAGGGAGAGGCGCTGGAAGGCAGAACAAGCTGTACGAAGGCTGGCTGAGGAGCTGAAGAGCCTGCAGACCAAAGTCAGCGAGGAAAAAGACCTGCAGAGCATGGCCCTGCACACCACGGACAGGTGAGAGGACAAGAACAACTGCACCCCACGGACAGGTGAGAGTGAAGCTGCTGTACTTTTACTCCCTAGACTGAAGGATCTGCTGCTGAAGGAAAGGTCTGGACGCTCCGAGCTGCAGAATCGTGTGGAGGAGCTGGAGGGACGTTTACTCTCCTTAACCCAGCAGCTGGAGGTGGCTTGCAGTAATGACGAGAAGTCCAAGGCCGCTCTGCAAAGGTTGGAGGAAAGCATCTCCCATGGAGACGCTCTGAGGGCCCACCAGCAGGCTGAGGAGGTGCAAACGTAGACTTCTTTCATGAAAACACTCAATTTCTGTCAGATCAGGCTCACAGAAACCTTAGAAATATTCTGAAGAGTTGGTCAGAAGTTCTTACCAGACATCTGCTCGCCTTTCTCAGATGAAAAGACAGCAGGAGCTGGAGAACAAGGCAGCAGCTCTGAAGAGGGAGCTGGACATCCAGAGAGCAGCGGTGCACCAGCACAAAGACAAACTACAGCAGCTGCATGAACTGCTGGCATCCAGAGAACAAGACCACAGGTGACCTCAGCTCAGGCTCACAGCTTTTGGATCTGCTCAGTCCTAGAAACTCAGCTGAACCTGCAGCACAGACAGCTTTAGCCTGATGGAGTTATGAGACTGAACCTCTATAACCGTCCCATCCACCAACACTGACGGAACTACAAGAACCCACATCCTCTAACATCACAGAAGGTCCAGAATTTGGTTCAGATCCAAAAGTTCTTTGAAAGAGAAGAAAAGATAGATGGAGGTTTCCTTAATGTTTCTATCACTTTATATAAAAAACATTTGGAAAAACATTTAAAATCACAAGCAAATGTCTATGTTTACAAATGGATTTGCTGTGAATTTCAGTTTTTATTTGTTTCTGGATCAAATTTAGTTGGAACCAAACAAATAGATGCTTGTTTTTCTGAAATTAAAATGATGGATGTTAATCAGAAACATTTATTTAATTTTCCACATGTAGAAAATGACTTTGGCTTTTTTAAACTTCAAATGATGTCTAACCAATAATAGTCCTTCCATTGTTTTTCCTCTTTTATAACAAAATTTAACCAGAGATTTACCTGAAGAGTCTGTTCGTCTCTGTTTAAAGCCGTGTTTTTTATAATTCATTACCGTTTCATTTTATGTGTTTAAATATATTGTTTTATTTTCATTTTGGATCTTCAGAGAAGTTCCAGCCTGGAATATTTTAAACATCAACTGATCCTGAAACATTTTACTACCATCATGCTGATGTTTGGTGTTCGGTTTAAATACACAGAAAACAGCTGGAGTTGCGGCTCCAGCCCGGGGGGGCAGATTTCCGTGAGGCGGTGGCCCGGCAGGTGTCCTCGGCAGAGCGGAGGCACGGCCAGAGGGAGGCGGAGCTCCAGGAGAAACTGGCAGAGGGCAGGAAACAGTACGCTGCCCTGGAGGACGAGTTCCGCCTGGCCCTGACCATCGAGGCTGCCCGCTTCTCTGAGGTCTGATATTGTCAAACTTTTCTCCATCCATTCCAACCTACCTGCACTCACTTCTTCACTTCTTCTCCACACTCTCCATTCCTCTGGACTATTGACCCGAGATACTTCAAATCCTCCTTCTTTATCTCTTCTCTCTGCAACCTCACTCTTCCACTTGGGTCCCTCTCATCCACACACATGAACTCCATCTTGCTGCGACTAACCTTCATTCCTCTCTATTCCAGATCAAACCTCCACCTCTATAGCTTCTCCTCCACCTGTTCTCTGCTCTCACTACAAATCACAATATCGTCTGCAAACATCATAATCCATGGTGGTTCCTGTCTAACCTCATATGTCAGCCTGTCCATAACACTTCTCCTCCATTCCTCAGGCGTCTTCTCACCTCCTAAGATCCTGTTGAACAATCCAGTCATAAACTCCACTGCCATCTCTCCCAGACACTTCCATACCTCCACAGGTATATCATCAGGACCACGAGCCTTTTCACTCTTCATCCTCTACAATATCCCTTCACTTCACCCTTACTAATCTGTTACTTCCTGCTCTGCCACATTCACCTCTTCTATTCTTTCTTCTATCATTTTCTTCATTCATCAGCTCTTCAAAGTATTCTTTACATCTTTCCATTACACTACTGACAGCTGTCAACACATTACCATTCCTATCCTTAATCACTCTAACCTGCTGCATGTCCTTCCCATCTCGACCCCTCTACTTTCCCCTTACGCTGCATCTCTCTGTTCTCCTGTCTACTCTCCTCAGTCCTCTCAGTGTGTCACTTCTTCTTAGCTATTCTCTTACTCCGTATACACTCCTGCATCTCCTCTTTCCACCACCAAGTCTCCTTATCATTTTTCTTTCCTGATGACACTCCATATACAGTACACTCCTACCTGTCTCCCTGATCACATGAGCTGTAGTTATCCAATCATCTGGGAGTACCTACTGACCAACCAGAACCTGTTTTAATTGTTTCTTAAAAGTCATGTAAAATTCTTCCTTTTTCAGCTTTCATCAGTTTGTCCTCTCCTCTGCCTTTGTCATTTATTTCTTCATCTTCTTCATCACAGACTCATCCTACACACCTATTCTTTCTGGAAACACTCTCACAACCACTACTTTGCAGTCGCTGATCTCCTTCAGATCTGTGTGCTTCTACCTCCACTCCTACAGGTCGCCCTATGTTCCTGCCTCTTCTCAAATAACATATTCACTATAGACATTTCCATCTCTGTGCTAAACCAACCACCATCTGTTCTTCTATGTTCTTCTCCTGGATACCAAACCTGTCCATCACCTCCTCATCACCTCTGTTTCTGCACCAACACGTCCATTGAAATCTGTTCCAACATTCAAAGTCTCTACTCTCAGTTCAACAGTCATGACTCTCCTCTTCTCTTTCTTTTCCTACAAACATGCCTTCCTCCTCTCCTTCATGCGACAGTAGTCCAGTTTCCACCGGCACCCTGTTGGTGAACAGGCGGTCGTTGTTAACGCAAGCTTAGACGGCTCCGGGATGGCTATCATAGGTCCCTCCTGACACAACCCTCTGTATTGATCCGGGCTTTGGACCGGTACAGTGAGACCCTGGCTTGACCCCCTCATGGCTGCATTGTGTTCACAGATGTCCTAGAATTACTGAAATCAATCAAACCTCAATGTTGGATGTTTGTTGGATTCTCTGTTGGATGTCGTGAGTCGGGCTGATTAGCACTTCCCAGTGAACCAGACTTTAAAGAAAATCACCTGCTGCACCTTAACTTACACCTGTTAGAAGTTTGTGACCATTAAAGCTCCAGACGTCGCCTGACGGATCAACCTGTCACTTCTGCAGAAGCTCCAGTAAATTTTTGTTTTCCTGTTCCGACTCTTTATCACCATCAGTTTTCATGGGTTTGTCTGCAGGTGAAGGAGGCCTATGACCAGCTGTCGGAGGAAGCGGTGGAGGTCAGGGCGGCGCTCTTCCAGACGCAGCAGAAGGAGAAGAAGTCATGTTCTCTGGTGCAGGAGCTCACAGCTGTGGTGAAAGAACAAAAGAGCCAAATCACTGAGCTCATCAAAGCCAAGAAAGAGGCTGTCGGCAGTTTGAAGGTGTGGCATCGCTCATGCTCCTCTCAGGTTCCATGATCCCTGCTCCTCATCCCTGCTCCTCATCCCTGCTCCTCATCCCTGCTCCTCATCCCTGCTCCTTATCCCTGATCCTCATCCCTGTTCCTCATCCCTGTTCCTCTCTGTCTCGTTGTCAGAGCCGGCTGCATTCCCTGGAAGCAGAGGTGGAGGGAGATCGGCGTCTCATCCTTCAGCTGGAGATGCTGAAGAAAGAGAAGGCTCGGCTGCTGTCTCAAGTCACCGCCCAGGAGTCTGTGATTGATGGACTGAGATCTGAGAGGAAGATCTGGGGCCAGGAGCTGGCTCAGCAAGGTAGGAAGACTTCTAGGACAGCACAGCCTTGTTTCCACTGAGCGGTACAGTACGGTCCGGTCCAGTCCGGTCCGGTATTTTGAGCGTTTACATTATAAAATCGACCCATTTAAGGCGGACTGAATCATACCAGTTTTGGGCCTCCGTTTGCTGTAGGTCAATAAAAATGGAACGGAGCGGTTAGGGCGGAGCTACTGTTGTCACACAATGAAACTTGCTGATTGGTGGAAGGCAAAAGAAAGCGCCAAAAAAGCGTCTGTATTCTTCTTTGCTGCCCACAGTCTTCCCTCAAACAACAGTAACTGCTTTTTATAAATGAAGTACCAGAAGTCAAGCGGGAAAACTGATCTGCTGGATGACCTCTTTTATTGTTAGCCTCGCTTTTGTTGTAGTTACACTACTATGATGCAAAGCTACACAATCGGTCTACACCCCGTTGTGACGTAGGCATCGTGACGGTCCAACTTTGGGTGAAAGCGCTCACCTGAATCGCCTGCACCGTTCTAAACCGGACCGGACCATACCACTCAGTGGAAATAAGGCTCATGAGTCCCATTCTAGAGCAGGGACACCTGGTGTTTCAAATCAAAGATAATTTTTCATGTTTTAATGGTTGAAATGGATCCAGAGGTGAAGACATGAGCATGTTCACATTCTGTGTTCAGAAGCTTTTGCCATCCAGTGGATGATCATGAAAACGCTAACATCTAAACATCTATCAAAGATTCTCGTCATGTTTTTGAGATGGGCTTTAGATTAGTCAGAAGGATCTTTCAGTCTAAATCAAAGCCAAAACCGACGACTCGTGTTTCACCAGGAGCTTTGCTGGCTCAGGATCGTGGGCGCCTGGAGGCCCGGATTGAGGTTCTGACCTCTGAACTGGAGACTCAAAGGAAACGGGCCGACAGGGACCAGGATGCTCTTAAAATCAAAGCAAAAATCGTTGATGACCAGACGGAAACCATTCGTAAACTCAAAGAGGTGATGGCATGGTTTCTTTTAACTGGTATTTCGGTTTTTTTCTGACCTTCTTGCATAAATGTAAAGTTTAATTCTATTTGAACATCCACAGCTTTGTGAGGATGTTCCCAAGTCCATGAGCTGGTTTCCGTCCTTTAGTCCTTGCAGGAACGAGACGATCAGATCCGCCGGCTGAAGGACGAGGCGGCAGAAGCTCAGAAGAGGTTTCGTCTCCAGCTGGAGGAGGACGGAGTCCAGCAGGCTGAGCTGAAGGAGCGGCTCGAACATCTGAGCCTCCGCAAGGAGGAGCTGAAACAGCAGCTGGAGGACAAAGAGGCAGAGCTCCATGAAGTCACCACATCTTACCGGTGAGACCATCTGAAGCAGCAGAGATTTTAGAAGAAGAATCCAGAAAAAACGTCCAACTACGCTGGTCCCCGTCCTTTAGATCTCTGAGTCTTGTTTCTTATATCGGCTCCCCTCTTCCATCAGGGATTCCAGCAGGAGGTGGCAGGAGAAGGAGGAACTCCTGACTCAGCTGGAGGTCCAAGTGAAGAGGATGAAGGAACATTTTGATTCCAGAGAGCGCCATCTGCTGGAGGAGAGAGAGAAATCCATAGAGGCACACAAGTAAAATTGAGATGCTGTTAGTCTGGGTTGGGGGTGGGGGGGTCTGACGCCATGAGAACTGGTTTGAAACCTGGAACAGGTCTTCTCACTGGACACCAGAATTAACACATTATTCAGAAGGGGGCGCTGTTTTAAAAAAATCAAAAAGCTACAGTTGGTCTGACACAAGTTATTGCCTTCTGAAGAGTTCAACTTTGGTTTTATAGTTCAGGTTTGTGAAAAGTTTGAGGTCAGTGATGTGTTTTCTGCTGCGTCTGGTGCAGAGCGGCCCTGCAGAAGCTGCGCTGCGTGGACGATGCTTTCCGTGGTCAGCTGGAGTCCGTCCACGCTGCACATCAGGCGGAGCTGCTGCAGCTGGCAACCGAAAAGCAGCAGCAGATCGAGCGAGCCAATCAGAAGGTAACAAGACAGAAAAAACAACATTTCATTTTTGATTTCAAATGAAAAGCCAAGGAACTTTTTACAGGTAATAAAGAGAAAAGCTTTGAAAGGACTCTGCTGCTGTTTCCTTTAACAGCTATTGTTTTTACATGTGATGTTAAAGATTCATTAAGGAGGGTTCACTTCTTTTATTTTGAAGTGCCATAAAAACAGAGGGAAGTAGGAAGATGGAAACTTGATTTAAGCTGAATTTCAGTGATTTAAATTCAGTTTATGTTTAGTTTGTGTATAATCAGACAGACAGATGGTCAGGAGCAGGCACGTGCGGCGGCGGGGGGGTGCTCTAACACCTGACCCTTTTGCTCAGATGCCCAAAGTGCCCCTTTTGTCAAAGGTCTTTTTTTTTGTCCCATTTTCCACTAATTTTCATTAGTGTTGTGAAGAGTTAAAATAGTTGAGCATTTTCCAATTCTTTTTTTTTTTTTTTACTTAACTTTTGTTAAATTTTTTAATTTTTCAAAAGTTAAGTTTTAGTTTCCTTTTTCAGTTAAAGTAAATGTTTTAACATATTTAGTTTTAGGTAATTATAACTACCTTGGTGTCAAGTATGGCTAATAAAATAACAGATGAATGTCAAACTAAAAGTGAGCTTTGTTCTCAGATGGACAGCGGAGGAGAGTGAAAGGTCAGGGGAAGTAGAAAGAGAGAAAGGTATTGTACCACTGCAGCAGGGGGACAGAGGCTGAAGGAAAAGAAGCCGAGATGGAGTCAAAGCTCACAGAGAGGAAACAGTTGGTCAGGAGAAGGGGACAGGAACCAGTGAGAGGAATTCCTTTATTTCTCCACACAAACCTTAAAGGAGAACTACACGGTTTTCCTGCTTTCATCAAGCTTTGCAAACTGTTAGAAGAGTTGTTGGCATTTGTCGTGCTTCATGACAGTGAACAGCAGTGCGGTAAGAGATGCTGTCACTTTAACCCAGTGCATCATGGGAGATGTAGTAAACTGCAGTGGTGCTGCAGACTTGTCTTTGAGCTTCATTATTTTATTTACTTTTACTTTTTACACTGGATCCCACGGGAAGCCACAGGGACTGCACGGATAATCCTGATCTGTATGGATAATCCTGATCACTAGCACCTGTTCTGCACATATGTGTGATGTGAATTGCTCCGTGCGTCATTCCTCCCTCCATGTGCATCATTTGCCTGTTCACTGAACGTGATTCGTGCATCAAATTCACGTCCTCTGCATTTGTTTCAACGTGCATTAAAGTCGCTGCTCGTTCGCTTTTAAAAAACTGTTTAGAAACCAAACACTCCCACTGTGTGTGGGAGGAGCTACCGTCAATCATTTCTGTCACCCTCCTTATGAAAGACAGAAAAGGTTGAGAAATCCAGTGCTTTTAATTTGAAGAGCTCCACAAAAGCGTTGGAAACCTACTCAGTGTGAGTCTCCATGAGTCTGACACTCACTCTGAGTCTTTTCTGGTGATAGTAAAGATTTTTGTTATCCATGAAAATGAGTAATTTCCCACGGCACACTGGTTGAAAAGCACTGTTTTAAAGGACAAAAAATATATATTTTTTGTAGCCCTTGCCCCTCAGAAATCCTGTGCACGTCCCTGGTCAGGAGAGATTCACAGTAGAGGAATTCAGAAGGTCCCGCTGTGTTTCTGTACACTTGAATAATGGGTTTCTGTCGCTGATGTTTGTTTCTTGCTTTTTCTCAGGTCCTTGAAGTGGAGGGGGAGATGCGCCAACTCCTGCAGGAGACGCAAACCAGCAAGAGAGTCATGGAGGAGAAAGTGAGACGTCTCACCAGCGTTCTGAAAGACTTTCACTCATGAGGAAACAGAGAGCCTCATAAAGATGCCTTTCACGTCTTGTTGTTTGTCATCTTTACTTTAGTGCCTTTTGTAAAATAAAAGAATCTCAAGTAGATAAATCTATTTAGTTTACAACATTGAAAAATAACTTTGAATAAATAAATGAGTTTCATTTGTGGTTCTTTGACTTTTAAAAGCTGAATTTGTCCAAATCTTTTCCTGCCTTTATTGAGCCATGTTTTCATTTACAGTGATGATCTGTCATGCATGTGTCTGGGCTGTTCAGATTCCATCATTTAGGTCTAACTGGAATCAGTAGTTAACCTCTGAAGCGTGTTGTTGGACTGGGGGGGCTCTGGAGAAACTCATCATGAATAAAGAGAGCATTCCACTCCACACTTCCAGGATTTGAACCAGGACCTCTTCGCTGTGAGGTGAGAGTTCTCATGCTAGCCACTAGGTCACATGAGGTACAGCCATTCGGTGCTTGTACCACGAAATGCTCAATTTTTCTGGTACATCAACCTGACCGGCTTTGCTATAATCCCAGAGCAAAAAAATGGATCTTTGGTCCGATCGGGTTTGATCAACAAACTGTTTTTGGAATAAATTGACTCCATAGCAAAGTACCGGCTGATTCTGGAGGTCGTTTCCTTTTTCTCTGTCTGCGGATGTGTTTCTTTCTTCTGCTTTTGTCTCGTCATCTTTCAGGCCTCTGTTCTTGTTCACGTTTGTGTTTTCCTCGTTTGGATCAGTGTTCTGCCACCATGTCAGTCTTCAGTTCAGTGACATCCTGAGGGTTCTCCTCAAAGATCTCGTTCCTCTCAGTGTCTTCTTATTTCCCTCATATTTGTGCTCCCCTTCCTCAGATCCTCTCTTGCTCTTCCAGCATTAGATTCACATCTTCAACCTCTGCTCTTGCGTCTCCCTTTTGGCCTCTTCCGGTTCCTTTGCTCTCTCTTCATTCAGCGTTTTTCTCTCTTGCTCCAGTTGTTTGAACTGATCTTCATCTTAATTAGGATGGATGGAGAACTGTTGGTGCCAGAGTTTTGTAATGGTCTGTTTAATTTAGCTTTGCTCAAAGAGCCTATATCGTGCTATACGTAAACCTTTCAGAGTAAACTTAATCCATGTACCTGCTCATATATTACCTTTAGAACATCAGTATCAGTTGTTTTCCTTTTCCTACCCGGAAATAAGACACCTCAATCTCTGAAGCATCGCCTATCGCTCAAAGTGGGTGCCGCCCATTTCATGACATCATCCTAGAGCTGGCCTCAGCACTGTGTCTGCGTTTGGCCCACGAAAACAAACAACATCCGGATTGCTTCCCTACCCCTCCGGCTTCTCTCTACCCCTACATTTTGCTTTCCAAGCGGAGAGATGTGGAAAAATACTGTCTTCAAATCCGGATGTTATTAACCCTTGATGACGTCATCAAAAGTTGCTGGTAATCTAAGTTGGCACGTAGCTGCCAGCATTCAGGGGCTGGTGCTCAGGTTTTAGAGGAATCCTCAATGCTGAGGTTGGAGCTGCCAGGAAAGAAGAGGAGGACCAAAGAGGAGGTCCATGGTGATTTAGGAAGGAAAGAGGGTGATGGAGACAGACAGTTTGCTGTGGCGCCCCCTAGAGGAAGCAGTGGAAAGAAAATAAGCTCCAGCTGTGTGATTCTGAATGAATCCTGACAAGCTATCAGATGAACTTTGAACCCCTCCCCGCTCTTAAACTGACTGAACGCTCCACTGGAGAAGGAACGGGGTCTCCGACCCAGTTGTCGCGGCTTCGGGGGCGTGACTCTGTTTGATGGGTTAATTTGGGGGCGGGGGCATGTTTTAGGCTGTCAATGCGCCACACTGTCTCGAGCCGGACCTTGGTTGCCCTGGCAACCTAAGCTAACGTAAAGTTCGAGTGTTTAAAAAGAGGTTTTTCCGCTCTTTGAGCGGGAAATGATCCACCTCCGACATTTATCAGCCAGTAAGATTTAAACAGAACATGGAGCCGAAGGAGAGCGCGCGCACCACACCGAGCCGACACGAGAAAAGTTTGGGTCTGCTGACCATGAAGTTCGTGGGTCTGCTGCGGGGGACCGAGGACGGAGTGCTGGACCTGAAGGCGGTAAGTGGGGGAGGGGGGTCTTTCAACCCCGCAGAAAGCTGTCAATCAACGGACAGGTGTTCTGAGCAGGTGTGCAGCAGGCCGCCATTACCGCCGAAGTGAGGGTGGGGGTGTTCTCCCCACCACCCTGATGGTGCAGAACTCCAGCCGGGAAAAAAACTCCTCCGAGTGGCGGGAAAAGATCAGAGATGTGTTGAAAGACAGAAAAGATCATGAAACATCCAAAACTCAACTGTGTGAATGTAGAGATTTGGATGAAGAAAGTAACATATGATCCACCTGCACGCGTGATCCACCTGCACGCGTGATCCACCTGCATGTGAGATCCACCTGCATGCATGATCCACCTGCATGTGAGATCCACCTGCACACGTGATCCACCTGCACACGTGATCCACCTGCATGTGAGATCCACCTACACGCGTGATCCACCTGCATGCATGATCCAC
>BSAI01000017.1:1449551-1459624 GCA_036245035.1 Adrianichthys oophorus
TCCTCCTCTGAAGCTCTTCCTCCTCTGAAGCTCCTCCTCCTCCGAAGCTCCTCCTCCTCCGAAGCTCCTCCTCCTCTCATTTATCAAACTATCCATCTGCCAATCATCTCGTCCGGCTGAAGCGTTCCTCTCCAGATCTTCCTGTAGAAACGTGTTTGCGTTTGATCGCTGTCACGCTCGAGTTCAGAGCAGAAGTTCTTTTTTTTTTTCACGTATTTTACGTTAAAATTTGTTTGTTTTTAATTATTGTTTAAAGTTAGTTTTTTGCCATTAAAACAGAAAATATTGTAGAAATATTTTGCTAGCAAGTATTGCCAATTTGTAAAGGTTTTTTACAATGTCTTTTTGCACTTACATTACAGTAAAATGTTTGTTAAAAATGAAGCAACGCTGATTTCATTTATTATTTAAGATTTCTTTGCTTCGGATGTTTGAATCAGACTTTGTATTTTGATTTTAACATGAACATTTGGGCCTTTATTGTTGCCGTTCGGTGAAGTAAATAAAGTTTGTGTTAAACTTTATTGATACTAGTGAAACTTTATTGATCAGTTTAATAACCAAACATTACTGCTGTGGTTAGACGTAAACTGAACTTGTCCTTTTCATTCTTTACATGTTTGTAATTAGAGATTATTGGATGGAAACAGAACCATGCGCTGCAGCTTTGGGTTCAGTCTGATTCCAGCGGTTCTGTCATGGAGCAGAGAAGCAGCTCCTCCGTCACGAGTCATGTCAGAGAAAAGCTTAATGACCTGCAGAAAAATGGATGTGAAAGGGTAACTGCAGAGAAGAACTGGTTCTGTTCTCAGGGGTCATCGGTCTCTGGAGGTCAAGCCTTCAGGTCACCAGCAGAATGTTGTTTCTTCTCTGGACTATAAACGGCCTTAACAGGGTTTGCTGGTTTGACTCCTGCAAAGATGAGAATTCAGCCGTTTAGCAACATTCAGAACGCTGTGCACGTTTTTGCTCTTAAAATAAACGTTTGTGGATGTGAACGCACCCCCTCATAAGAAGCTGTCACTGCTTGCTACAGCATACATCTTCAACTTCCTCTGTATTTATCACAAATATCACAAAGAAGCTTCATTCATTCAAACAAGTCTCACCTGAACAGACGTCTTTTTGGGTCGTTTTCTGCTTCATGGAGGAACAAGTTCTGCCTTAAACCCAAACTTTCTGAAGCTCCAGTTTCAGTCAGACTTTAAGAAAATGCTTCAATCAAACTTCATGCTTTATGTGAGGGAACGACATGAAGCCCCTGAAGCGTGGACACCTGCTTCTACTCCAGTCAGCTTCAGATGTGGACCGGACCTTCAACAGCTTCCATCAGGACTGGAGTTTGATGAGCGCATCTGAACGTAGACGAACCGCTTGCTCGCTGACATCATTGTTTCTTCATTAACAAAAAACAGCTAAAACTGTTCAAAAGTTTCTGAACTGGAAACGCAGATTTTGAGACTTTATGGAGAAAAAATCCTGACAGAAGCGTTTCAGAAACGCTCAGAAGGTCATCTCACCTGCAGCTTTGTTTATAACTCGCTATCAGCCGTTTCCGGTATTTTCTCATGTCAAAGTGATCTATCTCAGTCAAAAGTGTGGCGCATGTGTACCTCTGTGATGACTGGATAGCGTTTTCAGGGCCCATGTTCACTTTTCAAATCTGATTTTTAATCCGATCAAAGACATTTTGCACATGTCAACGCAGCTGCTGTTTGTGAGGGAATCTTTATTTTTTGTTTTATTTTCTCAAACATCATTCAACCACGATTCCATAAAGAAGTGCTTTTTCCTTAAGTCTGTGTCAGGAGAAAAAAAGGGAAGTTTTCATATGGATAGGATGTCCTGAACTACCGAGACAGTACCCAATTAAGCAGGGGCTGCACCAGAGGGTAGCTGGGGGTTGCTATAGCAACTGCTAAATTTGTCAAAGCAACCCCAAATATATAGAGGGGTGTCAAGCTTATGAACACATTTTTGGACACACGTTGAGCTCAAGTATCATAAATCCCAAGGAAAAGGGGTGTTAGAGCTGCGTTTTGGCCATCAAAACGCTGGTAATTTTGCTTAAGCAGCAAATCTGCCGTGCGGTGAAGAAGAGGCGGTTGATGCTGGATCCCCGGACTATTAGTTTACCCATCACACCATTTCTTTTCTTCTGACATGACAGTTCACTCAGTTAAAAAGTGCAATCTATTGACAGTACATTTATTACATGGTATTAATTAGCATCGTATGAATTTGCGTTCCTCTTACTTTCCTTCTTGGAAATGTAATGTTACATAGAAATGAATTAGCAACTCTTTAGAGTCACTTAGCAACCCCTAACCCACCCCAGAGAAAAAACCCTGGAGCCGCCCCTGCTGTTGGTTCATATGGAGAAGCTCTTTGTGTCCTGGGATTCGCTGTGGGAGTTGAAGGACGTCTCTGTCTCCTCCTCAGCTGCAGATGATTCTCTTCTCTTCCTCCTTTTCTTCCTCCTCTCCTCCCCAAACGTTTTGACCATCTTGGTCAGGTCCTGCCTGAAGTTGGACCCGACGACGGCGTACAGGATGGGATTGACACAGCAGTGAGTGAGAGCCAGGCTCTCCGTCACCTGAGCGGCCTGATCCAGAACTTTGCTGGTTCCACAGTGGGTCACCAGCAGGTAGACGGAGTCCACAGCCCGGTACGCCTTCACCAGGTTATATGGCAGCTGGGTGACCAAAAACACGCCCGCCACCATGAGCAGGACTCGCAGAGTTCTCCATTTCTTGCCTTTTCTCTCAGCAGGGAGACTGGTGAGGACTTTGCAGACGTTCCAGTAGCAGATGAGCATGACCAGCAGAGGCAGCAGGAACCCCAGCAGCACCTCCGCCCCCTCCAGCACCGCTGTCCCGCCTGGCGCCATCCATGAAGGGTAGATGAGCAGACAGGTGTTCCTGCCGGATGCAGGTCTCACCTCTGAGAAGATCAAATCCGGAAGGCCCAGAAGAAACGCTGTGGTCCAAACGGCCAGGCAGACCTTCCAGCAGTGTTTCCTGCTGAACGCCCCCTGCAGGCCCCGCCTCTGCCCGCCACCCTGAAGCCGGGCCAATGCCAGGTAGCGATCCAGGCTGATGCAGACGAGCAGCAGCATGCAGCAGTGGAAGTTCACGGTGTAGGAGGTCGACGCAATCTTACAGAGGACCGGCCCCAGCTCCCAGCCCCTCGCGGCGCCAGCAGCCCAGAAGGGCAGCGTGAGGATGAGCATCAGGTCGGCTGCGGCCATGTGGCTCAGGAAGGAGTCTGTCACGGTCTTCAGGCGTTTGCGGTAGGAGTAGACCCCCACGACCAGAACGTTTCCCGCCAGTCCTGCGACCAGACACAGAGTGTAGACGGCGGGGAGGAAGAGCGCCGCGAAGGTCCGCAGGTCCTCCTTCTCACACATAGTGGGATAGTCGTCGTAGCTGAAGTTGAAGCTGATGTTCTCATGGTAGAGGTAGTCCTCCACGTCCATGCCGATGAAACCAAGCTGTAAGAAAAAACACGTCCGGCTGTGAGAGACGGTTCCTGCAGCAGACGGGATTCTTCTACTAAACATTCAGATCTACTATCAAGAACCCAGCTTACAAAAACCATAAACTATGTGATGAAACAGATTCAAACCTGTTTTTGTCCTAACAGAAACTTCTTTTGAAAGTTTTATCTTCCCGTTTAGTATCCAGAAACTCTCATCCAGAGCATTGTCTTCTGAGCTGAGGGAGTTTTGATGTAAATATTCATCCGGTCAGCGTCTTTAGGAGCGGTCATCAAATCAAACTTCTGTTTGATCTCAAATCTAAAGATAACATCATCAGCATCACCAAAGCCAACATTTGACAGTCAGGACAGTCGAGGCGTCACTTTCCAATGTTTAGGATAAACATTGCGTCTCAGAGCAGAGCCTCCCACAGCATTCCTGCTCTCACTCATTCCAGTTGTTTTCCAGGAAAGTCCTCGTAAGAACCAATTCCTGATCCTGTAAACGTTCTGAGCCTCACGAGTCTTCAGAGAGACGCATCACCTCAGCTTCTCCTGTCTGCAGACTGACCCACAGAAACGGCAGAAACTCAAAAGTCTGATTCTCATCCCATCAAACTTCTCCTCACGGGTATCCTGGGAACGCCGTCCTGTATCCATAAATCAAAATGAGCAGCAAATATGTCAAAAAGAAGTTCCCTCAGAAAGGGAAACCAACAGCATCCTCTCCCGTCTCTCGCTTCACTCAGCCGCTCTGTGGTTTTGAAACGTTTTTGCTTGTTTTAACTTGAATCTTTCCACTACTGTTTTGATTCTGTTCCGGTGTTTCTCTGTCATGTTTCTGCCGTCTTCAACGCTTCAAACGCTGTGGTTGATCTGCAAAAACAGCAAACCCTTTGTGAACAAAATGATGAGTGAAAGCAGGAGGAACGAGTGTTTTACGTCATGAAAACACTCTGGTCTGAGATGGTTTTCCAGTCACAAACTGGTAAAAACCTCAAACATTGAACATGAGATTGCACTGAGATTTCCCAAAGCTGTGGGCGCGTTTCTGGTCTGCTGGAGGCGGCTGCTGGTCATTCCTGATGCAGCCGCCTCCTCTGAGCTTCAGCAAGGAGCTGCAGAACCCCCGGGTGCATCTGACCCACCTCCTCACCCGGGTTCTGAACCTCCAAAACCGCACATCAAAGCTCTGAAAAGGAGTAAAGGCCGAAAAACAGTCTGTAGGAGGCGGAAAAAGATCTGGCAGGGATCTGTGGCTTTAGCTCGTGGTGTTTAAGTCTTTGGTCTCCTGCATTGAGATCCTCCTCCCTCCATGATTGTGCAGATGCTTCTGTTACAAACCACACAGTTCATAAACCACAATAAAAAGCTGTTCTGGAGCCAAATCTGGGTTTTCTTGACTTTCTAGTTTCAGTTGCTGCTGGAACCTTCACCTGGATTTATAGAATCATGTGACCCGAAGCCTTTTCCCTCCTTTGGCCTTTTCCTCATTTGAAAATTGTACTGATTGGCGCTTGGCAGAATTTGAACTCCTTTGGATCTTCAGGCTGGCGCCGGCGGTCGCTGCAGGGTTCAGACTAAAAGGAAACCTGGAGCTGTTCTTCTCTTTCCTGACAGGAGACTGTCAGACAGACTTGGCGTCTTCTGGACGACCTCTGAAAGCTCAGACTGTGGAGCATGTAAACAAACATCAGCGGAGAAGTTCTTTCTAAAAGCCGAGGCTGCAGGCTCGGGGGGCGTTCCAACTGTCAGTAAATTCTCCACAGCGGGAAGCACTTAAAACCCCCCCATTTCCAAGAAGCTGGAACCAAGTTTGATCGCAGGCTTACATTCACATCCACCAGAACCACATTCTTTTCCTCTTTAATAATCATCTGCACTTTTCCAAAGTTTCAACATTTCCTGCAGCTATTTGCTCAAAACTGTAGTGATGATCAGCAAAACAGTTTTTTTTCTTTCAAGGAAGAAAAATCCTAAAAAAAACTAAAACCGGCAAAAACAAGCCTAAAAAATATGTTTTTAATCAGCCAAGAACATCTCCATCAGAAACCAGAACAACGTATTAGAATCTGCCTCCAGATCTGAGACCATAAATCTCATTTCACCCAGAAATCTGACCTGACCTTTATGAAAACCACATGATCAGGTCTGCACGGTGACCTGACCTCTACTAGTGATTTATTAGTTAAAAAAGTAGTCAGCATGGTGTTGCTTTTATTATCCAGGGACTAGATAGTCCTGCTCTAAACAGCGTTTTAGGACTTAGGGAGCAGAGAGGGAATTCAGACACAACTTCTGAACCTTTGACCTCTGGGCGGCTGTGGTGCAGTGGAAAGGGCGGTCAGCTTCTGATCAGAATATTGCAGGTTCGATTCCCACCTTGCCCGCCCATGTGTCGAAGTGTCCTTGGGCAAGCCACTGAACCACACATTGCCTCTGATGGAAGGTTGGTGCCAGCGGAGCCGCCATCAGTGTGTGAATGTGACTGTAAAGCGCTTTGGGCCTTCAATAAAGGTAGAAAAGCGCTCCATAAGTATTCACCATTTGACTCTCATTGTGTCTTCAAGACAGTGATTATAGATTATTTTATGAAAATCCAAGTTATTCTCGATGGAAGCTGCACACTGCGGTAGTTTTAGGATTTGTAGACATTTAAAAAATCTGATAAAACTATTAGGATGTTTTAAAACTGCAGAAGCTTCATAACTGCAGACAAAATAAGAAAACTTCATAATTCAGTGGATCAGCTCAAACCATCAGAAAACAAAACACGCTCAGAGGTTTTTACTCACTCGGTGGAGAAAACAGGAAGAAGCTGTTACTGAATTATTTACTAATGAATTGTTAAGAATTGGTTAATATTTTATACATGTTACTGGGACGTTTTCTAAAGTTGTAGCTATTCCTTATTAACTAACTGTTAGTGACTGAGGAACTAATCCTAAATTTATAAATCATTATTAAACTGTTATTTAACAGGTTATTTTAACTCAATAACAAAAAGTTTAATTATGATTTGTTAACTAGCTATAACAGGTAGTTATTATAAAGCGTTATGGATGGATGGATTATAAAGTGTTACCAAAAAGGAAAATAAAAACATATTCTGGTTCTCTGACAACCACTTTTCCAGCTGTTTTAGCCAAGGACACATTCACCCTGAGCAAGTTTATGGATCAATAAACATAAAGTTGTTTATTTTACATCACTGAACAGTTTCAAGTCCACGTGGATGAAACGAACAGAGAAACTCAACACAAAGGTGAGGACCTCTAGCTGTGAAGCAACAGTGCTAACCACTGCACCACCATGTCAACACAGTTTCTATGTACCTATCACTTCAATGGTGGTGATAGTTGGTATTGATGTATTTAGTTTTGAAAACAGTTTTAACAGCTAGTGTTTCACTTTGTTTTAGTCTAATTCCTAAAAATAAAAGCCTTACAATAATTGGTAAATGTCTTGATGCATGCAGCTTATCTTTATTTTTCTTCACGCACATGACTAGTCAGCATTGATCGTGCTTGTTTTACATTCAAGGCATTCCTATTAATATTCAAGTAAATTGTTTACTACAATCATTCAGTGTCACAGTAGTAAATTATAATGTTCTGAATCTGTCCTGCCTGGATAAATAAAAGTTAAATAAAATAAAGAAATCATTTTAATGGAAAAAAAGAAAACAACCTAACAAACCCTTTCCACTGAGAATTATTACTACAATTATTTTTATTTAGCAAATGTCATGAATTAATTGACAAAATAATGGCATTTTCTCAGCTAGTACTTGTCAATGTTTAATGGGATTTTTTTTGTTGGATGGTGACAGGCATAGCATTATGTAACGTAAATGTTTTTTTTAAGTGCATAAATTGTATAATAGTATTTTATGTCAATTTTAAAGTTTCATTAGGTAGAAGCCCTGATATAATAACTAACTAATATAAGCCCAGATGTTTTTTTTTACCTCTTCCTGCACCTACTCAATGTTTTTCCTCTGTCTTCTTTTTGCAATACGCTGTATAAGGGCAGATAAAGAACAGAAAGAGGAAGAGTCTGAACCAGCTGTGAGGAGGAGACTCACCGGGTCTTCTTCTGATGTCTCGGCTGATCTTCATGCACTGAAAACTCTGTTCATTTTACACCAGGCTGCATGCTGGACGGTGGGTGGGGCCTCTGGGAGGCTGCAGGAACCCTCCCACTTCATCAAAAGCTAGGGGGGAAAGGAAGGGGCCTCCTGGTCCTAAAACCAGTATTTTACTGAAGTCCAAGTTCACCTCCACCGGCTGCAAACCGCAACGTTGGTCCATGGATGGACAAAAGGTTTTCTTCACTGTTTGTCCGCAGAAACTTGAGGCCTGCCTGTGTCCTCTTTACGTCCCACTGCTTTCAACATAAAACCAGACGATCTGCAGGTTTAGTTAGAAGGTTTGTTTGCTTTTTGCTCATAAAAATGAAGCGTTTCAACTGTTGAAGAGCTGGCAGACCTTCAGAGCCGAGGCGCCTGGAGCTTCGTCTGCAGAGAAACACCAGCTGCTTTCAGGAGGAGGAATTTCAAACACGCCCTTCATCCTGAGGCAGAGGAAATCCTGGATCCATGCTTGTAAAATAATACAAAACAGAAAGAAAACTTTTAGCAGGACCAGGTGGAACATGTTTCAGTTCAAATGAAAACACCCCATCCATCCCATAATCATCAGTCATGTCCACTACACAAGTTTGACAGATGAGCTTTAAAACCCCACTCTGATTGAAATGGTGTTTCTGACATGTTCTTGTGGCATTTCTCTGACAATAAGGACAATTATAAAGAAAATTAGGATTAAAATAGCATTTCTGAGAATTTCTTTATTTAAATTGTTGTGAATCAGGAGCAGACAAAAAAATGCAGTCTGAAAAAGCTTCCTGCTGATTCTGATGCATCCACTTCCAGACAAATAGATCCATGAACGTCTTTGCTTTCCTCTGAGCTGGAGTCTGGATCAGAACTGGACGGCTGGATAGCTCTGATTTCGCTCACCATTGTAATTGTACTGTAATGTTAGGTTGGGGGTGTGAGAGGCTGTAAGCTAACGGGAGAGTATAAACAGATGGATGTCGGAAAGGGGGGTGGGGTTGCTCCACTCCAACAGTCCCGCCCACAACTCAGACGTGAATTCTAATAAACTCCTGCCGCTCTGCAGAAACTAGGTTCTGAAAATGACTGAGGTTTTTAGATTCTGTCTAAAAACGGCAGAATCATAATTAAAACAACTCTGGGAACGCTTTTCTAAACAGATCAGAAGATGATGATGAGAGTGGGTCTATAAACCTGTTTTCACATTGACCTGTTTTAGGTGAGAAACCACGGATGATGTTTGAGACGAGTTCAGCTTTGATTCAAACAAGGACAGGCTCTTTCAAACCATAATTCGGCGCGTTTGTGTCGGCATCAGGAAAGAGGACAGCTTCTAATACACAATGTTTCCCTCTGGGAGATGATTAGACTCTGATCAAAGTCAAATGATCTCACTTCCCATCTCTGCTCCACCCATCAGCCCACATTTCCTCCAAAGCCCTGAAGGTCCAGCAGCTTCTCCACAGCATCTGGGCTGGATTTCACATCACCAACAAACTCCAAATCCCAGAGGAAACATAAGGCTACACTTGAACAAACAAGTTTGTTCAAATTCTGCTCAAAGTTCTGGTTTTGATCGGTAAACCTGGTTCTGCTGCTCCTTTCTTCAGATGTTTCTTCATATCTCAGACAAAGCAGGACTACATTCCTGAGTTCTTTAAACATTTATGTACTTAAATGTATGATGAATAATGACAACTGATAAACATCAAATAATGAATGAATGTAATCAGTTGCTGAGGTCAAAGCAGTTTAGGTTTCTTTGTCCTTTCCTCTGTGACAGAAAGGTGAGACTCACCTGGAGTTGAACCAGCAGATCCTTCCAGCAACATGAAGGCAGAAATCCTTTTGGACGTCTGGACTGACTGATCCAACAAACACGTCCTTCTGCTGTTCCCTGACAGGACCAAACTCTTGAAGGTCTCCTGTCAGGTTGGAGGAAGAATCTTCTCTCCATCTTCCTCCCAGTGCAAGTTTTATTTTTGTTTTTTTGGGTCTTGTTTTGTTCTTTCAGAACAATTAGAAGAAATCCAGGATTCTTGTGATTTTTCTACATTTTTTAAACAAAAAACATTTTTTTTTATGTGTCTTTGTCTTTTCAACGCATGCTTCAGGTTCAGCTTCAGCCTTTTCCACAGTTGTCTCACTTTTCCTGAAGTTGTGAGTCTTTGAATATTTTTCTGTCATATTTGGAGGAAAAGATGAACTAAAGTGTTCTCGCTTTTGCCCCAGAAGTCCATCTGCTCCACCACGTGGTCATAGAAATTAACTTCCCACAATGGTTTGCAGCAAAGCTCTGGAGGAGAAAGCAGGATTAGTCTTTCTGTGGCGAGCTGAGGTTGATCTTCCCCTGTTTCTGACACAAAAGGAAAAAGCAGCTGAACAGTTCATGCAGACATTTGATCTGATGATCTGCTCAGAGTTTCTGCTCTTCTTTACTTCCCTGTGACACTTTAAAAAGAGGCAGCGATGA
>BSAI01000017.1:1474624-1484889 GCA_036245035.1 Adrianichthys oophorus
CCTGTAGCCATTCTCTAACTGCTATAATGCACCATCTCTCTTTCCCCACTTTCTCGCTTAATCTCGGGAAAACACTCTGTTGCTTCACAACAACCAACACCAATTGAGGACTACACACCATGCCACTGTTTTTTGAGCAAGTGCTCACTTAATCTCGAGAAAACACTGTCTTGCATCACGTCAGAACACTATACATTTGAAACCGAACACTATATATTTGAAACCACACACTATGCCACTGTTTTTTGAGCAAGTGCTCACTTAAACTCGGGAAAACACCCTGTTGCATCACCTCAGCCAACTGTACATGTGAAACCACACAACATGCCACTGTTTTTTGAGCAAGTGCTCGCTTAATCTCGGGAAAACACTCTGTTGCTTCACCACAACCAACACCAATTGAGGACTACACACCATGCCACTGTTTTTTGAGCAAGTGCTCGCTTAATCTCGGGAAAACACTCAGTTGCATCACCTCAGCCAACTATACATGTGAAACCACACAACATGCCACTGTTTTTAGAGCAAGTGCTCGCTTAATCTCGGGAGAACACTCTGTTGCTTCACAACAACCAACACCAATTGCGGACCACACACCATGCCACTGTTTTTAGAGCAAGTGCTCGCTTAATCTCGGGAAAACACTATTGCATCACTTGAGCCAACTATACATTTGAAACCACACACCATGCCACTGTTTTTTTGAGCAAGTGCTCGCTTAATCTCGGGAAAACACACTATTGCATCACCCCAGCCAACTATACATTTGAAACCACACACCATGCCACTGTTTTTTGAGCAAGTGCTCGCTTAATCTCGGGAAAACACACTATTGCATCACCTCAGCCAACTATACATGTGAAACCACACACCATGCCACTGTTTTTTGAGCAAGTGCTCACCTAACCTCGGGAAACCACTCTTTTGCATCACCATAACCAACACCAATTTCGGACTACACACCATGCCACTGTTTTTTGAGCAAGTGCTCGCTTAAACTCGGGAAAACACTATTGCATCTTCAGCCAACTATACATGTGAAACCACACACCATGCCACTGTTTTTTGAGCACGTGCTCCCCTAACCTCGGGAAAACACACTGTTCCTTCACCACAACCAGCACCAATTGCGGACTACACACCACGCCACTGTTTTATGAGCAAGTGCTCGCTTAATAACGGGAAAACGATGTCTTGCATCACATCAGCACACTCTACATTTGAAACCACACACCATGCCACTGTTTTTTGAGCAAGTGCTCGCTTAATCTCGGGAAAACACTATTGCATCACTTCAGCCAACTATACATTTGAAACCACACACCATGCCACTGTTTTTTGAGCAAGTGCTCACCTAACCTCGAGAAAACACTCTATTGCATCACCACAACCAACACCAATTGCGGACCACACACCATGCCACTGTTTTTTGAGCAAGTGCTCGCTTAATCTCGAGAAAACACTCAGTTGCATCACCTCAGCCAACTGTACATGTGAAACCACACACCATGCCACTGTTTTTTGAGCAAGTGCTCACCTAACACTATTGCATCACCACAACCAACACAGATTGCGGACTACACACAATGCCACTGTTTTTTGAGCAAGGGCTCACTTAATCTCGGGAAAACAATGTCTTGCTTCACATCAGCACACTATACATTTGAAACCACACACCATGCCACTGTTTTTTGAGCAAGTGCTCGCTTAATCTCGGGAAAACCCTCTGTTGCATCACCTCAGCCAACTATACATGTGAAACCACACACCATGCCACTGTTATGGAGCAAGTGCTTGCCTAATCTCGGGAAAACACTATTGCATTACTACAACCAACACCAATTGCGGACTACACACCATGCCACTGTTTTTTGAGCAAGTGCTCGCTTAATCTCGAGAAAACACTGTCTTGCATCACGTCAGAACACTTTACATTTGAAACCACACACAATGCCACTGTTTTTTGAGCAATTGCTCGCTTAATCTCGGGAAAACACTCTGTTGCATCACCTCAGCCAACAATACATGTTGTGTTCTGGTGGCAGAATAGACTGCCCTATAGGAGTTCTCACTGTTTCTAGGTATCTGCATTTCTTCATTGAAGTGAACACAGTGGTCAGTTGGTATGGTCCACCGTGCCCCCACTTCTGGTTTTGATTTGAACATTTTGCGTCAATGTTTAAAGACGTTTTTTTTTTTTCCATCTGAGCTATGAGAGCACTCTTAAGATGCATGTCAGTTAGGACATTTCCATAGGTCCTACCAAAGTCTACTTGACATGAATGGATGCACTCAATTGTTCCAATGGACAACACCACATGGGCCATCACCACAGCTCTTGCCCAGTTCACAAAAGCATAATTAACCTAAATGTAATGATATCCAGAGAGCATTGTTTTCAATTTTCTGGGTACATTTATAGAGCTGAAAATAGTTTGGTTTTATTTTGAAAAATATTTTAAGGTTTGATTGACATTGGGTTGTAGCTACTCTTTAAATGATTCATAAAAAGTCATTTTAACTGCAGGCGTTTTTCTGTATTTCTTAGATTAAAGCAGCTTGGTGGTAACATAATGGTTGGCTGAAGTCCACCTCAACTTGATGAACTTAATTTTTTTTTTTTTTTTGCCAATATTTTAGGTGATATTTTGTCTATGTATTTGAATGCATTCTGACTTGCTGACTTGGCTGCCTTGAGTTCATGCGGGTCAGTGTCAAGGGCGAAGGTCAGGTTCTTGCTTGAACATCCTTTTGAATGGGATTCAAACTTTTTTTTTTTACACATCTGAAGTTTGTTTGGTGATGGTTTGTTTAGCCTAAGAGTATTTCACAACCAGTACCTCCAGATTTTTTTTGTATCTAAAAGGTTAAAAACTGTCGACTCCAAGGTATGTCAAACCATTTAAATCGAATGCTCCGCAAAAATGAGGTGTACAGTTTTGGCGCATGTACACTTACGGGTTGAACTCCTCAGAGGAGCATATGATACCTTTTCATAATGTCAGTGTTTAGTCTGACGGTAAATTCTCTGCAGTCATTATGTTAACATGACAGTAAAGAAAACTGGTTTGTTTTTATCTTTAAGAACCCGAACTCTCTCTATGCAGTCATCATTTGTGTTGACAAAAGCCTGCAACATTGTTGTAATTATAACAAAAACAAATCCCCCCCCAAAAAAAAAATTCTTGCAGGTCAACATTTTTTACCGACTCAGAAATGGATCGGGTTGGATGAAAATGTTTATAACTGATGAGTATTCTAGATCATGATGTTGGTTTCATTGATGTTTTTTTATCCACACTCCATTCAAACTGTGTTGATGGTGATTGGTGAGGATCGTATACCTGTATGAACTTGAGGTTTTTACAAACATTCACCTCCTTTCACTACACTGCAAAACTTTGTCTGGTGGCAGAATACTGCCCAATAGGAGTTCTCACTGTTTCTAGGTATCTGCATTTCTTCATTGAAGTGAACACTGTGGTCAGTTGATATGGTCCACCGTGCCCCCACTTGTGTTTTTGATTTGAACATTTTGTGTCAATGTTTAAAAACGTTTATCCCCAAAAAACACAACCTTTAGTCGACTTGACACTTCAAGTTTGAGCTCATCTGCCACATTTACCCAAACAGTTTAATGGACCCATCTCAACATTAAAAAATCTCTTAACTCTGGATTAAAAGGGAGGCTCTGTTACTGTGGCAGAAATTTTGCTATTGAAAACCACAATTTTCCAAAAAGGATGTTAAGATGTTGAATGTCTGATCTTGACGTTTGGGTTCCTTCAACAATCTGCACTAGGCATGAGCTGTAGGGAAAATATAGGCATCAAAATGTCAAGATGAAGGTTCATCTGAGCTATGAGAGAATTCTTAAGATGCATGTCAGTGAGGACATTTCCATAGGCCCTACCAAAGTCTACTCGATTTGAATGGATGCACTCAACTGTTCCAATGGACAATTATGAGAACTGTATAAGCACAAGGAAGCTGGAGTCCAATGTAGTGGTACAGGGGATAGGAACTATTCTTCTAACCCTAGATGATGGAAACAGGTGATCATAAGTAAGGAAGTTGTAATCCTCTCATCAATCAGATCTTGGATTGTAGATGAATGAGTCCTGGAAACCTGGTTTAAAACAAATAAGTGAAAATGCAACATTATACTGTAGAAAAAGTCATGGATGATATTAACTTGGTCCCTCTGTTTGCTTTTGAATCTGCATGATGATCTCAGATAATTTCTGAAGAATGTGGAGAAATTTGCTGAAGCGGACTGAAAAATGGAAAATGTCGCTAAAGTAATTGGTAAAGTAACCCTTTTTCATTGAGTTCTAATGGTTTTAATTTACTTTTGTCTTAAAGTTGTTTTAGCCTGTGTATAAAAACAGATTTTAAACTAAAATTATGAAACATCCATTTTCTTCTGCTTATCTGGGACTGGGTCGCGGGGGCAGCAGTCTAAAGATGCCCAGACTTCCTACTCTCTGGCCATTTCCTCCAGCTCCTCTGGGGGGACTGCGAGAATTTAACTAGAAAACTAAGGAGAGTGTTTTGACTGCAAATTAATCAAATGGTTAGTGTAGAATACTTTTAAATACTTCTAGAATCAAGTTAATAAAAACTGTTACTTGGTGATGTAACCATTACCTGAGTGAGTGGCAGTAAGCCATAGAACAGATAAATACAATTTGATTTAATTAGTTGTTAGGTAATGCAACCACAAGAAGGCACATTCCAGTGCTTTGATGTGCCGGTCCCAAGTCCGGGTAAATGCAGAGGGTTGTTGGGTGAGTATCCGACGTAAAACGTGAACCACATCAAACTTGATCATCAGAAATGGTAAATCACTGTGGCTTTTTAAATGGGCCGTGTAAAGAAATAAATGTGAATTTGATCATTTGACTACATCAGAAAACAAATTGGGATGTATGCAGAAAATGACATTCTATAAAATGCTTGAAAAAGTCAGTTTAAAAGCTTCAACAAAAGGCTGAAGAAACTCTTCCTGCAGCCTCACAGTCTAACATGCAGAATACAGAACTATGAAAAGCATCATCCCACCTGAAGAATAAAGATTAAAAGTCTGTTTTTCAGATGCAGGTTTAAGTATTAACTTTGTTTTTGGTGACAGTTACTCTGGTATTCACAAAAGAGTACTGGAGCCAGTTTACAAAAAAATAATTACAATTTTTAAGTCGTAAAGGTATGTGAATATATTAACTGTTAAATTCCGAAAATAGTCATAAATTTAGGATTTTAAAAGTCATAGGCTAAATTTGAATTTTTCCAAAAAAAATTGCAAATTTTTGGGCTGCACGGTGGCGCAGTGGTTAGCGCTCTTGCCTCACAGCAAGAAGGTTCCTGGTTCAAGTCCTGGCAGGGGGACTTGAAACAGTGTCATCAGGGAACCTTTCTGTGTGGAGTTTGCATGTTCTCCCCGTGCATGCGTTGGTTTTCTCCGGGTACTCCGGCTTCCTCCCACCATCCAAAAACATGCTTCATAGGTTAATTGGTCACTAAATTGTCTCTAGATGTGAGTGTGCATGTGTGTGTGATTGTGGCCCCTGTGACAGACTGGCGACCAGTCCAGGGGTATCCCCTGCCTTCGCCCATGAGTAGCCGGGTTAGGCTCCGGCAACCCAGTGACCCCGAAAGGGAAAAAGCGGTTTGGAAAATGAATGAATGAACATTGTAAATTTATGACTTTAAAACACGTATATTTATAAGAAAAAGTCCTAATTAACGTGCTCATGGCAGCAGATTCTGGGCAGTTCTCTGTCTTGGTGCTTCTGGACCTCAAATCTGCATTTGACACTGTTGATCACAATATTATGATTGCACGTCTTCAAGGTGATTATGGTCTGTCTGGGTCTGTTTTAGATTGGTTTGTCTCATATCTCAGTGGAAGAACTTTCAACATCAGTGTAGGTTCAATAACCTCTGAAATGCAAAAGGTTTCTTGTGGTGTTCCTCAGGGTTCAGTTCTAGGCCCTGTTTTATTCACTCTATACATGATCCCTCTAGGCAAACTAATTAGTAATTTCAGTCACATTTCTTACCATCTGTATGCAGATGACATTCAACTATACTGCTCCTTCCCTGAAACAGACTTTAACATCTTGACCAGTTTACTGGACTGTTTATCTGAGATTAAGTCATGGTTATCTAATAACCATCTACACCTAAATGCTCAGAAGACAGACAGTGATTTTTGCCCCAGACAACAAAATCTCTTCCATCAAACATCACCTTGATTCCCTGAGCTCCTCTGTCCAGTCCAGTGTCAGGAATCTTGGGGTGTTGTTTGACAAATGTCTATCTTTGGAAGGACATGCAAAACAGTCAAAAATTTCATGTATGACCTGAGGAATGTGTCAAAAGTCAAACACATCTTATCTAGACCTGACCTGGAGATGATTATCCATACTTTTATTTCTTCACGTCTGAAATATTGTAATTCACTTTTTACCTGTTTTAGCAAAAGCTCTTTAAAACGTCTGCAGCTTGTCCAAGACTCTGCAGCGAGGCTTTTAACAGGAGCCAAGAAACAAGCACGCATAACTCCACCACTCTCCTCTTTACACTGGCTCCCAGTTAAATTTAGAATTTAATTTAAAATTCCAGTTTTTAGAGCCTCACACGGACAAACTCCCCAGTACATTGCTGACCTTTTAACCCCCTACTCTTCTGTCCAGTCTTTGAGGTCCTCCAACCAAAATCTATTACATATTCCAAAAACCCGCTATAAAACCAGAGGAGACCTCGCCTTTCAAGCTGTTGCTCCTGGTCTTTGGAATGACCTCCCTTTGTCGGTACGACAGAATGACTCTGTTGCAGGTTTTAAAAGTCAGCTCAAGACGTTTTTATTTAGAAAAGCTTTTAGTTAATCTATTTTTGCCTTTTAATGTGTTTTATCTTGCTTTTACTTCCCTCTATTTTGTTTGTATGCAATTTGTGTTTTATTGGCTGTAATTATATTTGTTTTTATTTTTGTGAAGCACTTTGATTTTTATCTGGGAAAGGTGCTATAGAAATACATATTTACTTACTTAGAAAATACACAAGTCATCTGTTTAACTGAGTTATGCTTAAAGATGACAGATGTGGAGCATTTCGTGAAGCTTTATTTACAGATAGGTTTCAAAAACAAGTGATTTTAAATCTTTTGGCCACTTAAATTCAAGTTCATTATTTGCATAAAAGCATTTAAAAGAATATTCTGAAAACTCGGCCTCTTCAGACAGAAGCATCACAAAAACTTGGAGATTTTGTCTTTTGTGGAAGAAAGGATTAGAAGTGGATGTACAAAAGTACAATGAAGTACAGGAAGAGAAAGCCGCGACATGGTCCATCCAACCATTTCAGTGCAGCAGCAGATAGAGTTTCAAAGTTAAAGCCTGAATGTTTTTATTGACTCAAATATTGACTTTAGGTTATAAATGACTGTAGTATCTATGTTTCTAGAGTATTAATTGTTACATAGAAATTAATTTTAAAAATGTTCAAGCCAGAACAAAATCATGTCCGAAAGTTTTTTTTTTTTTTTTTTTTTTTACGGTTTAATGTTAGACGTTAGACTTTGTCTTTACTAATTGGAAAAAATTTTCTTTCTACAACTGTGAGATTAATATCAAACAAAATGACAAACATTTAGACACTTTGATGGTTCTGTGCCATGACCATGGCAACGGTGCAAAGTTTAGCATAACTGACAGTAAAGAAAACTTAAAAATGTTTGTCAAATAGTAACAGACAAACCCACACCTGCAGATCACATTAGCCAGTGTCTGTGTTGCCATGGAAGCTGCCACCACATCAGTCCACTGTCTCATAAATTGGTGCTTCGCTTTATTATTCTAAATATCTGCAGTATCAAAACTAAGAGCCGGTGTTTGGTCAATGGTTTTTAAATATAGAATGTTTCTCGCTGGTGGGAGGGGCTTATTGACATCACAAATAAGTGAATCTGTTAAGATTAGCATTTAATAGTTTTAATTTCCACTTTAAAAGCATAAATAATTGTTTTATCTGCCATTGTGCTTATTCAGGATAAACTGAAGTAATGTAACTGAAGTAAAGTAACATTTTTTTTCTGAAATCATGATCATTTACATTTTTATTGGTGACAAATTGATCTGTTTATGAATTAAAAAAATCAGTTTGCAAAGAGTTGTTTTGTTTTGCAGAAACAGATGTTATAAACATACCTGTTGGCTCCAAGAGTGTTCAGATACAAACCTATCAAAACAATACAACTACCGTTCACACATCCTTATGCACACAAACCAACACATGTAAAGCACCTCATTCCATCACAACGAACTGTGCAAAGAGGAGCTGACACCTGTGTTCAGGTGAGTGTTCATATTTAGCTGAGGTGGATGATGGAATGTTAAAAAAGAAAAAAGGAGGGAGAGTTCCCTGCCATCCCTGCACCAAGACCCCTGCAGAAGCGACGACCAGAGCCCCCCACACCCGTATTGTAGGGCCGATGGAGAGGGCGTAAATCTCGCGCCAGGCTGTACCCATATCTGCAGCAGGTCTCCAAGGTGAACAGCCTCTGGCATGTTTGTTCAGAGCAGTGAAACATGGAAGCACAGAGTGCAAACCCTAGCCCAGACGGAGGAGCAGCCCTCCCACCACAGCAGGGGGCCCAGCACAGGGCCCCACCCCAAGAGTCCCTCTGCCCCAGACAAGCCGCCCACCACCCAGGAGTTCAGAGCATCCCCCCACCCTAGCCCCAGGTATGAGCCAGGGCCCCCCAAGGGAGACACACAAAGGAGGGATCTGATTGGTTGCTGCAGGTCTGGAAGTGATCCAAACCAGAGAAAAGGGAAGCAGATGTCGCTGGATGAGGTTTGTCCGAAGAACATTGATTGATGACTTCTGAGTGACTTCAGACACCACCGGACTGTTGCTGAAGTCCAGAGAAAGTCTGCTTTCATCCAGACCATCAAAGATGAAGAGAAGTTTACAGACAGACAGCTGCTCTGCTGGGATCTTCTGGAAGGTTGGATGGAAAACTTGGGTGAGAGTGAGAAGACTGTGCTGCTCATCTCTGATCAAGTTTATCTCCCTGAATAAAAGAGGAATCACAGCACTGATGTCTTGTTCTCCAAACCCTTGGCCCAGCCCAGAGTGAACTTCTGCACCGAGAAGGTTTTTCCAACTCCAGCGACTCCGCTCGTCAGAACCACTTTGATGGACCCGTGTTCATCAGTTAGAACTTTGAAAATGTCCTCCTCCTGGAAGTTGTCTCCTGCTGCCACACCTCGTGTCGGGTATGAACCTCTTCTCTCAGTCCCTCTGCGATGTAGAGCTCATTGTAGATCCCGTTAAGGAGAGTTAGTTTCCCTGTGTCATCAGTTGCTTCAGTCACATGTTCACATCTCCTCTCTACACCAACCAAGATGTTCATCTAAAAGTTCCTGCAGACCAACATCTGCTGAAAGACAAGAAAACAGAGAAAATTCCATGCTTTAAGTCAGGGGTCTCACACTGGCGGGCCATTTGCGGCTCCCAAGACGATATTTTGTGGCCCCCACCTGTCAAACTGACCAATCACGGGGGGGTAAATGGCTCTTGCGGGCGTGACATTGAACTTAAAACAGGGAGATATTTAGAGCAGGAAACCTGACACGCTCTCCCCAGACCACACAAATAAGTTCCTCACTTCTATTTTTTTAGAAAGTGTCTAATCTCACGTCAATTTTCAATACATGCAGCTAGTGCTGAACTTTTTTCTCTTGGCCACACAGGATGGGAGAAAAGGTTAAGGTTAAGAAACAGTTAATATAGCAAATGCTTCCACGGTCTGTTGGCTGGTTTTGATTGTGAGAAACTTCTGAGCCGTGTTTATACTTTTCAAGCGATGTGATCATCTGCAACATTTGTTTTTAACGTGAAGAACATCTTTCTTCAAGTGTTAACATTTCAATCTGAATACAGCAGATTTAGAAGACTGAAAAAACAAAACTGACATTTATTCCTGATTTATTTACTTATTGATCTTTAATATTGTTCATGTATTTGTCTATTGATTGAGGGTTTTATTAGTTATTTTGTACAGAAAACAGGTAATATTATGGTACAGTAGAGGTCATAACCAGCTCAGTGGCCTTGTGGTAGTGTCTGCCCTGCGACTGGAAGGTCGTGAGTTCAAATCCAGGCCTAGTCATACCAAGAACTGTAAAAATGTGACCCAATGCCTCCCTGTTTGACACTGAGCATTAAGGAGGTTAGACTGGGGGCTTAACCCAACA
>BSAI01000017.1:1509889-1531351 GCA_036245035.1 Adrianichthys oophorus
TGTTGGGTTAAGCCCCCAGTCTAACCTCCTTAATGCTCAGTGTCAAAATAAGTTGAATTTTTAGTGTGACTCAGTCTGGATTGGATCTCACGACCTTCCAGTCTCAGGGCGGACACTACCTTAAGTGCCACAATCACAAACAAGCATGCTCCTTTTAAAACTGTTCAATTGAAAGCTAGGCATTTGCACTGGCTTAATTATGTATTGCACCACACCATAGATTACAAAATTCTCGCGATCTTCAAATTTTTTTTAGTGATGGATCCATGATGTGCAAGACTGATTCTATGAAGTCTCTTGGCCTTTGGCTTGACCCTGAACTAAATTTCAAACCGCACATTGATTATATAATCAAAAGAACTTTGCAACTTTAAGCCCTTTATATCGCTCTTCTAACTGCTTTACTTTAGAAATCAGGAAAAGAATAATTACTCTATTAGTTTTGCCCATCATTGACTACGCTGACACAATTAATCAGAATACTTAAGGATTCATATCTTAAACCACTTAATGTCCTTTTTAACTCTCTTTGTAGATTTATTCTTAAATGTTAATTTCAAACTCACCATTGTGTTTTATATGAAAAACTCCATTGGTTACATCCGTCAAAGAGGCGTGAATTTCCTTGGACTGTCCACAGTACCTCAAACAATATTTAAATTCCATAACACCTCCTTATTTACTGAGAAGTACTTATTGTCTCACTCTCTCAGACCCCCGAATCTGAGAGATTTTGAGGTTGGTTGCAGGTCATTCAAAGACAAAGCTCCTTCTGACTGGAACATGTTACCCATATCTTGTTCTTTGACATCTTTTGGTTTATTTAAGTAATCTTTATTTGTTTACCTTATAACTCCTTGACAATGTATTTAGTTCTATTAATATTTTGAGTGTTTTATTCTCCATTCATTTCTTTTTTCTTTACATTTTTTATGAATACCATTGTAATCATGGTATTATGTTTGATATGAATATATTTACTAAGCTGGTACTGTTGTTTCTTGTAATTCTGCTCTATTGTTGTTTTTAATGATGTTATGAAATGAAACTTCGGCAGGAGTATGGTGAGATATTAGAGGTAGCAAGCTTGTCCTGTCTTGTCTGTATGTTATGTATTTTATTTATAATCTACGCAAATTCATCTAATTTACTGTTATATGTTTTGTGTATTTTGACCCCTTGAAAATGAGATGGTACATCTCAAGGGGCATTCCATAAATAAATTGAAGTGCACCAAGCTGGTTAATTTAAACATCAGTTTGTGTATCACTTAGCACTGAGGAGCTAGCAGACATTCAGTGGGTGCAGAAAGTATTCACATCCACTTTAATTTTTAGTCTTTGTTATTTTGCAGCCATTTGCTAAAATATTTTGGGTTAATTTTTTTTCCTCATTAATGTACACACAGCACCCCATATTGAAAAAAAACTTTTGCAGATTTCTTAAAATAGAAAAACTGAAATATCACATGGTCCTAAGTATTCAGACCCTTTGTTGTGACACTCATATTTAACTCAGGTGCTGTCCATTTCTTCTGACCATCCTTGAGATGGTTCTACACCTTCATTTGAGTCCAGCTGTGTTTGATTCTACTGGTTGGACTTGATTAGGAAAGCCACACCCCTGTCTATATACCTTACAGCTCACAGTGCATGTCAGAGCAAATGAGAATCATGAGGTCAAAGGAACTGCCTGAAGAGCTCAGAGACAGAATTGTGGAAAGACACAGATCTGGCCGAGTTTACAAAAAAATATCTGCTGCACTTAAGGTTCCTAAGAGCACAGTGGCCTCCATAATCCTTAAATGGAAGATGTTCAGGAAGACCAGAACCCTTTCTAGAGCTGCCCGTCCGGCCAAACTGAGCTATCGGGGGAGAAGAGCCTTGGTGAGAGAGGTAAAGAAGAACCTAAAGATCACTGTGGCTGAGCTCCAGAGATGCAGTCGGGAGATGGGAGAAAGTTGTAGGAAGTCAACCATCACTGAAGCCCTCCACCAGTCGGGGTTTTATGGCAGAGTGGTCCAACGGAAACCTCTCCTCAGTGCAAGACACATAAAAGCCTAAATGGAGTTTGCTAAAAAAAAACACCTGAAGGACTCCAAGATGGTGAGAAATAAGATTCTCTGGTCTGATGAGACCAAGATAGAACTTTTTGGTCTTAATTATCGGGGGTATGTGTGGAGAAAACCAGACACAGCTCATCACCTGTCCAATACAGTCCCAACGGTGAAGCATGGTGGTGGCAGCATCATGCTGTGGGGGTGTTTTTCAGCTGCAGGGACAGGATCACTGGTTGCAATCAAGGGAAAGATTAATGCGGCCAAGTACAGGGATATTCTGGACCAAAACCTTCTCCAGAGTGTTCAGGACCTCAGACTGGGCCGAAGGTTCACCTTCCAGCAAGACAATGACCCTAAACACACAGCTAAAATAACCAAGGAGTGGCTTCATAACAACTCTGACTGTTCTTGAATGGCCCAGCCAGAACCCTGACTTAAACCCAATGGAGCATCTCTGGAAAGACCTGAAAATGGTTGTCCACCAACGTTTACCATCCAACCTGACAGAACTGGAGAGGATCTGCAAGGAGGAATGGCAGAGGATCCCCAAATCCAGGAGTGAAGAACTTGTTGCATCTTTCCCAAAAAGACTCATGGCTGGATTAGATCAAAAGGATGCTGCTACTAAATACTGAACAAAGGGTCTGAATACTTGGGACCATGTGATATTTTACTTTTTCTTTTTTAATAAATCTGCAAAAATGTATTACCACAATACTGGACAGCTATATCATTAAGTGCTTGTCTACTTTTTGATTTCGAAATGGTTTATTTCAAGCAGGCAAGAATGAGAATAACAGATATGTAACACAATCAATCAACAAAGATTTGCATCCTTAAAAAAACATGTCAAACATAGGATAATTAGGCATAAAAAAATAGACTGCTGAAAGGGAGTGTCAGGAAGCGAAGCTATATAATCCTACCCCGACATGACTAGACCATTTCTTAACAGTAGTTATCACCCGCTTTGTAACTTGTGATCAGATATTTATACCTTACTGACATTGATTCAGGTCATTAAGCATTCTTAAGAAAAAAATAAGTCACACTGCTTTGTATGTAGATTAAAAATGATTGTAGCATGTGCAGAAAAAAAAGAATCACTGATGTGAATAAGTCTCAAACATAAATAAGTATAATAATCCTAACTATATATGGACTATTTTCATCAGAAAAGTCATTTATTTAATTCAAGTATATTTTACAAAATCAATAAATATATATATATATATTTCTATCTTTAGCTTCAGTGTCTGCTTATGCTGAACTGTAGATTTAATTTTTTTCTGACAGCTGCATGAATTGGGAAGATGTTTTGGGAAAATATTTGCAGAAGCTTTTTTAAGCTGCAAAGGAGACCACTTTGATCACATCCCTTCTCAGGAAGTCAGTTTAACATCCTGTAGTATCTGAAATCACCAGTAAATGTTTCTACTTTTGTTACATATATCGTATTATATTATTTAACAAAGTTGCAGTTATTAGAATTTCTTGCAGTTTACCAGCCATTTGTTACATTTGTTCAAAAATCTATATGAACAACAGCTACCGTAATTTATGAGAGAGATTCATGCATAACAATGCTTATGTTCTATATGCTTATTCAAAACTTTTTTTTTCTTGCACCAAGCAGCAGAGTAGGAGGTGAGGCACAGGCTGAGGTCAGTGAATGCAGTCATTAATCATTGATTCGGTTTCTTATGTTTTTATGTTCAAAACTATACACATTTTTATGTTTTTTAGACGTTTCCACTCTTCCAATGTAAAAGTGCAACAAAAGATTTTAGACGGGTACAAATAAAAGTACCAGAAATAGCTTGAATATTTCATAAATTGTAAATGGTGCATACTTGTATAACACTTCTACCGTCTTAGAAGGTGTTTTACAGTCAGTCTCATTCACGCACTCACTGATGGCGGCTCCACTGTTGAACACTGGGGCCAACAAATAACCACCAGGAGCAATGGGGGGGTTCAGTGTCTTGCCCAAGGACACTTTGATACATGGCCAGGCAAGGCGGGAACTGAACCTGCGATCTTCCGATCAGAGGTCGACCGCCATGTCTCTGCACCACGGTTGCTCCAACAAAATAAAATACCTCCTCACCCCCTTTATTGCTTGGTTTGAGGTTCAAGGTTCAAGGGGTTTATTGTTGTCTGCACAGTGAGGAAGCGGGTTTCCCTGTACAAAGGCATTCTTATTTTGCTGTTCACTCCGAATGCCATAAAACACTTTAGGTTAGAAAAAATAAGAAATAAAGAAGAATATTAGTGCAAGATACAAGATTTAAACGAAGATCTAAAAATATAAACTATAAACTATGCATCACTAGTTACTGTGTAAACAGTGAGTTACTGTGCAAAAGAAACTGTCATGGCTAAACAGTGAGCTACATGTGCAAGTTATTGGAGGTAAGGTGCAACAACATTTGTGATAAATAAGTAATAAACAAGATTAAGATGTGCAAGATGTGCAAAGTCCAGTCCATTGTTGCAGACTCCTGTCAGCTGTTGAGGAGTCTGATTGCAGAGGGAAAGAGTTCCTGAATCTTGGGGTTCTTGATTATGAATGCAGCTTTAGAATGCTTTAGTGCGCTGATGACGTCATGGAGCTTGGCGAGTGCTGCTGCAGAGTTGGCTCGCAGGGGGATATAGACGGCGGCCAAAAATACGGCTGTGAACTCCCTTGGTAAGTAAACTGCTTTAGCGAGCAGATATAATGTAGTTTGTTAGTTATAGGGTTTAAACAAATATTATTAAATGTATTCAAGCATGAACATTTTACCTTTGCCTCAGCCTCTCTGATTAAAAATGTCTTTAGAAACAAATCCATTCACTTTTATTTGACACATTTAAAAAAAAAAGTTTTCACCTTTAATCTGTATTTATGCTTTCTATGTTATTACTTGACATGTTCCAAATAGGTAATATGTAGCATATATGTTGCTTGACGTATATTATGAACATTGTGAAATGTAAAATGGACAAGTATTCAGAAGACTGAGATTTGGCTCAAGGAGACAGGAGGCAGAGACTTAACTTTTCTTTTGATTGGAACCATATATTAAACAGACAAACAACATATGGTGTAACAAGTGGCCATTCAGAAACTCCAACTTACAATACTTCAAGCAACATCCATTGATTGATCCGGCGTACACAGATCAATGTGGAAACTCAAATGCACGGTCCATACAACCCAGTATAAAGAATGCAGAGGCAGGTGTCAAGTGAAGAAAGTGAGGTGATGAGAGAGTTCTGGGTCGCAGGCTGATTTTTCTGGGTTTTGTGAGTGTGGGTACGAGAATCCGTTGGCTACAGGAGCCTCCTACCAGTCTGGACTGAGCAGGAGGATGGAGGAAGTTCCTCAGAAGGCTCCTCCAGTTGAGTCTGTTTGGTTCAATTAGCTCACCATCACATAAGGCCGATTCCGTGGGTCAGCACGAGAAACGCATGTGATTCAGCTTATACGTGCAGTTCATCCGCGACGGGTCAAGACTGGTTGTCGGCCCCTCATCGCAAACGTGATCCGGTTCTCCCTTCACATGTTACCGATGGCTTCATGGTCGGCAGCTTATAAAGCTCGCCAATTGGTCAGACACAGTCATGTGACCCAAGGCACGCAGCAACCAAAGAGCACCAGACAGGTCAAGAGAATACAGCGGAAAAACGGCTTTGGCTCCAGTGTTACAAATAGGTTCTTAATATAAATGACTTAAATGCCACAACTGCAAAAGCATTAAGTAACTTTGCATTGAGTCATAAATAAACACTGTGAAAAAAGACAACTCCTTTTGTGTTTTTTTTTAATTTTATGTTTTTTTGGTTCTCTTACATAATAAAATGCTGTTACTCAATTTACACTCAGTAAAATTTAAAACCATTGCTTGAACATTTGTCTGATTTAGTTCAACAGGAACAAAAATACATTTAGAACAGTAAAAATTAGAGGTTAATAAAATTTGAGCATTACTATTTCACAGAATTAAAACATAGCTGATTTTTAGTTTTGTCAAATAGTATCAAAAAAATGGAAACTTCAATGTTCATTTTTTTTGGCATGATTGCAATCTAAAGAAATAGAGAATCAGATTACCTAAGCTTCAAAAGAAAGTTGTTAAATCAAAATAAAAAAGAAAACAATGTTTTACACTTTGCAAATTATTGATTTTAAATGGCAATAAAGCTATTATTTTCTTATGCAAAAAATGAATATAAAACATTTACCAAAACATTTTTAGAGATTAATTTTACACTCAACTCTTTTCTCCTTGTGCCGTTCAGGTTGACGAGATAAAATAACATGTTAACAAATGCTTGCAAACATCATTTACAAATGTTTTCATATAGAATTTAAATCACATTCAAATAACAGCCCAAAGCAAAAATAAAAAAGAAAAAGCCAATTCAAATGTACTTTGTTTTTAAAATTTTTACATGTAAATTTTGTATTTTATTTAAAAAAATCCAGGGGTTATCCATTTTTTCTGGATTTCTTAATTTACTTTAAAGGAAATAAAGGTTTAAAATGCTCATTGATGGATGTTCTTTGATGAAGATGGCCAGTATTTGCTCTCATTCTTCTCTTTCAATTAAGACACAGATGTTCTCACTGTAAGCACAAAACCATTTTATCATGAAATAACTGTTTTATTTATCCAATACCCAATCTCATTTAATTTAACAAACACAAATGTCTGTTTCTCCAGACTTTAACATAAAAACAATCTTACCTTCTAATGTAGAAAGCTGGACAGATGACTCCTGTGAGGATCATTTTTGTTCTTGTATCCCTCATCTTTAATCCAAGCAGTGATGGTGTTGAGCTGTTCTTTGGTCATGACATCTTTACCTTGAAGCAGGCTGAACCACTTCTCCACCATATTTGTGCTGTTTTCCTGAACTCGCTTTTCAAAGCTGGAAAGCCTGGTTTTACTCTTCTTCAGGTTCTTGAAGTTGCTGCTATCGCTGATATGACCACAGCTCACCGTTGCACCAATGACCATCAGTTTGAAGGTGCTGTCAACATAATCCCTGCTGATGGCAGTGGTGAGTAATGTTGTGAGTTTTTCAGCTGTTGCTGCTGGAAAGTTCAGATTTTTTCCTTGAAATGCACCAGTGTTCTGAAGTTGAAGGTCGTGATGTTTCTGCACATCAGCATTTACATCGACGCTGTCGAAGGTTGAGGACTTTGGTCTTACTTCTATCATGGCCTTGGCTAGTTTGCTCTTCTGGTTCATTTTCCTCGCTTCCAGGATACTGTTGAGTGGAGGTTGATGATCTGTGTTAAATATTTTTTTGGTTTTTGGGTTCTGAGTGAAGTCTTTTTGCCATTTTATGTAGTAATTTCTTTGTCCAAATTGTGCCTTCAGAGTTGTCTGGTTTTTATTCATGATCTGCTTTGCTCCACCTTCCCCTGTCATGTACCAGTCTCCACCTCTGAGTCTTTCAGCCCACTGCTTGTGCTTGATGAAAGATCCCCATTGACTGGGATGTTGGAGTAAAATGTTGGCCTCCGCAGATCGTAGGTGACCAGCTTCTTGTGAGATCTCCACTTCATTGGCTGTTGGTTTCCTGGCTCTTGCCAAAGCCAAAAACAGGCTGCTCTTTCCTTTGCTGTTGGTGATCACTATCTTGTTATCAATGTAAGCGTCAAAATGACCATCAGGATGTTTCTCACTCTTTGGTCTGTAGATCAGTGTTACTGTCTGATCAGACGGTTTGCTGCGGGGGTTCACTTCCTGCATTTTAGTCAGACTTCCATGTTTATTCTCAGTTAGGACAACAATGTTGGTTCTTGTGGCCTCTGACAAAACTCTCACATCAAGGAGAGTCCCCCGACCGTCAGGGCTTTTGATCTTCTCTGCATAAGACCTTGAGAGTTGAGAACCTGGATTAACAGTTGTGTCTGCAGTGGATCTGTGTGCAGCTTTAACCTTCTCGTCTGTTCCCTTGAAGCCCTTTTGAATGTGTTCTCTAAGAGCCCCATTCACTTTTCCTTGTACTTGAGAAACAATGTGACCAGAGAACTTTTGGTGAAAAACTTCCACCATAGCATCAGCCAATAATTCTGAAACAGCATTGGCTATTTCTTGTTTGAGTGATTTTAAAATCTCTGAGTCTGAAGCTGAAAACTCTTTTTCTTTCACTTTTTCTGGAATATTTGTATTGTTTTTGAATGTTTCCAGCTGCTTTTGAAGATTGGAGAAGAACTGCGTGGAGATAGTAGATACTGCTGCAACAGCCTCTCCTGCTAGAATAGTATAATGTGTAGCTTGAATGGCTTGTAGAATTATCCGGAGTTTTCCTTTGGCCTCTTCTTTAGCACTGTCCATCACTTTAATAATGGAGGAGTTGAGCTTGTTCTGCCAACTAAGGTCTGCATAGAATGGCTGCAGTGCAGTTTTGCTTAACTTTTTGAAAACTGCAAGGAGATCACCTTTTTTCTTTTCATCTTTGAGGAGGTCTTTGAGTTGTTCCTTATCCTCCAGGTGTAAGAGTATGGTAGAATCTACTAAAGACCCCAGTGGGTTTTTCTCCAAGTTGGATTTTACATTATTTGTTATAGTCTTTTTCAGATCATTTTTAATATTTTCTAATATTTGTTTTATTATTTCCTCCTCTATCTTTCCAAGTCCTTGAAAAAATATTTCTTCACCAATTTTTTTACTGGCCTGTTTCACAGCATTTTTTAGGTTTGTCGTTGTAACAGCACTCATACTGTTTTTTGACTGTTTGGAGATGAACTTTGGAAGTGCTTTCAGTTTTTTGCCTAAGCCTTTCAATGCCATTTTGCAAGCTTTAAAGCCTTTAGAAATCAACTTTCCAACTCCACATGAAATAAGTGACAAACCAATGGAAATTGCTTTCTGTATGGCCCAGTCTTTCCAGCTGAACTCTCCTTTCACGAGAGCCTCAATACCATAGATGCAGTCTGATAATCCTTCAATAAAGAGTCCCATGCCAACTTGAGCCAATGCTCCACAAGTGAACACAGCAAGCAAGACACCAGCAACAATCTGTAAGACTCCAAGAAAAACCACCAAAAGAGCTTCCCAAAAGGAGGGTTCTTGTTCAACAGCAAAACAATACTGCAGACCACCATTGTAGAGGTTGTAGGCTTCAACTTGGAGATCTTCATCTGGACTTGAAACCAGAGAGAAAACTGGAGATTTCTTGGCCACAGCATTTTTTTCTTTCTTTTTGATCTCATCTAACTTCGTAATGGCTTCAGATATGTTTTTACCCCAAATTTCATACATATTACATCTAGTTGTCAATTGTTTTTCTAGACTTATTTGTTGATTCTTGGTTGATTGAACAGAATCCATCTTCACAAACTGCAAACAGATCATAGACTCCTCATTAAGACACTGTAAGGACTCTGCTGCTTTCTCCAGATCTTCTCTGGCCTTTGTGAGATAGTTGTCCTTACTTTGCATAATTGTACAGTAAGCATGATTGTAGAAAGCGATAGCTGCCCAGCTTTTATCCTGGTCCATGGCTTTTTGAAAGAGCTTGGCTCCAAGGTCCCATTTCTTCTCAGCAAGTGCCAGATTTCCAAACTTTATAAAGTGATAAATGCTAGAACATGGAGATTCCTGATTTTGAGACTGAGATCTTCCCTTTTCTAAGTCAGCCTTCAGACTTTGTTTCAGTTCATCCATCTTTAGCTTGTCAATATCTTCTGATTTAGTTTGCAGCCAAATGCCCCAGAACTCATTCATGATTGCTACCACAACTATTTTTTCATCTTCATCTTTAATTTTGTGAACTTCTTGAAGAGTTTTGCAGTAGTCTGAGAAAAGCTCTTCCCTTAATTTCATTTCATGAACATCATTCATCATGCAGCTTATTCTTTCTTCTGCAAGTCTGTCTCTTGTCATCTTCGCTTCCTCTAGAGAGATCCCTGTCTTGAAACCTCGCTGAAGATGTTCAGTGGACATGATGATCTGGGCAGATCCAGGTTTGCCTTTGCGAGCCGTTCTACCAAAAGCCTGACGTTCCACTCTTGTGTTCTCTGAAAGGAATGAGAGAATCACAAATAAACCCCCGTTATTGTTCACCTCTTTGGAAACTTTTATGTCTGTTCCTCGTCCAGCAAGGTTGGTGGCAACAATGACATCTCCAGGAACAAGTGTTTTTTCTATTTTGCTCAAGCTGTCTTTGTCACTTCGGCAGTAGAGAATGGGATCTCTTGGGACGCAGCTCTTTAGATGGTCATGGATCTCTTTGGCTTTGTTGATTGTTTCACAGATTATCAGAGCTGCTCTTCCGTCCCTGTATACATTTTTGGTGATCTGAGCCATCACCACATGCTTTATTTCAGATTTCCACTCTTCAGACGAGGTTGTCACTGTTCCTTTGACTTCAAATAACTTATTTCTGTTGAATGCTGGCATTTTGCAGGCAGTCAGGTTTGGGTATAGGTTCTTTAGAAACAGAATATCTTTTTCACTGCCAAGAGTCCCAGTTGTTCCATAGATCTTCCCCTGGTACTTTTCAAAGAAAGCAACATTGGAAATGTAGTTTGTCACAGCTGAAATTGTGCTGAGTTTGATTTGGTGTTTAATCTCCACAAACTGCTGGAGACCATCTCCCCATTTCTTATTTAGTTCCACAATCCCTGAAGATCTGAAGTCCACTGGACAAACTTGATTGTTTTCTACAACGTAGTCTCGTCCCTCTCTTAGTTGCAATGCTAGAAAAGCATTCTGAGTCCACACAGACATTTTCTTTGCGATCAACTTGTTCAAGAATCCAGGAATGCTGATTTTGTCTTTGTTGTTTGTGCATGGGGTATACTGAATCTTCTCTGAGATCATATCAGCTATTGGCTGAGTTAGAATTTCCTCAGAGTCGTAAAGAGAACAACAAAACCCTTCCTCCATGACAAGAAATGTCAGTTCTGGAATTGAGTTTTTATCATAGGGGCTGAGTTTCTCAAGAGAAAGCAACCCTTTCTCATTGACAGTATAAACAGTAAAGCCATAGGGAACATAGTTTTCCAGTTCTTCAAAAAAGTTAACCACTGCATCTTGACTCACTGATTTCAGTTTTTCATGAAGTTCTTCTGGTTTACTTTTGTAGATGTCATCAGTAAAACCCATGGGTACAGTGTTGGTTTCTTCAGCGATGCGTAAAATGTCCATTGGGTCTGTTATTTCAGTTTCTTCTGTTTTGATTGAGTCATAAATGGCCTTGAAAAATGAAGCTGCAGGGCCTCGCACAAATGTCTGATGTGCTGAAGAAACATAGCCGTATTGACGGACATGACCCCAGATCATGGCCAGAATAGGGTTGAGGTGCTGCATGCAAACCATGGGACTGGACAGGTAGGTCAGCTGGACCCCTTGGTCAAGCAGCAGGGAGTCCACTTCGTCAATGATGATGCACTGATATTTACGATCTGGCCTCACGTCCTTCATCTCAAATATCTGACGAAGATGATCTGCAGCAAAGGTTTCAATGGTTCCATAGATCACGTCCTTCTGGTAGCATTCTTTTCTTTCACTGTCCTCAGTCTTGGTTGTGTTTGTGTCAACTGTAATGCCAAAGTGCTTATAGAATTTAGCCCATTCTTCTGCATCTCTTTGACACAACACTGAAGAGCTGGAGACCACATCAACTTTTTCTCCTCTCAACACACGCAGCACTGCAAACATTGCAATGACACAAGACTTCCCCTCTCCAGTGCCCATTTCCAGGAGCTTCCCAGTGTCAGACAAGGCTAAGAGACACCAGCTAATCATCTGAGTGGCTCTGGGCCACCACTTTCCTTCAGCCATGTGCTGATTAACAGCATTGCATAAGACAGCAAGGATCTCTTGAAGGTTCTCTTTGTCCATTGTCTTTGTACTTTTGTACTTTTTAATTTCACCGCTTTGAATCAAGTTTGTGACATGAGTTACAATACTGTAAGAGTTAGTCAGTGTTTGCTCATCAATATCTTTCATCTGACGCATTTCCTCAAAAAGCATGTCAATGCTTTTGCTTTGTTCATCTTTCAGGCTCTTGTTCAAGTGTTGGATAAGCTTCTGAGTTTCATGAGAACCTAACTGGTCAAGAAGAGTTTGATTGCTGTCATCTGTCCATGTGGAAGAAACCTGGTATATTTCCAACAGGTGTAAAATCTTCATGATGGAAGTGCAGCCTTCAGTGGAATGGTGCTGAGTTAATGCTCCAAGTAGGTTTAATGTTTCAACTGGTGACCAAATATGTCTGCTGAGGTTCAGAGCTGTCTCCAAAATCTGTTGGGTTTCATCATTTATATCTTGGTATTGACTTGCACAGCTGAGTACAGCCTCCAGACACCATCTACCAGCTTGTGCTGCTGTTTCTTCCTCAGCTTCTGCTTCACCACAAACAACTCCAGCCAGATTCTCCAGAACCGTCAGAATAAAGATCTCGTTAAACTGCAGAGTCTGTCCAGAATGTTTTGTCAAGATGTCGACGATGGTTGGACTTTTGGTGTTGAAATCTTTGTTCATATTAGTGTGAAGGACTTGAAATAAAGCTTTCGCACACTTTCTTTTTGGTTCCATGTCAAGATTTTTATATCTTTGCATGATGTTTTGCAGAACTTGAACACCAAACTTCAGTGGATCTTTGCTTGTTAGCTTTAACAAATCAAGATTCACCAAAGAATCCAGACTCTGTTCTTCAATCAGGAATCCACGAGGAAGCTGAGGAACCCCCTTTTCCATCACCTCTTTTGCATGATGAATGTAGTCGGACACAAAGTCACTCAATGTGCCGTACACTATGTCAGCTTCATAAACATCCTGAAATGAAGTTTCTGTGTTCTGGTTTGTGTTGAAGGAGATCCCAAGGGAGGTGTAAAAGCCAGACCACTCTTTCATCCGCTCATCTGTTGGGATATCAGAGTTCAGAACAATGTCCAGTTTGTTTCCTTTGCAGACCTGTATAGCTGCATACATAGCTAACACACACGGGTCTTCTGTATTACCAACCAGTTGTGGCACTTGAGTCTGGTCCTTCAGCAGCATGGCACACCATTGTAACATGTGCTTCACTGAAGGCCACCAGCCTTTTGAGTCAAACACTGCTTTGCACAGCAGAGACAGACAGCTCTGAAGGTCATCTGAGCTCAAAGATCCGTTTTTTATTGAATCTTTCATGCATGTTGAATGTTTTTGTGGATGTTCTGAGTACATTAAGACACCATTTGTGATGTTTTTTATCATTTCAGTCAAAGAATCATCTAGATTTTGTGACGATTTTAACTCTGCAAGAGCAACAAGGAGATTTCTTTCATCATTTTTTCTCAGAATTTTGGGAAAATCTTCAGAGATATTTTCAGTAAGGTCAATAACTTCAGCGAGGAACCGTCCAGCGTCGTCTCTCCAGTCTGGTGATACATCATACACTTTGACCAGTGTCAGGAGTCCAGTTATGGAAGCTTCCTGTTCACATTTCTGTGACAGTCCTTTAAGCAGTTTCAGTGCCTCCATCGGAGTCCACTGGTTTTCTTGCACAAGTCTTAAGACCATTTCAGTGGAGTCTGAGTGTGTTTCCTTGGTGCATAGATCAGTGAGTGTGGACAACAGAAGCTTCAAGCATTTGATTTCTATCTTTAAAGTGAACACAGACTCTCTTTCAACAGCATTCTGCAGTGATGATATGAGGATGCTCAGGAATTCTGTAGGAAAAAGATCAGATGAGAGCTCATCTCCAGCCCACTGTTTGGCCATGAGGACTGCATCAGTGTCAGAGCTGTTGCTGTCAGTGAAGAAATGCATCATGGTAAGATACAGAGCTTGGGCCAACAGAAAACTGTCAGCAGTACTGCATGCTGATTGGCTGATAGATCCAATGAGGAACTGCATGTGGTCAGAAAGACTTTGTAAGGATTCTTCCTCTAATTTTTCCACAGACAGCACACATAGTTCTGTGATGTAGACCTGGGCGTGCTGCAGCGTGGTGAGTGATGGAAGAACGTGAATCCATTCCTCAAAGAGGAGTTTGTCCAGAGCTGACAGGACCTTTCCCAGCTGATCAGAGGAAAGTTCATCCAGCCTGAAATCTGCAACCTCAAATCCACATTTCAGAGAGAGAGTCTCTAAAAGGTCATCACTGTCACTGTCAGACTCAAATTCATCCAAATGCCCTTTCAGAATTTTTCTTTTGGACTCCTGTTCTGAAACCCTGGTTCTCAGTTGTTGTTCATACTGTTCTTTAGCTTGTTGCTGGGATTCTTCCAGTCTTTGATTTAGCTCCTCTTCTCTTTTTTGCTGCTCTTCCTCTCTTTTTCTCTCCTCTTCTCTTCTCCGCCGCTCTTCCTCTCTTTTTCTCTCTTCTTCTCTCCTTAGGTTTTCTTGGTCACTGATTTCCTTATTGAAGCAGTAGTTACACTTGTACATGTTATCTTGGCCAACTGGTCTGTAGTATTCTCCTCCATTGAACACATATACGTACTGTCCATGAACCGTACCTTTGTATAAATTATCAAAGGATGTGCATGGAGGGAGAACTCTGTTACAAATGCGGCATCTCAGTCTGTCTCCCATGTGACATTCTGATGGTACGTTTCCCATTTCTGCTGAGTAATTAAGTTTTATGGTTTTGGCTTTTAGTGAAATTTAAGCTTTCCTGAAAAAAAACAAACACATATTTTCAATATCTTTTCAAAAGCTTTTTTTTTGCACACGTATATAGTTTTGTATTGTCCCCAGATTGTTCCATATCTTTACTCTGCAGAGCGGCACACAGAATTCCCTGCTTTTTGTTTGTATTATAGGTTGTTTAAATGTTCCTATTCCTTGTAGTTTCTAGGAATTATCTCTCAATATAAATACCATCTGGGTATTTTATGGTATTTTGAGCTAATAATTTGAGTGATCCTGTAATTTAAATAATTCTGACTGTATGAAAAGCTGATTAAGATTCTCCAGATCCTAGGCTGCTCGTTTTTGTAGTATATATAATGGATATTATGTGGAATTGTAATTATTTCCCCATACTTTGTTACAGTATGTGAGGTAAGGAAGTATCAATGAGTATCAATATAATGTGTGAAGTGTATTGTAGTGTTTACATTTATTTATTATTGAGATGTTTGAGACTTTCATTTTAGGTGTATATGTGCAATTTCAAAGGCAATTTGGAATCAATTATTAATCTTAAAAATGTATTTTCCTGAACTTTTTCCATTGGTACTCCATTTATATTTATTTGTTGATTGGGATTCTCCTTAGAATTGCCAAATATTATAACTTTTGTCTTTTTTAGAATTAATTATAGTTTGTTGCTATCAAACCATTTTTTAAAAATAATTTGTAGTTCCTCATTAATATTGTTAATTAGGACATCATAACTATCATTGCTGTAAAGCTTTCTTTTTCTTTTGCATAAAATCCAACATTATACAATCAATAATATCTCATGAATATCTCAACAGCACCTTCTCTCCTGTTAGAATGAAGGTGAACTTTAAACAGTAACAAACATATTTTAAAAAGGAGTTTTACTTCATGTTTTACTGTTAAAACAAACAGAACAGTTTTTTTGTCTCCATCCATTTTGTAAACCCACTGTATTCCTTACAGGGTCACAGGGTTGCTAAAGCCTAACCTGGCTATTGTTGTGTGAAGGCGGGGTACACCATGGACAGGTCGCCAACCTGTCGCAGAATCACACTGAAAGAAATTCAGTCACACCGAGGAACAATTTAGAGTGATCAATAAACCTGGGAAACATGTCTTTGGACTGTGGAAGGAAGCCGGAGTGCCCTGAGAAAACTAACACATCCACAGGGAAAACATGCAAACTCCACTCAGAAAGAACCCAGCTGATTTGAACTGGAGGGCTTACCACTGCGCCATTGTACAGCCTTCCTTTTTGCATCTCAACTTTTAAAGCAATTGTGAAATGAACAATCAAAACAAAAATAACATTAAAAAGTGATTAAAAACAAAACTCCATGATCTTCCCTTTGCTCGACTTTATTCTATCAGATTTTGAGAAACTTCATGTTTCTCAATTTACTTTTTATAATAAACAGAAAATGATCTGGTTGACATGTACACACAACCCTCACTGCACCCTCCTATATGAAGACATTTTAGACTGTCACACCAGTTGAGTGGACATGCATGAACTTTATCTACAGTTTTATATATTTGTTGCTAATTTTTTTCAGCCCTTTTGACCTAAAGGGCATTTTTTTGTGCTTTACGATTTCCTACCTTGTCAGCACGTTGGTACCGCAGGTTTTCTTCTTCAGATCTTCATTCAGGGACAAAATATCCAATAATCCTTGCTCAGACAATCCAGGACAGACTGCAAATCTCTGGATTCACTGGTTGACCCAGAGCCCTTCCTTCACTGAGAAAGAGGGTCTAAGGGCCAAAGGCAAACAGCAAAAATAAATAAATAAAACAACTCAGGGGCAAGTAAGAAAATCAATCCCAACGTTGTAACTTTATTACTGCAAATAATAAATACTGCTAACTTTGAAAAATAACGCATACAATGAAAATAAAATCTTCTCCTCAATTCGTTATAATTTATCCAATATTATTTTTTATTTAGTTCATCATGTCACTGTTTGGTGCAGTGCAATATATCTGTTGTCCCTGTTTCCCACTCCCGTACGGGGGAGCGGGAGAGACTCCAGGCGGATCCTCTGTGTTCCTGTCTTTGGTCGTGGACCTCGCCTCTGACTTGTCTCACACCCCCAGCTGTCCCTCAGTTCCATCTGGATGAAGCCCATCTATTACACTATTCATACATGTAGTTGTAAAGATAGATAAGCTAATTCTTCGTTAACAGTTCTAGCACATAACTTGTCCGTCCTGGGAGAGGACCCCTCCTACCCCTCCCCAAAAAAATTGTTTTTAAGAGTTTTTTCTTACTTTCACTGTCCTTACTTCTAAGGCAGGGATGCCAGTTTATCTTAGTCTGTTTAATTAGGTTAAGCAACCAGCTATTGTTTATTTTTGATGACTGACTTTATGTTTTTGTACACTTGATGGTGTGTAGCCCATTGAGAAAACTGTGTTGTGATATCGGGCTATAGAAATAAAATTACAGCTCCATAGATCCTGCGACAGACTCTCTAGAGTGTAGCTGCCTTCGCTGAACAGTAACCGGGACGGGAACCCCAGCTGCCCAGAAAGGGATACAGCGGGTTAAGAAAATGAATGTAAGTTCAGCAGAACTATGGATCGATCCAATATATTGGATATTCTCTCCCTGCTGTCACTGAAAACGTCAAGTGCCCGAAGTTGAGTCCCTGATATGTTGAGGAGACTCAGCCACCTCCCTAGAGTTCAGATTTTTATTTTTTTTTTAAATCTGGCCAGCAGCGGTAGTTGCTCATTTCATGATGCAGCGCTCAATTCTCTGTTTCCAGACTTTTTTGCCGTGTCAGCTGCTCAATTTGCATCTTTGCATCTTTGCTTAGACTGCAATTCATGGTTGACTAGACATGGATGATATTGAAAGATCAGGTTTGTTTATTTTGAAGAGCTCTACAAAAGCATCAGTAATCCCGTATTCATGTCTGGGTTCATGAGATCACTCAGAGACTATCTGGGTGTGATGTGTGCAAATTCTTTGCCAAATTTCAGAATTCTGAACTCTGGAAAGGTTGTTACTTAATGCCTTTTATTGCGCTGCCACTGGACTGCTGTACTGTGCCAAGCCCAACCCTCAAAATGCAACTCAGGATCTCTCAATGTATCTTTACATTGACTTAACATTGAAATTGATGCTACTGCCATGCGAATCGCATCCTGTGTGAACATAGCTTTTGGCTTCAAAAGAAAAGTAGAAAAACAATTCATCGATTCTTAAGAGTCGGGACCAAACACCTGAAGAAAAACAAACATAAAAATTACGCTATATTTACAGTGTTGACGGGAAACTGATGGAGTTCTCAAGATGGTATTTCCATTTCTGATTTAAATGATTTAAATGAAAAAACATTTTTAGAAAAAGATAGAAGAACCACGAGATTGAAAATAACTTATTGTCTTATTAGATGAAAAATGTCAATTTTTCTGTGGTCACAGCTGGAGCTTGTCAACATCCTCTCTGTTATAATAAATAGACTTTTATTTTATATGTAATACTTTTTACAAAGTACTGTTTTCCCCCCACAATTCAAAGTAATATGCAGTTCTCAGTTGACAATTAAATTTGCAATTCTGTTCGAAAATCTGTTTTGCAATTGACATTTCACTGTGCAAATTCAAGCTTGCAAAACGCAAATATGCAATGTGAAAAATTAAAATTCAGCCTTACAATTTTAACAATAGCATTTTTAAATATAAGCAAAATCAGCTGCATTTAAATTGACAAGTTTTTTAAAATGACATTTCAGTTCCTTGTTTGCTTTAAATGTTTTTTAAAGTAACTTAAAGTTTATTGCATGGTAATTTGTCATGGTGCTTTTGTGTAATGTAATGCATTTTCATTTGGATGGCATCACGCTCTAGTCTGACGCAAAATTCAAACTGAAATGCAATCTGTCAGACGCAGGACCCATCACCTGCCTAAAGCCCCACCTCCACTTTCTTTGGGTCGACCAATTATTGGATTGCAGTTTGAATTTTGGGTGAGAAAGCGTGATTTCTCTGGCGTGGGTTTAGCGTTGTTTGACTATTTCTTTGATATCTGAGTCAATATTGAAACTGCTAAAAAAAAAAAAAAACATTAGCAAACATTCAAAATGAGTCTCTGACCTGCAGAGTTTGTCTTAAAAAATCACACTGTAGCTCTTTGCACTTTGAATGTTTGATACAAATTTAGAAATTTGGGTTTTTGAGTCTTAATATTTTGCTCTTTTGTGCAATATTTATTCTGTATTTAAAACCTTCATCCGTCCATCTTCTTTCACTCATCTGAAACCAGGTCATGGGGGCAGCAGTCTCAGCAAAGATGCCAGACTTCCGTCTCCCCAGCCACTTTCTCCAGGGAACCCCGGACTTCCCCTGGACCTCCACCCAGTGGAACATGGCCGGAACACCTCCCCCCGGGAGGTGTGCAGGAGGAGTCTGAACCAGAGGCCCAAGCCACCTCAACTGGCTCCTCTGGATGTGGAGGAGCAGCGGCTCTACTCCGAGCTCTCTCCAGGTGACCGAGCTTCTCCTGCTATCTCCAGGAGAGCCCCCAGCCACCCTACAGAGGAACCTCATTTCGGCCGTAAATTTGGCAAAACTAACTTTGAAGTATTATATTTTAAGAATTAAAATAGTATTATTTAATTAAAAAAAAAAAAAAAAAACTTTTCTGGCCCTTAATGATAATAATTAACAATGTCAGGTTGCCTTCTAATATAATAACTTTGTCAAATCGGAACCTCATTTCAAGACATTTGGAAATCCTTGGTCTAGTACTTTAAAAGTATTACATTACCTTCTTTTGCAGGATTAAGTGGAGAAGAAAGCATGTGCCTCTGCCGTCAAAACTCCACATGAAGCCTTATAAAGAGAGAGGTAGATAGGTGTGTGACGTCAAGCATCCTTAGATTGTCTTGATGTTTAATGCTTAACCAGCACTTGGGAACGTTTTGATAAAGCAGATTTTCACTGGAAAGGCTGTTTAACAAGTTATACATTACCATGTGTGTCATGAATTAGCAAATATATAACTCGTATATCTAACTGCTTGGGTCACATCCCGTTTGAAACAACAACTGGAGCTTTACATGATGCCATTCGATTCAGATTTCTTTTAAACTGGAAGTTTATACCTGAAGGCCCTACACCAGGGCTGCTCATTCCTGGTCCTGGAGATCTACCACTCTATCAAACTTTTAAATTATATCAAAAATGTACGTACATTTTTCTTCCATTGTTGAGAAAATTGCATATCTTTAGTGGATGTTCTAAAATGAATAGAACCCCATAATTATTTTAGTCTTCCCATGCAAAAAAAGGGGGAAAAATATCTTCTTCAGAATGTTAAAGCAGAATAAGCTAAAGATTATGATTAAGATCATGAGAATGTTTAAATTACACCCTCTCCTGCCAGCACATGTAACATTCAAGGGTCAAATATAGGTTAACAGGCTATTTAGCCAGAAAATGTAAGTGAACATGTGTGAGCAGCAGTATGGTTTCATGATAAGAAAGAACTCTGCAGATGTAATGTTTGATTTGAGGATGTTGATAGAGAAGTACAGAGAAGGTCAGAGAGAGCTACACTGTGTCTTTGTAGAACTGGAGAAAGCTTATGACAGAGGAACTGTGGTGTGAGGGAGTCTGGAGTGACACAGAAGTATGTCAGAGCAGGACATGTATGAGGGCTGGAAGACAGTGGTGACGTGTGATGTAGGGGTGACAGAGGAGTTCAAGGTAGAGGTTTAAGGGATCAGCTCTGAACCACTTCCTGTTTGCAATGGTAATGGACAGACTGACAGATGAGGTTAGACAGGAACCACCATGGATTATGCGGAGCTGGGCAATTGTTAGCAGGTTTACTTCTACAGTGTAAGCTTATACCTTTTGCCAACCTGCAGCAGAAATAAATCTGACAAAATCACGACGTCTTCCTTCAACCACTCACTGGCTTATATTTATCACAGGCTCAAAAACAGACATATGTCTTGTTCTGCATGTGTCAAGCGTAGAAGCCAAGAGGAAGGGAACGTTCTCCTAACAGGCTGTGAATTTTCCACATACATAGTGAAAAAGGTCACCAAACTGATACAATTACAAACAGTCATAATTTTATCAACAGCAATATGGCCAAAAAAAAAAAAGTCCGATTTTTCACACCAAATTCGATTTTAGATATTAATCTAAAATCTCCCTCCTCTTTCTTTAAAAAAATAAACCCTCTAGGCCAGGATAGCTTGCAGCAAGCAGAGTTCCGCAGGCGGAGCCAGGCAGCCATGTCTCACCAGTGCAGCCCCCCTGTCACAACAGCGATCGCTTGCTTTACTGTCGACTGGGCAGCTGGCTAGCATAGCGGGCTCTTTCGCTTCAGCTCCATGGGCTCTGTGTTGGGCTGACGACCTGTCCAGGATGTATTCTGCCTTCGCCCAACAGTAACCGGACAGTCTCCAGCAACTCAGCGGCCCCAGTGGGTTTAGAAAATGGATGGAAGTTCAGGATAAAAATCCTCGCATTGCACGGCCATATCAAACTCATTTTACCACTCTTTGATTTAGTCACTGAAAACATCACACGCCCAAAGCATGTCACACGCTGCGCTGCCTCAAATCGCATCTTACATTAACTTAACATTGAATTTGGTTGCCTCTGCTGAGTGAATCACGTTGGGTGTTAAAGCACCTTGAGGCTGCAGCTCCAGAAAATGAATGGACTTTCCACCACTGTTGGGTCACATTGGGCGAAACTGATGTTAGTTTTAAAGTAAATAAAAATAGAAAAAAACACATAAGTTAAGAGGAAATCATTTGAGTAAAT
>BSAI01000017.1:1531361-1578031 GCA_036245035.1 Adrianichthys oophorus
AAAATAGAAAAAAACACATAAGTTAAGAGGAAATCATTTGAGTAAATACAAATAATTGAAAGTAGGTCAGTTGTGCACTTGGTGCCAGTTAAGCTCCCAGAGCTGATTTGGATGTAGCGCATCTGTAACACCAGATCAGATCAGAGCGACCATTTGTTTTCCCTGGATTTGTTAATCACGAAGGAACAGATCTGGAGACTCGGGTGGAAATCAGCACAGGAATTAATGAAACAAAAGCTTTTGGAGATCACAAGCACAGAGAAGACTTCCTCAACCTACACTCAAGTGATCTGATCTAACTCTAGTCTTGATGTCAGTGATAAAACTGACTCCAAGATTTGCCCTTTGCATGCGGAAGCTCAGCCCTCTGATCATCCTATTTTTGGTACTGCATTCTTATTTTTTGCACACTCGTTGGAACCTTCTCTCTGTGTGACATTTATTCTATTAGTTTTTTATACATTTTATTTTATGCATTTATTCTTACTTTCAATGTCATGTTTTAAATACATCTTATATATTTCATTGTAACCTCTTAATATAGTTTTAGCCCCAGTGTTCCCGGTGGGGATCTTTTGTTCCAGGGCTTGCTGGTTTGGCCTACGGTCGTTGCCGCGGTTGTCGCCCTTGCTGGGGCGGCTAGAGTTCTACATCACACCCTTGTAGCTGTGAAGTGGACCCCTTTGCTGAACCAGTCGGGCTGGGCACTGTGCCGATGTTCCTGTGGCTGAGCTACTCCTGGTCTGACAGATTTCCCAATACTCTTTCCTCACAGCAGAGCCAAGCCTTAAGTTTATTTCACAAGTTTATGTGTGAGGTCATGGGTTGAATGTGTTAACGGAGGGGAGGAGGAGGGTGAAGGGTGGGTTTGGTTGGGTTTATAGTTTTATTGTGTGTGTTTTTGATTTTTAATGTAAGGTGCTTTGGGTTGCGCAATGTTCGAGAAGCTCTTTTTGTAAATAAAGTTTGATTTGATTTATCCAGTCCTCAATTGTTGGTGGTTCTGGTTTGAGCCACCTCCTTGTAAGAGCCTTTTTGCTTGCTGCCAGTAACATGTAGAGGAGTTTCTTATCCTTTGAGTCCAGTCTCTCTGTTGTATGTTGCAAAGGTACAAGGCTACAAAGTTCAAAGGGAAGGTAGATGCTAACACATTCTGTATATGTTCATGAATTCCAGACCAATATTGAGAAATCGAAAACCAGACACTTGTATACACTGAGGACAGTAACAGAAATAAAGACAGTAGTGGATGATCAACATGAACCTGAGGTGACTGACAGGAGACAGAACACGACCAAAAACACCACTAAAATACCAAAAAAACACAACATCCTCACAGCAGCAGTATGATAAAAACCGTAAATATTTTTGATAATTTCAATTGATGTATGTTTTGGATTGCTTTTTAATGTTTTTTGTAAAATATTTACAATGTCAGAACTCTAAATATTGCATTGAACAAATTATATCAACATGTTCTCATTTTCTTGAAATTATGAACAAGTGTAATTGAAAGATTTTATCTTAAAATACAATCATGTTATTTTCCATCATTGTCTTTATCTCTGATATTTGATTAGCAATTAGATATGACAACAGAAGTCAATTCTCCTTTTCTTTGATAATGATTTTAGTTTGAATTAAAAGAAATACAGAAACACAACTGAAATGAAATTCAGTTTTACTGATTTTTAAGGTTGTCACAAAAATATTTTTATTGTATAGTTATGATCGGACATTTTGTCTTTGCTTGTTGATTGGCAGCCATATGAGTAACAAAACTAAATGATAATGAGATCCTTTATTACTTTTAAGAGTTAAAGCAGTTTTTTTTCTCTCTCGATGGTTTTATATTGTGACTTTTTTCATTGTTTTTTAATGGAAATTGCTTTTTTTTATGGTGTGTTTAGAGGGTGTTCTCCTTTATCTGTCAGAAAATAAACTATAAGATTTTCTCTTGCTTAATTCCTATAATTTCTCATATTTTTAGTGTGTAGTTGTAGATCATTTTTTATGGGGGATTTTTCTCAGTTTCTTGGTCTTTCTTGGATTTTAATGGGGAAATGCTTAAGCATTTTTATTTTTAACATTACAGCAAATAACCTAAAACATACTGTATGAGTAAATCAAGAAACTTAATCTTTGTTCATTATTCTTTCTTTGAAGATTGTAAACCTAGTTATTCCTTTGAATCTATTTGTTGGAGTTCATAAAAATCTACACCTGAAATAAGATCTACAAACTGTTCTATGGTTGTCATACATTACATGTATTTTATGTGGGAAGGTTGATGGGAAAATAAATGCAACTTATTCACACCCAGTTATCTGTTATCAATATCAATCACCAGTTATCAATGTGACTCAATAATTTCTCCCTGTGATGAACCGGATGGTACGACTAAGGTTGGAAAAAAAAATATGGAAAAATTGTTATCTTATTTAACCAAAATTAACAAAAATCTCTGTAACACTTAATATTAAAATTCCTGAACAAGCTTTGTTAACACATGAACAAGCATTATTATTGCGCTTATAGGGTGTTAGTAAGACATTCATTAGTACAATAAGGTTTATGAGATAGCTTACTTAACACATTTACAAGCATTATTAATATGTCTATAGGATGCTTTTGATACATTTATTGACATTATAGATGTCTAACAAATTGTTGATAATCTTAATAAGACTCATGAAAAAACCTTGTTCACAGATTAACAAGCATTATTAATGTGTACACAGAATACAATACATTACAGTTTTACATAAACTTAAAATTAAATTAGTTCAATAAAGTTCATGTTAACTCAAAATAAACAATTACATTACATTCAGTAAAGAAAAAAAAAGGTTTAAATTTAAAAACGTTGAAATTAACAATCCAGATTCCTCACCGCGCTGCACAGTGGTGTAGTGGTTAGCACTCTTGCCTCACAGCAAGAAGGCCCCTGGTTCATGCCTTCACCCACGAGTGGCTGGGTTAGGCTCAGGCAGCTCCTTGACCCCGACAGGGACAAAACAGGTTTTGAAACTAGATGGACAGTTCGCCCTCTTCCTGTCTGGTGGCCGGGTCCTCCAAATTGGCTTTGGCATGAAAAACAGTTTGGACCAGAAAGAGCTCCACAGGTAAGAAAAGTAAATACAAATAACTCCGGCAGTGACAATGAAGACATTAACAAAACATAAGAAACTAAGTGTGCTAAAAAAGGTCTTCTAAATAACTCCCTGTGTTAAATAAACAAAATAAAGCAAATAGTGTGTGTATATATTGGTTTAACTGACAATAAGAATGAAAAGAATGTGAAGAATGTGTGTCTTATAAATAACTGATTTGCTTTGAAAAAATTATATATAAATATAGTTTGTGTCTTTCAAAGCAAATCAGTTAATCAGTTTATATACAGTGCCTTGCGAAAGTATTCGGCCCCCTTGAACTTTTCAAACTTTTGCCACATTTCATGAAGATATAAAACTGTAATTTTTTGTGAAGAATCAACAACAAGTGGGACACAATTATGAAGTGGAACGAAATTTATTGGATATTTCAAACTGTTTTCACAAGTAAAAAACTGAAAAATTGGGCATGCAAAAGGATTCAGCCCCTTTCTTTTCAGCGCAGCAAACTCTCTCCAGATGCTCAGTCAGGATCTCTGAATTATCCAATGTTGACCTAAATGACTAATGATGATAACTAGAATCCAACTGTGTGTAATCAAGTCTCCATATTAATGCACCTGCTCTGTGATAGTTTCAGAGGTCCGTTTAAAGCGCAGAGAGCATCATGAAGAACAAGGAACACAGCAGGCAGGTCCCAGACACTGTTGTGGAGAAATTTAAAGCTGGATTTGGATACAAACCGATTTCCCAAACTTTAAACATCCCAAGGAGCAATGTGCAAGCGAGAATATTGAAATGGAAGGAGTATCAGACCACTGCAAATCTACAGAGACCGGCGTCCGTCTAAACTTTCAGCTCAAACGAGGAGAAGACTGATCAGAGATGCAGCCAAGAGACCTATGATCCCTCTGGATGAACTGCAGAGATCTACAGCTGAGGTGGGAGAGTCTGTCCATAGGACAACAATCAGTCGTATACTGCACACATCAGGCCTTTATGGAAGAGTGGGAGGAAGAAAGCCATTTCTTAAAAGCATCTATAAAAAGAAGTGTTTAAAGTTGGAGACACACCAAAAATGTGGAAGAAGCCGCTCTGGTCAGATGAAACCAAAGTCCAACTTTTTGGCAACAATGCAAAACGTTATGCTTGGCGTAAAAGGAATACAGCTCATCATCCTGAACACACCACCCCCACTGTCAAACATGGTGGTGGCAGCATCATGGTTTGGGCCTGCTTTTCTTTAGCAGGGGCAGGGAATCTGGTTAAAATTGATGGGAAGGTGGATGGAGCCAAATACAGGAGCAATCTGGAAGAAAACCTGATGGAGTCTGCATGACCTGAGACTGGAACGGAGATCTGTCTTCCAACAAGACAACCACCCAAAACATAAAGCAAAATATATAATGGAATGGTTCAAAAATAAACATATCCAGGTGTTAGAATGAACAAGTCAAAGTCCAGACCTGAATCCAATCCAGAATCTGTGGAAAGAGCTAAAAACTGCTGTTCAAATGCTCTCCATCCAACCTCACTGAGCTCCAGCTGTTTTGCATGGAGGAATGGGCAAAAATGTCAGTCTCTCGATGTTTAAAACTGATAGAGACAAACCCCAAGAGACTTACAGCTGGAATCGTAGCAAAAGGTGGCGCTACAAAATATAAACTTTAGGGGGCTGAATCATTTTGCATGCCCAATTTTTCAGTTTTTTATTTGTGAAAACATTTTAATTATCCAATAAATTTCATTCCACTTCATGATTGTGTCCCATGATTGTTGTTGATTCTTCACAAAAAAATTACAGTTTTATATCTTTATGTTTGAAGGTTGAAAAGTTCAAGGGGGCCGAAATCCTTTTACAAGGGACTGTCTATATATATATATATATATATCCGCATCTGTTGTTTACTTTTAAACTACATCACCATCTTTCTTCTGTGTAGTTATGCTTTACAGCAGTCTTGCATATCACTGATGAAAAGCGATATACAAAATGTGCTGAGATGCACCAGTCTCTGTAGTTCTCCTTTTGACCACTAGATGTCCTCAGACATCCAACTGTTTTAAATCTCTTCTTAAATAGCCACTTTCAACATTTCATTTTTTTCTTTATTCTATGTTGCCATCACTTAAACTTTTTACAAAATTTTTTATGTCTGAGCATTTTATATATATATATATATATTTATAAAATTCCTGATTTGTCCAGCTTTCCTGTCACAAAGGGGCGTGGTCACTTCACATTTGCAAAAGGACAAGTGCTAGAAATACTCTTACTCTGGCTTTGTGCTGGTTTCCCTTCACACAGCCACATCAGATGATTGCAGGAGCCAAAGTAGAAACAAAGGTTCACTTTATTTGTGTTGAACTCACAGCATCAAGAGTAAACAGCCAACAAGTTTATGCCCAACACAAACTCAAAGGTGAGTTGTTTTTAAAGGTATCTTACTTCAGATTACAATTCAGTAAAAAAAGTTCTTTAAACAATTCTACTACGAGATTTCATTTAAAATGCTTAATATTTCAACAAACTGCCAAAGGCATTTATTTCAATCAAACTAATATCAGTTTGGAGTTTCCTGGATTACTATGTTTAAGTTAAGATTTCTTTGAAAGTTTTTCTTCTTGTCAAAATAGTATACTCACTGTAATGCACAGAAATCTTCTGCTTTTTGTTCAAATCAGCATTTTCCTATTGTTCCAAAAGCCTTTGCTGATATGTCAGCTCTCACGACTTTATTGCAAAGACCCACATTTTAGATTATTTCACATTAAATTAATATATATTTTAATTTATTAGTTTGTGTTATAATTTTGGACACATTAAGTTGAACAGTATTTCTGAAGAACATTCTCAGTCCGACATGTAATAAACTTTTTTTCTCAGAATTTGGAAAATAGAAAAACAATTTCTGAACCAGTGTAAATGTTCTGATGATTGTCAGACATTTGGTCCAATGACCTGTTATATTCCGGGGGTCCGGGGTCATTGAGGGGGCAGTGATGGGTCGGAAGCTGGACCTGACGCGGCTGACGGACGGGGAGGCGGCTCATGTGCTGCAGGTGGTACAAAGAGACATGAGGCTTCGCAAGAAGGAGGAGGAGCGTCTCAGGTCAGCTCTATACCTTTAAGGGCCTGATTTATCAAAGGTGTGTTTCAGTAAAGTGCAGGAAAAAGTGACAGAAGCCACAAAAAACATGGAGCGCTTCATTTGGCTCTTCATTTATGTTAACTATTTTGGGTACAAACATGTAAAAAAGCGTTTACTTATATAGTGCTTTTCTAGCCTATTGAAGGCCCAAAGCGCTTTACAATCACAGACCCATTCACACACTGCCGAACACTGGCGCCAACCTTCCATCAGAGGCAATGTGTGGTTCAGTGTCTTGCCTAAGGACACTTCGACACATGGGCGGGCAAGGCGGGAATCAAACCTGCAATCCTTCGATCACAAGTCGACTGCCCTTTCCACTGCACCACGGCCGCCCCCCTACACACGTGTACACGCGTGTACACGCGTGTACACACGTGTACACAGACTTTTTACTGAAAGCGGTTGCTGAAACGCGTGTTGCTGAGGGTGGAGTTAACGTAGCTTTAGGGCTACCGCAAACACATGCTCCTTTTCCATCCCATAATCTTTTGTATGTTGAAGAAGAAACCATGTCAATCTAGTTGTGATCCTTTTGTTTGTTCTTCAAGATGAAATGTTGACCTTTTTGTTTACATGTGACTGCTGTGTTGTTGACCTTCATCTGTGTTTTCATCTTCCTTCGCATGGCTCAGTTATTTATCAACACCATTAATTTATAAAAGGCAGTTTTTGTTTTTGCTGTAGCTGACGTAGCAAATATTAGCAGTCACATTTGTTTTGCTGCTTTGTTTATCGTAGCAGTTTAACAGATTGTAAAGTCAACAAAAACAATATTGAAAGAGTGTGTGAGCGTGAAGGAGAAGTATGTAAATGTCTGGCTGGACTCTGCTTCCTTACAGTGTTTGTCCGAGTCACGTTTTTTGCTCTTGGTGCAGATTTCCTGCATCTTCTTCTGAGAGCAGCTCACGGGAAGCCGGGCGCCTTCCTGCTGCACGCAGACAGGCGTCCTCTGAAAACGCAGCTCACACACGAAATAACATACATGTCATTTATTTCAGGGGGGGTTTCAGTGAAACCTCTGGTGCCAGTTCAAGTCTAAAAATTGGTCATAAAGTCAACTCTCCAGCAGAATGTATTACTGCTGCTGCCAAGCCTTCAGTGACCGTCTGAGTGAGCAAACCACATCAATGATCTCAGAAACCAAAGCTCACAAAAAATAATTTCATCACAAAAGCAAACTTCTCTGAAATTGGACATCCTAGTAAAGAAAACTTTAATTCCTTCACTGACATCCTTCTAAACCGTCTACAGTTTTTACTGTCACCACAGTCTTTCTTAATTGAACCCAACCAGACCTGAACTGGTTTGGAGAATGAATGGATGGAGTTCCAAGTGGCAACACTAATCAAAGCAGATGAAAGTGGCAACATTTTTGATATTCTCTGCCCAGTGTTGTGTTTGAGAGCAGCCTTAGAGGAGTGAAATGAATTCTTTATTGTGCATGCCAATTAACAACCCCCCCCCCCCCCCCCCCCCCCCCCACCCCCTGAAAAACCAAGGTACAATAGCCTTAACCTTTGTCTGCAACAGTTAAAGAAATATCTTCTAATACAATCTGTTCCTTTTACACAGGCACAAAACAGCAGAATTCTGCGTAATTTTATTCTATCAATATTTTCCTCAGTTTCAGAAGAAGGCAGTCAGAGACGAGAAAAAATTTTTAAACATGCCCGCACAGCCTGAAGACAGATGCAAATATCATTCATGGAGCGATGGCATTCACTAAACCTAACATCCAAACCGATCAATGACACAATTACATTAAAGATCAAATATTTCAAACAGAACATTAGACAAATACCACCAGGGAGATGAATCAGGGCAAATACAAAGAAGCAAAAGACTAAAATGAAGTCGAGAGGGATGGAAGAGAGCATTTGGAGAGATGTGCTGCAGCATGACACAAGCGCTTGATTTAAAATGTCTTAATGTTTTGCTGCTTGTTACTTTTGGTGTTAGTTCTCCTTCTACTAAAAGATATGACATTTAGTAAATAATAAAGTAATTTTATTTTTATTTAATTTACATGAATCAATCACTTTATGTGAAGATCACTTTCATCAACCTGTGTGGAACACAACAAGGCAAACACACAAGTTAAAACAACAAAATGCCGTCAAACACAATAGTACAGTAAACAACAATATGTATAAAGTGACCTCCTCCTCCCCACAGTGAACTGAAGCAGGAGCTGGACGAGGAGGGCAGTCGCTGCCTGCTGCTGTCAAAGCAGATGTGCTTCAACCGCCGCTGCTGCATCCGCTGCTGCTCGCCCTTCTCCTTCCTGCTTAACCCCAAGCGCCAGTGCAGCAGCTGCAGGTACAACGTCTGCAAGGCCTGCCGGGTCTACAACAAGCGGGACAAAGTCTGGCTTTGCTCTGCGTGCCAGAAGAGCCGGTAAGGCCGGAGCCATTATCCGTGTTTTTAACTGTTATGTAGAAGAAGGTGAAGCTGATGAAGCTATGTTTGGATTTAAGCGTACGATTTAAGAGTACAAAGTCGGTCCAAGGTGTTGGAGCTGTTGACAAGAAGTGAAATGTTCTGTTTGTGAAAGTCTTGGTAGATTTTCTCACAATTCTGTCTCTCTGGCCAATAAAAAAAGAGTCATCTTCTGGGATCTTGTGAGGAAGACGAGGGCTTTACCTAACCTGCTGATGTTTTTCTTTGAAAGCTTTCCTGAAACAAAGGTTCATGAGGAAATGAGAAGCATTCCACTCAACAATAATCTGCCTGGAATATCAGTCTAATTACACCAAAAAACCTGGGGAAAAAAAACCTTTCTGACCTGAGTTTGATGAAGAGCTTGTAGGTTCTTCAGTGTTTACCTCCAGCTCCTCCCACTGCACAAAAATCTCCATATTTCCAAGTCTATTCACCCCTTTTCTTCAGGGCAACAGTGATTGGTCAGGGACACATCAAGCTTATCAAATACCCTTTCAAATTTTAAGATGCCCAGCAGTGTCTTCAGCTCCGGACTGACAGAAACCAACACGTTTCACTCGTCTACTATCCAGAGAGGTCTGGCCCGACGTGTGCAGCCGAAAAACCAAACATCCAACACGGAAACAAAGCCAAGAGACTCAAGTCTGCAAGAGAACACATGAAGTGAGGAGCAGAAAATGACAGAAAGTAAAGCATGGTGGAGGTCTCATGAACATTTGGTGCTGCAAATAAAGTGGAAGATTTGACCAGGATTAAGGTCAATGCTGAGACATGCAGGTAGATAATTATCCTTCATACAACACTATCAGGAGATTTACACACTCAACAAAAATACATACGCAACACTTTACTTTCTGTTCCTGTTTATCATACGATGAACTCAAAGATTTGAAACATTTTCTACAACCATTTCTGTCAAATATTGTTCACAATTCTGTCTTATTCTGTGATAGGTGTGCCTTAGACTGGCCACAACAAAGCCTTGTTTCCACTCAGGGCTGCGGTCCAGTCTGGTTTAGAACTGTCCAGGAAATTCAGGTGAGCGTTTTTCACTCAAAGTGGGACCGTCACAACGCATGGGGGGTGAAGCTGACAACAACAACGGAGGTCATCCAGCAGCTCATTTTCACGCTTGACTTTTGGTACTTCGTATATACAAAGGATTTAATGTTATTTGGGAGAAGATTGCGGGCGGCAAAGTGGAATACAAAGACCAGACCAGAAATGGTACAGCTCGGTCCAACTTAATGGGTCCATTTTATAATGGAAATGCAGAAAATACCGGACTGGACCGTACTGGACCGCTCAGCGGAAACAAAGCATAAAAGGCCACTCTGAAAAAGTTCTGTTTTGGTTTGGAGGGGGTTACTGGGGACTGGAAAAACCGGTCAGTATCTGGTGTGACCGCCATTTGGCTCATGCAGTGAAACACATCTGCTATTGTAACGCCACAGAGAGACAGAACAACACACCACTCAACCTATGGAGCAGGTTCTGGACTGGAGAAAGCTGGAGAAAACCCCCACAGGAATGAGGAGAACATGCAAACTCTGCACAAGAACCCAGCTGGGATACGCCCATAGCAACCAAAGCAGGAAGTTCATATAGAGCCGAGAATTTAACAGCAGTTTTCTGCAGTTTTGAATGTATCGCTTACTGTGACATAAACGCCTTTTTGCTATGACAGATTGATCAATCTTTATTTGGACAAATACCACAGATTATGTGAAGAGTCGATGCTGGTGTTTCTCTAGAGAGACCTTTCTCTGCAGCTTCGCGAATGATTGAATCCAGAGGACGAAATGATGAGAGCACAGAGCATATCTGACCAGTTCAAATCACAATAATCTGGTTTTTATTAGTTTGTAAATCTCTGAAGCTTAATCTGGCTTCATCTAGTTTCAGATTTACTTCATAGGGTTTCATTAGTGAAGTGAATGCCAGTAAAACTCCACCTTTCACAGCTTAGTCTTTACAATACAAGAAGCAATTTCTCATCACTTGATGCTGCTGGAGCAGAATGGTAAACCAGAAACCCAGAGCCAGAAGGTTGGTAAGGATGGTCCTCTGTTCCTTCTACTGGTGGAGCCTCCCACCAAACAGATAGAAGCTCACTAAACGGGATGGCGTTTACGCTCAGAACCCTGCAGATGTGATGGGAAATGCTTATTTGAAGGTGCATACTACAGAGACGTTTGAAGCTCTTTTCTGTCTTACACTGTTCATTAAATTCAGGGTTTTACAGACTCACCTCTGTCCAGAACAGTCCGTCCACAGCATTGGTCGTTCACCTTTCGGCTGCTTTCACTGATTAGCACGGTGGTTTGGCAGAGATTTTTATGCTGGTTGTCCTTCCTGACACGACCCTGTATTTTATCCGGGCCGGGGACCGGCGCAGGGAAACCCAGACTGAGGTCCCCTTATGGCTTCATATTTGGGCAGTAACCCCAGTCTGACAGCCAGCAAACTGAGTTCATTCTGACAGTGAAGCTCCAGAGCTTTAAAGTGAAGCTGCCGTCTCTTTCTCAGGTTGCTGAAGGCGCTGTCTCTGGAGTGGTTCTATTCAAACGTGAAGAAGCGCTTCAAGAGGTTTGGCAGCGCCAAAGTGCTGAAGACGCTCTACAGGAAGCACCTGGCAGAGCACAGCGAGCTGCCAGAGCTCACAGGTACGGACACGAAGCATCAGTGTTGACGGGCACAAACAGAACCTTACTGCTGTGTGATGAAGGAAGATCCTGAATCTGATCAGGTCTGATCTATTCATGCTGGGGGATGTGAGCAGATTCCACACAGGAGAGCGCTGCAGTCAGTCTTTGATTAAGTTTAGTTTGATCTTAAAATAGGTCAATATTTAGGTACAAAAAACACAAAATCAGTCCATTGTTTTTGTTATTGTGACTTTAAGCAGACATCTTTGCTGTTCAATCCAAATCTTTTGGAAACAGTCCTAGGTTCTGTTTCACTTCTGGGTTTTCTTCTGTGCTTGTCAGCTGGCAGTCAGAAAACAGTGTTTGCTTTCCTTCATAATGAAAAACATTCAGCCGGACCCTCCAGGGAGTCAGAGACCCCAGTGCTAATACTGAGGCAGGATTAGGATCCTGGTATTATGCAATCTTCCTTCAAATATGCTACTCTGCAGATTTAATCCTGCAGCTTCTGCTCCCTGTTCATCCATGAAGGTGGATCGATGGTCTGAAAGCCTGTGGTTCCCTTTCCCTTTGGATTTTAGTGAAGCCAAAGTCTGGCTGCAGAAGAGCTGTGACCTCTGAGAGACATAACCCTAACCCATGCTCTCTAATGTTTGCTCCTTAACACCCCAAAAACACTCAACCCTTAAACTAGACCTGTGCTGTGAGTTTAATCTGAGCCACGCCGTGTAATGACGTGAGGGTCCGCTGACGGCGCCCCCACAGGCAGCATCAGCACCAGCAGAGTCCTCCTGAGGCTTGTGTGAGATTCACCCAGTGATGCTCAAACTTGTCCTCATCTGAAGGGCGAAGCTAAAGAGCAGAGAGACCCCGAGGAGCACGGCAACCACATCTTTCCACTCACTTTATGTAACAGTGAGGAGAAATTCATGAAGGTCAAACATTTTCACAGCAGGAACAGACAATTGGATGAGTTTGTGTTTTGTTGTAAGGATCATCCGACAGGTTTTGTTGTCCTGATGTCAAGATTTATTTTAGTTTGATGAATCCATGTGGAAAAAGTCTTGATGGAAACACACAGCTGTGGTCTGCATGTTTCTCTGCTGTTTTTGCTGTCCTAAGGCTGCAAGTTTAACACAAAACCTTCTGAGAATGTGCAGCTGATCCATTGACTGTATCTGAGAACTGAACTGAGTGACTTCGTTCCAAACAGGAAGTACCTGCTGGCTCCAAGAAGCCAAAATCCCACAGACTTCAAAAGAGAAATAAACAGCTGTGACTCAGTCATTCTTTTGGTCAGAATAACCTTTCTTGCTCTGATACTTTTTTTTTTTTACATGTTATTGATAATCCTCATTTTTTTCATACTCTTCTGCAGTTTGACGCAGAGAAAAGCGACTCAAAGCCACAGAGTTACGATGATGGGTTATCTGCATGTCAGTTCCTAACACAAATGTAAAAATTTCAGATTTATCCAAAGAAAGAGGAAATGCTGTTAAACCTTTCCTAATGTGAGCACCTTTTGGTAACTACATGCATGACAGAGAGCACTGCTGCAGGAGCGGTGAGCTGACAGCAGGAGCTTCTGAGACTTTTGTCTTCAGCAGCTCCAAATGAAAGGACTGTGGACTTTGTAGAGATGAATCCCTGGAACAGGAGAGAAAATGCTCTTTTAGAACGTGATCTTTTCTGATGCAGACGTATTGATTGCATTTAACCCACCATGACCATATCTTCTCTGTGCTAACCCCCCCATGCAGCCCAACTAAACAAACCTGCTGCAGAAGCGTGCCTTTTCCTGAATTTATGGAAGGGAGTCGGCTTCCAGACATTTTAAAATGAGAGTGCTGCTGTTGGCCTCTTAAAATGATTGGCAGTGACTCTGTGCTGCTTTTGGCCGGCGGCACACCGCTCAGGTCAGCTGTAATGCCGCACACGAGCTGCTCTAATACACTTACATAATACACAAACGGCTGCATTGTTGCAGGGCTGTTTCAGGACGCGGAAAAGCTCTGGGGGGTGGGGGGCAACAAAATGACTGCGACCTCTTTCCACGCTTTATTTTTTTACTGACATGTTGGATCAAAACACTTTGTTTACTAGTTAAGACCCTCATAAATAATTTTTACCTTTCTGTACTTTTTCTACATCAAGAGTTCGTGAGGCTCTGAGTTTTGAGTTTTAAATGCACATTAAAATGATTGGTTAATAGATCACGAATCTCCTAAATCCTCAATCTAATTTAAACCAAGTCATAATATCAACTTTGACATCATAGTTATTATATCTGTCCCTTTGTGGAAATCTGGGGGGAAATGTCACCCATTCGCTGATTCCGTTCCCTGTTCCATCATGAACCAGGACATGTCCTACTGACTTCATCTACTCCCAAACTCACATTTTCATGAAACTGCAGCTCCAGTGGGAGTGGAGAGAGGTTTCACCCCAAAGTTAAAAACCAGGAGATTTCATTCAAATCTCTGAAAGGTTTAGCATTGTACAGAACTTTGTGCTACATTGTATGAAAAATACAATCGGAATAATCTGAATTTGATTCAATGAACAAGGAGGCCATAAATGGTCATTGCTGTCTGTGGGCGGGGGCTGCACGGTGGCGCAGTGGTTAGCGCTCCTGCCTCACAGCAAGAAGGTTCCCGGTTCAAGTCCTGGCTGGTGGACCTTTCTGTGTGGAGTTTGCATGTTCTCCCCGTGCATGCGTGGGTTTTCTCCGGGGACTCCGGCTTCCTCCCACCGTCCAAAAACATGCTTCATAGGTTAATTGGTCACTCTAAATTGTCCCTAGGTGTGCATGTGAGTGTGTATGGGTGTGTGATTGTGGCCCCTGCGACAGACTGGCGACCAGTCCAGGGGTGTCCACTGCCTTCGCCCATGAGTAGCCGGGTTAGGCTCCGGCAACCCCATGACCCCGAAAAGGATAAAGCGGATTGGAAAATGAATGAATGAATGTCTGTGGGCGAAAAATGAGCAAGCCTGTGTGTGTGGGTGGGGGGGCAGTGCAGGTGACCCACAACAGGAAACTGGGGGGAAGAAAAGCTGTTGCAGGAAAATCCAGTAAGTTATGCAAAAGAGACTAAAGCTCTGAGTGGATGGAAAGGAAGACAGTATTTAGAAAGCAGACGGTGGATTTTGATTGGTCTCATGTGATAATGTTCAACAACATGACATTTGAGGTTTTCATTATCAGCCATATTCATTAAAATGATAAATAAAGGCTTGAAGTATCTCTACCAAACATGACAGCACAAAAAAGTTTGAATTCTTTAACTGTTTGATCCAAAACATCAAACTTTTTCTCACAATATTCTGTCTTTTCTCATATGCACCTGTAGTGTGAGGATGCAGTCAAACACCTGGCCTTTACCTGTCTCCTCTCATTCATGTGTGAATGCGTGTCTGCAGACGGAAGCGGCTGCGACGACAGCGTCTGCAATGAAGGCAGCGTCTGCGGGAGCGACTCTGCCTTCTACAGACAGACTGAAGGTGCTGGCTTTCATGGTTTTAACCGTTTCATCCTTTGACAGACGGACAGAGTTCTATTGTTCCAAAGTTGAAATCCAAGCGTGTGACCGCGTCAGCAGAAACAGTCTCTGGGTTTCCGTCTGTCAGTCTGTAACGTAAACGCACACAATTATTTCAGAGCGTACATCTTTTATATATTATTATTACACAATGAAACACGTGTTTCTAAAGCTTTTAGAAATATTTGCAGAGAATTAGATCTAAAGGTCTGAGGGTTTCCTCAGTGGAACAGATTATCAGCTTATCTGAGTCCAAAGACTGTAAACAAGAGGAAACTCGCTTTGCCCCCCAGGGCAGATTTTACTGTTGCTTCACATGCTCATTGTTTCACATGCAGACTAAATAAAGTTAGTTATTTCCTTAAAAGGATCAGTGGCACCTCCAGAAAAAAGGCTTCTTGGGCGCAGACAAGAACAGAAGAGATCTGGAGACCCGATTGCACCCCCTTTGTGGTTACTTAGTGAAGCTCTTTGAGGCGCTTTGAATCCACCTGGACTCCTGTGAACACAAACCTTAAGATGAAAATGTATGAAATGTTTTTCCTCTAATACAGTTGCATTTATTGCAGCTTTATTAGGAGTGAAAAACTGCTGAAAACAGGAACAATGTAAAACTTGAACAGTTCAATAACAGTGTTTCCTTTAAGACAAGCGCTCCAGCTTATTTCACCTAAACTTTCTTTAAACACTAATAACATTACACATATTGTCATATCAAATAATAGTTTTTCATTCATTAACCAAACATGTTTTTTAATGATCTGATTTTTGTCGTTTTTGTTTTTCAGGTGAGGAAACAAACAAGCATGAACTAAGAAAATATTATTTGAAAAAATAATGACAACTATAATTACTATAAAAACAATACGCCAACTGCATTGAAAGTATTGACTGTATCTGAAAAACTGGACTGAGTGACTCCTCCTGCTGGCGTTCCAAACAGGAAGTACCTGCTGGCTCCAGGAAGCCAAAATCCCGAAGAATTCTATAGAGAAATAATCAGCTGTTCCTCTGTCATTCTATTGGTCAGAAGAACCATTCTGGCTCTGATACCTTTTTTTAAGTTATTCAAGTTATAAACTGACCAATCTGATGCTTTAAATAAAGTGGGTGGAGCACAGCACAGCAAGTCTTCACGCCTGATGCAGGTAAAGCCTTTTTTTGTTTTTGCTGAAAAATATCTGACGCCATGTTCATAAACATCCAGATGCTCTTGATGCTTCACTCTAAAGAAACGGACAAGTGTGCAAAAAACTGAGGATCACTTTGGGATGAAAGTCCAGCAGAAACAGATGTGAGGGAGGTTCTGATGGAACGCAGTAACAAGTGAATCCTGTTTGTGTCCAGAGCACAGCATGGCGGAGATGCTCGGCGTGGCCACGCGGGTGGCACAGGAGGCCATAGATGAAGCCATCTCCAAGGCTGAAGCTGACACCTCCACCCAGGTTCTTAACTCTCTGATCTGAATGACTGAAGGTTCCTGTGTTTGTTCAAAGGAAATGCTGCATTTTCAAAACAACTTCAACATTATTTAACCCAAACGGAGGCTTTTATTTTGAAATCACAGCAAGGACGTTTTTGCTTTGATTGAGATGTTTGTGGATCAGAGTAAAAATGAGCAAACACTGGAAGTGAGACAGCTGCTGAAACTGTTCAACCAAGTGAGGATCTGACCCAGAACATGGAGGAAAAGAGGGAACAAAAGTCCGACCCAAATCTGTGAAGGTTCTGGTCAAAGAACTTAATCAGTTTCATGACGTTTACATCCAAACGTAAATCCTGCAACTTCTATGTTCTACAGTGAAGCATAAAAAACACACATGATATAACGTCTCCGAGTAACAAGCGAGGGAGTAGACTGACAGCGGTTCAATTGTAGTTGATATTGTGGGGGTAGTATTATGATGTGGAGTTTTCGGACTTATCTCTTAAGTCTGGACTTTCTCCAACATCCTTTAAAATGTGTTGAAAAAGTAAAATATAAGAACATATTTAATGTTTTAAAAGAAGAACGACTGTTTGTATATTTGTTGTCCTTTGTTGCTTCTTCATTTGAAGGTTTTGTGTTTCCAGGAGAAGCAGAATGAGGTCGTGTATCTGCATGAACACAGAGCAGAGCTCATCCAGGAACTGGCCAAAACTATTGTTGAAAAGGTAAAATGTTCACGTGCATTTCCCCGTGTGTGATTCAAACACACTGCAGTGGAGATTTGCTGCTTTGTTCTGAAGTGAAGCTGCTGATCCTGGTGGACGTGTTTTAGATTATTAGCAGAAGGAAGACTCTGGCAGAGATGAAGGCTCAGTATGACCAGGACTGGCCCTTAGACTCCAACGGGGACCCTCAGCATCAGCCGTCTGATCAGGCCTCCAGCTCCCTGAGGCACCAACCCAACCTCTGGGTAAAAACACCTTCAGCGTCATAGAAATGTGTCTGCTGGTTTCACTGAGTTTGGTTGTAAAGGGAAAAAGGAAAGGTTGCGCAAAGGAAAAAAATCATCTCAGAAATCAGGAGTTTCTGAGTTTCCGTCATGTTCTCAGAGATCGCACTCAGCCTTCTCTCTGTTGGACGAGGACCAAGCCGCCCTGATCCAGAAGCCTCCACCCGCCCTGCAGAAAGAGGGCGCCGGGTCTCCCACGATGGGATGGAAGAGCGCCGACCGACTCGACAACGCTGGTGAGACCCTGAATGACCAGGAAAAAAACAAGGCAGAATCTGTCAGGTTGAATTATGGGTAAGAAGGAGACGAGGGAACGGCTTCCAGCCTGTTCTGGTTTTTACTGTTTACATCCTTTTCCACATTTGACTTTCATATTTACTCACTTTCATTTGGAAAGAAGAAAACAACAAACTGACCCGTTTGAGTTGGTGCTGCATCCCGTCTGGAGTTCAGGTCTCTCAGACCTGAACTTTAGGTGCAGTAAGTCTCCTGTTATCGTTCACACATCCTTTCACAGTTCAGTCTCCACCAGCGGGTTCCTTCAGACCGTCTGCAGGAGTAAAAGCAGGAGGTGGTGAACATCACCGATGTGGTAGTTTCATCTTCACCTGTAATTGTGTGCTTTTGTGGGTCCGTGTGTGCTCCTTTATGTGCTTACCTTATCGGTGGGGGGTGGGGGGTGTCCTCAGTGCTGAAGAGTCCAGACGGGAACTGGCTGGCCCTGCAGACCGCGCAGATGTCTCGCCCCGGCCTCCTGGCCAAGAGAAAGAGCCTGGTCTTCAGCGCCCTGGAGAAGGAGTCCGGAGTGAAGTCTGCATACGAAGGACTGGACTCTGACAACGAAACCAAAGCAGAACCAGAATCAGAACCAGACAGCTCCTGGGGGGCCGTCCTGCAGGAGATCCACAGGAAGATGACAGACTCTAACCTGCATCTCGGCGGCGACCAAATGTCCCCGCCAGTGAGCCACAAAGGTGACAGAATCACTGTCCATCGTATATTTCTGTTCTATTTTAGTGTTTCTGTGGTGGTTGGTCATTTCTAAATGCTGAAAAAGAGGATGCTGAAGACCGTTTTCAGGAAGTATGAAGAAAAATCTGCCTCTTCTTCCAGCCGCTGAGGGGAACTGGACGTTAGGCAAACCTCTGCAGGCTCTCCTGAAGAAGAAGGTTCCTGCAGAGCTCAGGAAACCATCATCATCCTGCAGGACCAGCATCATTGATGTGAACTTCAACCTGACAGGAGCAGGAGAGGAGGATGAAGAGGAGATGAAGGAACCTGGAGACTCAGATGAAAGAAAAGTCATTCAGTCTCAGAGGAGTGAAAATGACGCTGCAGCTTTCTCTCCTTTAGAGGTAAAAACATTCACATTCTGAATGTCATATTTCTGTTTGTTTGTGTCAACACGTTGGGTGACACATGGAAAGAAAGGTTTCTCCAAAACTGAACCTTCAGACGTTCAAATGTAAAACATGAATCTGTTTTCTGATTTCTAAACTTTGACATTCTCAGAACGTCAATCACAAAGGCAACAGCTCTGACGCTGTGACCTTTGACCTCCTCACATCCGGAGCCACAAATCCCGAAGCTTCTGACATGGACGACGGCATCTCAGGAAAAGGAGGCGGACAGATCCAGAGGGAGGGAGGAGCAGATTCTCCTGTTTTTCGAGGAGATGAGTTTGTTCAAATGAGAGATGAAGACAGACGAACGGATGGAAGGACAGAAGGCAGAGAGCAGAGAGATGAAGAGGAGGAGAGCGACTCCGCTGAGGAAAAAGATGAAGAGGAGATGACGGGCAGATTGTACAGGCTTGTTGCGCGGTCCAGCCTCTCATATTTCTCCTCCACTGAGGAGGAGTTTGACAGAGAGGATCAAAGCGATGAAGATTGGGACAGATCCATTGATGTAGACATGGAGGAAGAGGAGAAAACATCAGATGAAGTCACATTCAGACTGTGTCGGCTGGAAAAAGGAGTCAGAGGGACACAGTTCTCCACCAAAGATAAGCTGGACCGGATCGGCACTGAGGAGGAAGAGGAGGAGGAGGAGGAGCATCTGTCCATGAAAGTCTGCAGATTAGTGAATCAAATCAACGCCGCCCAGTTCTCCTCCACCGAGGACGAGCTGGACAGAGCGGGGGTCGATGAAGAGGAGGAGACGGACGAGGGGGCGCTGTGGACGCAGCCAGAGAAAGATCATCTACGGGGTTTGGCCAGTTTGGTCAGCGCCTCGCAGTTCTCCTCCACAGAAGATGAGCTGGACAGAGCTGGGGAGACTAAAGGAGGAGTTAGGAAGAGCGAGGAGATGGAGGAGATGTGGGGAGGCACAGGGTTAACAGAAAGCATAGACATGAAAATGTTTGATTTGAGGGATGAAGTCCTCAGTAGAAATGAAGAGGAGAGAGATGAAGGAAGAGATGAGCAGACGTTTGATGGAAATGTGGGAAACTTTACTTCAGCAGAAGAACCAGATTTTTGGTCGAAAACATCTGTGGAAACGGAGAAGAAAAGAGAAGAAAGGAGCCTGAAGGAGACCAGTCCAGCAAGGTGGGTTAGTGCAGCAGAGAGTGATGAAGAGGACGTGGAGTTTGACCGAATCATCAGCAGCATGTTGATGATGACCCTGGAGGACATGCAGCTGGAAACCACAGAGGACAACAGAGGAAGAAGAGCTGATGGCGAGCATGAACACAGACTGAAAGAGGTGAATGCAAAGGTTACTGAAGGTTTTAGAGCAACGCCGGAGGAATCTGGAGAGATCTTTCTGAAACTGGAGAACAGAGACAATGGAGCGGAGGGTGACGCCTCACAGGAAGCAGCTCCACCGCGTTCTTTCCTCCAAAAGCCTGCAGAGACAAAGACAAAAGAAACACAAGTTCAGGATGGAGAGAAGCTGGAAGAAAACAGAGAACTGATGGAAGATCTGGAATCATCTCAGGCTCCAGGAGAAGAACCGGACTCTGAGAACACGCAGGAAAAACAAGCCAAAGTATCCGGAGAGAAAGCAAAGCCTTTTCTCTCCCCAGAGGAGATTCAGGAGGTGAGTTTTTCTGATGTAGAGCTGAGAGAATCACTGCTGTCCATCTTTCTCCAGGAGTTCAGAGACTGCAGCCTGCTCCAAGATGTGTCTTCATCCAAAGTTCAGGTTTCCGAATGAGTCTGACCTTGTGTGCTGCTAAGACTCTTTCTTTTTCTTCTCCGTGGATTCTGTTCTTCTCGTGTGAGCAGACTGCAGTTACCGTTGGTAACATCTGTGCTGGAGAAGCAGCAAACACTGCAAAAACAGCCCCCTTATTGACTTACAACCAAAAGCAAGGGAAAAAATCAAGAGTTCAGGAACAGAAGTCGAGTCAGTGAGACATGTTTGCTCAGATTCCTTTGTTTTAAAAAACTTTCTTGATGAGAATATTTTTCTTGAAAGACAGAAAATGAGACGAGTCTTTTCACTTTCTGAAGATTCTGTTTGTGCAGTGAAGCTGCAGCACGAACACATCACTCCTCAGATCTTCAGCTCCAATTCCTGAGACGTTTACATGTTTTTGAAGCTTAAATCCAAATTCCTGAAACACGTTTCTGAGACTTGACCTTCTTTTAAAGTGAATTCAACTTTAGAAGGTTTTGAACGTTGAAGTTCTTCTGTCGGTCACAGACGTACTCGGCGGCATCTCTGCGCAGCATCACCACTGAAGTGCTGAAGGTGCTGAACGCCACCGAGGAGCTGCTGCAGAGAGCAGAGGGAGGAGACAAGCGAGTTCCTGTCCCCTCGCTGCCCCCAAACACAGACCCCAAAAAACTGGACCAACAGTTCTGCAAGCTGGAGGAAACCGTGAGTTTGAGCTGAGTCTTCGTTTGTGAGGCTTTAATGCAAAGAAAAAGCAGGAGATCAGAGGAGCCAGATGCTTCTAAACTTTTATTGAGTTACTTATTTGAATCAAATATTTATTCAAAAGTCATGAGTTTATGAGACCCTAAAAAAGGAGAGCTCTGATGAAGTCGATGACCTTCTCGTTTCAAAGCAGCTTAGTTCCTGGAAGTGCAAAAGGTCTCGCTTTCTATTGGCCGCAGGTGTATGTGGCGGCCGGTGCGGCCTACAGCCTGGAGGCGGAGCTTGGTGAGCTGGAGGAGTGCGCCAGAGGCATCAGCAGCTCCACCTCCGACATGGAGCTGTCCTTCCTGGAGGAGCAGGTGGCGGCGGCGGCTGCAAAAGTTCAACATTCTGAGCTGCAGGTGAGCTGGGAACTGCTGAGACCCGGTTCTGAGGCCTGGACCAGAGGAGCAGCTCCAAACCTAATGCTTCCATCACAGCTATCTGCAGCTCTCCAAGGTCAGGTTGTGCTTTCTCCATGTCCCAGATCTGTGACATCTCCACTCGGATCGCTGCTCTGAAGAGCGCAGGCCTGAACGTGGACCCTCAGTCCCGCCTCTCCAAGACCAGGTCTGCCTGTGACCCAGTAAGTTCCTGAACATCAAACCTCAGCTGCTAATGGAAAGTTTGGATCCAAATGAGACTTTGCTGCTTCTTACTGCAGGCTGTGACGCTGGACTCCTCCAGACAACTGAGACGACGGTTACCTGCAACACCGGTGCAAGGTGGAGTTCACATTCCCAGCAGGCCTCCAGACCTCAGCTGTGTTTCTGTCTGCAGAAGAGGATTTCTATGTCTACTAGGGCCAGCATAAAAGAACTATACACAAATATACACATTTATATGAGAATAAAGACGCTACATTATGAGAAAAAAAAGAAGTTTTACCAGGAAAAAGTTGTGCTTACATTAAATCTTGACTTTTTCTTGAGACTTTTGGGAGCATCTTTTCACTTTATTCTTTTCATATTTTGACTTCTTTCCCACAGATTTATGAGTTTATTTTCCTATTTGTTCATTTTTCTTCAAATATGTTCTTACAGTCATTAGTTCCTGCTCAGGTGGATTTAAGAAATGATTTTCCTTCATGAGGAAAATTAGTCTTAACTAATGCCGATGCTTTTCTGAGATTAGAACATTACAGATAATTATTTTAAAACTGACAGCATGACATTATATTGTTATTCTCTTGTAGAAAACAAGAAACTCTGAAGCCCCGGCGCTCTGATGTACGACGTGACCTGAACTCATCACCTGAAGCTGTGCATCCTGACACCGTCCGCCTTAAACCTTTGACCTGACTCTGTTTGGAACCACAGTTGATTTTTCAGCTAGATCAAATCAATATTTTTGGATTCTTTTATTTATTTATAGACAGATGAGCAAAAGTAAGTGAACATAAAGTGATCCAAGATTCAATACATTTTTATTTTTTAAAAACAGGAGTAATTATTTTAGTCTCAATTCTTTAATTGTTTCTGGATAATTTAACTTTAAAACATGGAGCAGAAAAAACATGTTTTTTTGTACTAAAAGCAGCTTGCTTTGTGTCGAGTCTGAAGAGTTTAGTAAAGATCATTCCTGTTTGTTGTTGTTTACATTGTGTACAGAACAAAGCAGAGAAAATAAACAGAACGTGTCCAGAATCGTGCAGAGACACTAACGCCAGTCAGCCCGCCACACGGAGGTGGGCGTCCCCATCAGGAATGAGGTCTGTTTTTCAGAGAAGGAAATAACATCCAGGTGTGACATTCCTGTGCGTGAAGGTGTGGAATGGGTAGATATGGAGCAGAAAGTCCGTCTTTGAGAGGGTTCACAACACGCAGCAGCAGCTTCAGTAAACCATCAATCTCCTGAGCAGAACAAAACATATCTTTCAGTCCCGCTCTCAGAGGCTTCAAAACAGGCTATGAAATCCTCATACAGGTTGGAGAGTTGTTCTGTCTCTGACTTTTCTTCCTACAATAAACCTGAGCATCAGCTTTAAAGAAGCCGGTCTGCCCCAGAGCATTCTGGGATCTGTAGTTGTGGTCAGGAGCTCTCAGAGCTCAGGAAGCGCTCCCTCTGGTCCGGAACGATGAAGCCCTCTCTCTGCTCGCTCTCTCTCCTGTTGGTCATCACAAAGGAGGGTTTGAGGTCGATGACCACGGCGCTGTCTCTGTCCTGCCCCGGGGTCTCCACCTCAGCGTAGGAGGGGCGCCCTGAGCCCCGCCTGAACTTCAGAATGGGCCAGCGCGTTGGCCGTCGCTGCGGGAGGGTCAACACGAGGGTTTGAAACATTTTGGAGAGACTGAAGGTTTTCTGGGATGTTGGAGAACCCCTCCTGACTAGAACACAGGTTCAGGTTCGTCATTGTCTTTAGAATTTCACCCGTTTCTCTTTTGTTTTAAGTTTTTTATGTCTTTACAGCTCAGTTATCAGAGAAAAACTCAATTAATTTATTTTTCATCGTTTCAGTATAAACGTTTTTGTTAAACTCTAAAAACTTTATCATCACCTTCCTGAAGTAAAGCTAAATCGGATTATTTAAGATATTATATCAATACTGACAAAAGGGTTTCGATTCTGAACGTTTTGGAGGGAGATATGATCAGCTGCTGCTCCTGAGGAGAAAGTGAGAAAACAAATCTTTAGGTCTGGATTTTGTCAGATAATGATGCTGCCCTCGCCCTGCACACAGTAGGGAGAGATGAGGTATGCCCAGGTCGTTCTCCATCACGAGCATCAGGTTTTACTGACGTTTCTTACCTGCCCCCTAAAAACAGTTCACAGCTTTCAGAAGGTTTTGTTCTGAAAACACAAAAGTCCTGAATCATGAAAATACACCGAGGAGCAGCTGCTGGCTTCCTCACCTCCATGCAGAAGAGGCTGGCATTGGAGGTCGGGTGGTTGTACATGTAGATGGACGTGAGGACGGCTGCTGTCACCATGAGTGTTACTATGACAATGGCTGCCAGGGAGCCACTTTGTAACCCCCCCTCGCCCCGCTGTCGGTCATCGATTCCTGCTGTATCAGAGGTTTGTCAGACAGGCTGTCATCGGACAATCACCGGACAATTGTCTGGATGATCGTCTGATGTCCATTAGATGATTACCATAAAGATAATTAGACATTCAGACGATAATCAGATGTTAAACCAATTAGCAGCACTCACCTGTTTCACTGATGTGGAGAGAAATCGATGCGTCATCTGCAAAAACAATAATGTTGCCATAGAAACATTGACTGAACTTTGAACCTTTGGGTGAGCTCCTCAATGACCATAGGAAAAGGTCACGGGAAACCTGAGAAGACCTCATACCCAGTGAGCAAACAACGGCTACAGAGGCAGCTCCCTGAAGGATGCACTTCCATGAGCCATCCTGCAGTATTTAACATGCTGCTGCACACACTCACTTAACAGAGGTCTGGGAAATACTGACCACTTCACACACACACACACACACACACACACACACACACACACACACACCCCCGTCACACTACATATGGCAGCTTCTTCATGAAGCTGTGCTGACAGACGCCCGGAAGCTCGGCATTTGGTCTTCATTGTTTGCTTTTACCGTCTGCAGCTTTGCTGGCTGGTTTCTGAACGCCTGACCTCTCCTTCCAGGCACTGCTTGACGGGGGGTTGGTGGGGGTCCTGCTGAGCCACGTGGAGGTCTCACCCAAGCCTCCCCACTGCCATGAGGCTGTGGAGGAGAGGGTGGCGTGCGTCATCGGGTGTGATGTGACGTCTAGTTTCAGGAGACACCGGGGATCCCGCTCCTGGGAAACAAACATGGAGTCAGTTCCAGGGTTTGGGCTGACGGTTCTGACTCAGTTTCTGAAAAACAAACAGAACCTCCTCTGGACAGCCGAAGTCCACCCAGTCCTGTCGGCTACGGTCGAAGCCACTGGAGCATCTGAGAAAGGAAGTCAGGAGAGTCACTTCCTTCAGCACTGATGAAAGTTTTTCACAAACACTTCAGTTGCTTCTCCGTCTGATTATCGTACGCTTTACATTAACGGAGCTGATGGCAAAGGCCCTGGTTCAAATCCCAGCTGGGTTCTTTCTGTGTGGAGTCTGTATGTTCTCCTCGTTCATATCTTGGTTTCCTCCGATTTCCTCACACAGTCCAAAAACAGGCTTCATAGGTTAGTTAATGTCACTAAATTGCCTCTAGGCGTTTATGTGAGCATGTGGCCCTGGAACAGACTGGCGACCTGTTCAGTGTGAATCCCGCCCTTGTCTAACAGTAGCTGGGATAGGCTCCAGCAACCCCGTGACATGCTCAGAAGGGATGGATGCTGATGGTTAAATCTTCTCTGTGATGGTAAATGCATAACTCCATCAGGCCATGGTGGCAGAATACGTCCTGATCAGAAGATGCACAGTTTAGATTTCCGGTGTTGCAGCATCTGAAACGTGAATTCACCTCGTGGAGACGGTTGAAAAGTTCAAGAACAAAGTCATGTGGTGCTTGAAAAAGCTGAAAAACATCTTGAAATATAAAGAAATTGATGCGTTTTGCCAAAAGCAAAACTAAAATGTTTAGAAACGTTTCCCCAGAGATCTTTAGAAACATTTGAATCATTTTTCTATATTACAATTTGCTCTAATTTACCAATCCTCATATCCATCTGGTTAGTACATCCCCGGCTTCTGTTTTTTTCCATTAAATTACACAATAATTGTACAATGAATCTGAAACTACATGAAAAAAAACGAAATCTTCTCTTTTTTTTTCAACCCAAATCCAAAATTTGAGATCAAATAGTTTTTTTAACAAAAGATCAAACAGGTAGAGACAACATAAAAAGGAAAAATACAAAAGCAAAGACAATCAAAACTCTGAAAAATCTCTGAAAAACAGCCAAAGCTTCACTAAACTCTGAAGTCCCACAGATTTATTTCAAGGAGAAACCCAGTTATGTGTCATAATTCTGCTATGTTTGTTTTAAACCCAAAATCTCAAAACTTTTTGAAACCTTTATGTTGAATTTTGAATGAAAACTATACTAATGGGGGGGGGGGGGGTCTCAGCCCATATGACTGGTGAGTTCAGAGACCACCGAGGTTTAAAAAGCTTTCCTCTGGCGTTACCTTTGTAGCCGGCGGCACCAGCTGCAGTTAAAGCCGATCTGAGAGGAGACGCATGGACCACAGCTGGAGAACTGCAGACAAGCTGCCAATGAAGACAGAGTCACCGAACGCCGCAGCAGAACGTCTCTCTAACTTCAAATGAAAACGTGTCTTTACTCGGGAGAGGAAGCAGCTCCACCGCCGAACTGCTGCCGATTTGGGATTTCAGGATGTCCACCTTATGATACTCGTAGATGGTTCTGCGACGGACATCTGAAACAGAAGAGAAATGAGGATACATCTGCCAAAGAAGATTGACAGAAACTACAACCAGCCTCTTACTGGGGATCTGCTCTATCTCATGAAGAACAACGAAAGCGTCTGACAGCCCCACTTTGACGGGATGATCCTCAGAGCTGATGTCACTGACGTCAACAGGAACCTGAGCGGAGGAGATCTGCATGAAGGCCTCGCTGCTCGACGGCAGAGCAGGAGTGGCTGAATGAAAGTCACCTGCTTGTAGGCAAAGATGATGCGGCCGTCGCTGTGCAGGACGGCCTGGAAGGTGAAGCTTCCCAGGGTGACGTTGTCCTGCAGGTGGATGTCGTTCCACTGAACCACCAGCGCAGTTCCTGAGAAGAAAACAGGAAAATGTTTTTCCCCAAAAACAGAACAGAGGAAGCCCCGCCCCTTTCCTACCGTTGTCATGGAACATCACGGTGGAGTTTAAGGATAGGCTGGGATCAAAGTTAGCCATCAGAGGAGCGATGTACTGGGTGGATGTGAGCATCCTGTGCAGGATCTCTCCGGTGTAGATGAAACCTGCAGCAGTCCACAAACCAAAACCTCTATACCTTTATTTTGGGATGTTAGACCTACTTAGGCCTTCTTTAAACCGATCCGGTTTATTTATTAATGATACTGACAGTGATGTGACTTTAATTTCACTGCAGCAGCAGAAACAAAGCAAAGAAGGAATTCTGTCCTTTTTATACTTAGAAGATGACTTCTGCTCCATTTAAACTGAAAAAAACAATAGAATCTGGATCACTGACTGTATATGAGAACTGGACTGAGTGCCCCCTCCCCCCCAGCATTCCAAACAGGAAGTACCTGCTGGCTCAGAGGAGCCAAAAGCTTCTATAAAGAAATAAACAGCTGTTACTCTGTCATTCTATTGGTCAGAATAAACATTCTTTTTCTGAAACTTTTTTCTTCTTAATAATCTTCTTTTTTTCAGATTTTTTTTCTGTAATTCAAGTTATTCAAGTTACAAACTGACCAATCAGATGCCTCAATGACAGTATTTGGAACTTGCTGGCCCTTCGTCCAAACAACAACAAAAAAAAAACTTTGATTGACAGATTTTGTGTAACCCACTTTCAAGTGGTAGGGGTGTGGCCTTCCAACAAGCTAATTCCTGATTGGTGAAACCAAACTCAGACCGACTCGGACCAATCACTGCTCACCAACAATGCCTGGCTTTAAAATGGGGGTGTCCGTATCATGAAAAAGTGACGACTGAAATGACCTAATTTGGTTGAAGCCAGAAGTAAACCATTCTTTATGGATGACGTCACACTCGCTTAGTCCAGTTCTCATAGACAGTCAATGGTCTGTTCAGACTAGAAATTCACATTTGAGACTTTTTTTTAGCCTCATAGAAGAAAAAGTCTCACCTCCTGTTGCTACGGTAACTTCTTTCAGGGGATGGCCATAGAAGGGAAAGCTGAAGGAAAGATTTACTCTCTGGAAACAGAAGAAAAAAGTAGATATGACCAATTCCTGACAAAAGACGAAACATCATCTTCTGAGTGGACGTTCACTTTTCTCATTGAGTTTCATACAAATCATTCAGCATTAAAGTCCCAGGCAGGAGTTCATTAGAAATTCACCTCTGAGTTGTAGGCGGTACTGTTACAACCCCACCCTCACTTCCCATCATCATTTTGCTTACGCTCTCTCTCACTAGCTTACAGCCCCTCACACCCTCAACCTAACATTAGTGGTGCAACTAAAATAGTGAGCATAATCAGAGCAATCCAGCCGTACAGTTCTGATCCAGATTCCAGCTCAGATCAGGAAAACCAAGACGTTCATGGATCTGTTTGTCTGTAAGTGGATCAATCAGAATGGGGCGGAGCAGCTTGTGGCCCCGCCCTGCATATTTTCTACATCACAAATACGATCTTTTTTTAATCTGCATTTTTTTCACCAGCTCCTGATTCACCATCCATCCATTTTCTTAACCCATTGTATCTGTTTCAACCAACCGGCCATTGAACTTCCTGATTGGCTAAACACACCTGATCCAGGTAATCAGAAGCAGATAAGGAAAGGTTTCTGGAAAACCATCAGGAAGCTGGCCCTCAAGGCCTGGATTTGGACAACCCTGCTTTACAGGGTCACAAGGTTGCTGGAGCCTAACCAGCTACTGTTGTGTGAAGGCAGGGTACACTCTGGACAGGCCGCCAGTCTGTCGTCGGGCCACAACCACACACCCATACATTCACAACTCAAGGCAATTTGGAGTAACATTCACCCACGAGACATGTTTTTGGACGGTGGAGGAAGCCGGAGTTCCCAGAGAAAACCCATGCATGCACGGGGAGAACATGTAAACTCCACACAGAAGGATCCCAGGCGGGACTTGAACCGGGAACCTTCTTGCTGTGAGGCAAGAGTGCTAACTGCTATGCCACGGTGCAGCCCCGCCTAATTCACGAAGATTTGAATTAAGAAATACTCAGAAATGCCATTTCAAGATGAATTGTCTTCATAAACAGTGAAGAAATGAAGTCTAAATAAATGAAGACTTTTGTGTGTGTCATAATAATTCAGTATTAACCAGTATGAAAATTTAGTGTTAAAAGTGATAAGCTTGATAGACATTGAATACTTAAACAAAAGGGTTTTTCATGGTTTAAACTTTGCAGACATTTTTATGATTGTGTGAATGAATGATAGGATAGTTTCTCACAGCATACAAGGTTAGTTCACATAGGGAGTATGCTGCTTTGAAACAAAATGTGTGCAGGCGGGAGTGAACGGAAAGCGGATAAGGAGTCCACGAGGAGCAGAGGCACCTGGGAAAGGGAAAAGGCCGACGGTGGGAAAATACATCTCCAGGGAGAAGATCCAACCTCTTATTTTGATCCAACCTTCTTTTTGCATATTGTGTATAAAACTCTGGGTCAAAGGGCAATAGGATGTCTTCATTCTTCGTGCACGGAGAAGAGCATCCGCTAGATGCTTTCCTAGGGACAGCTGAAGACCCTAAACCCATGTATTAGATATTTTGGTGTCAGGAATAAATCTTTGGTGGAAAAACCTCAAAATCGTTCCAGACCTCGATTTTTGAACACGCGCTTAGGCATAATCGACGAATTATAGCCTACAACAGTCATCAGTTTTCACGCACCTAGGTGTGTGAAATGTGTTCTCCGCATTTGACCCATCCCCCACAGCCGCGCTCGGGAGCCATTTTATGGTTTAACTCCCCAATCCAAGCCCTAAATGCTGAGTGTTGAGCAGGGAAGCTCTGGGTCCCATTTTTAGAGTCTTTGCTAGGAATCTGCATGGATTTGAACTCACAACCTTCCAGTTACAAGGCGGACACTCTACCACAGAGCCACTGAGCTGGAGAATGTCCTCCATTGTCAGAAAAATGTCAAAAGAACGTTTCAAAAACACCATTTTCATTCTTTGAAATGTGTCATATCTCACCTCTGCTTGTCTGTGGGAGTTGGACAGGAAACTGAGGACCTTCCACTGCCCTCCCTGGACATCTGCCCACAGGTCTTTAGCCCGTGTGTCTCCAGGGCCGGAGATCTTGGATGTGTAGTACGCGTGGTCGCTACCCTGAAACGAGACGTCAGTTTCTTCTTTATCTGGGTTCCCTCACAGAAAACTTTACTTCCTGTCTGCGTTTAAAGTGTCTCACCACAACCTGTGTGGAGTTCTGGTGTTTGGCTGCCATCAGCAGATCTGGATCTGGGTCTTCTTGGTCTCTGTAGAGCCCCCGCTTGTCTGCTGCAAAGCCAGAGGCCCCGCTCCTGTACCTGGAGGGCCACATCTGCTCTGCAGCTGCTGTGAGACAAGGAACCAGAGCGGGGTGACCCAGAAGAACGCCTGAGAGCAACTTTTCAGTTCCAGAAGTCAAGTTTAAAGGTGAAGCGTGAACTAAAGCATGGAGGCGTCTCAGTCACACCATGGACGAAGGGGGAAACAGTTCAGTAAACAGGAAGCGTTGATCCTCTCTGCCAGGGACAACCATCTTCTCTTCACATTGGAGAGTGAAGGCATGCTTCACATTCTTGACACCAGCAGCTCCAGCAGCAGGCAGAAGAAGCGGGCAGCAGTGGGTGTTGTGTCCATATGCCTGTCACCGCGGTGCGCTCTGGCTGGGTGGGTACTGATGCTGCCTGCTCTGCTGACAGCTCTGCAGATGGCTCAGCAGACAGGCCTGCAGACGGCAGATGTTTCTGCTGCACACTCCAAACATGTGCTCTTCCTGTCTCTGCTGCAGATCTGCATCCATGATGGCTGAACGCCCCAAAGCAGACGAGCCTTGCTTCACATTCATACGGTTCTGTCGGACGCTTTCTTTTGATAAACATTTTACTGAGTTCAAACAGGAAGGAAATTACAGTAACGGAAAACAAACGTCCCCAAAATCTTCAGAGAAACCTTAAATCTCTAAATCGCATCTGTAGCAAACGATGCGCAGATATATTCATTTACGATTAAGACTAATTATAATGGCATCATTTACATGTGGTTGTGTGTGTGCATGTGCACATGTTTATGTGTGTTGTGTGTACATTTCTTTATTTTTTCTAATCAATTCATGATGTTGAGATGTTTTTGCTGCTGTGCAAACAGTAAACACATATTTCACACGTCTGTTTGCATGACAGCGAAAACACCTCAACAGTAGTGGCATTGTGGTGAAGATAACATCATCGTCTTTTAGCTTTGTTCATTTTTACCAAATGAATTGATATCTGAAATGGGTTTGATGCAACTGTGATTTGTACATTTATAAACATATTAAACATATAGCCTTCGCCTTCGAGTGGCCGGGTTACTGTAGAGGCAGGAAAGTGTTTACATACTTTCAAACTTCTATTTCATTGTTTCTCTTGTCAGATAGACACTCCATACCAACACAGAAATGTTATTGACTGGTATTTGGGGAAATTTAACTGTGTTGATTTCCTCATGCTATGTGATTCTCCACATTCTATTGGAGACATGAGGCCACTTTTATCTCAAATCTTTAACCCATCACAAATAAACACTGTTATGGCCTGGAGGTTGGACTTAGAGTCTAAATAATTTAGAACCAATAACACTTACTGTAACTTGTATTGATAGGGCAACAAATGATAATCGTGGAACTGGAAGAATTTGTTTGAGAAGTGTTGGAATTATAATCACACAGAAATCAGACTGTCCTGTTTCAGGCATGAACTCTAAACAAAAGTCACCAATTAATTTCTAACATTTTATGTCTAAGGTGTGAAACCGTTTTCTGAGAGGTTCAAATGGTCCCCGTCAGAAAAACTCCGACAAACTCCGCTCTTTTCCCAGCGCACATCTGGAGCAACTGGACGGATCTTTGCGCACTTACCTTCCGCGCGTGCACGCTGCGCCAGGCAGCCGTCCAACAGGAACACCACGGCCAGATAAACGGCAGACATCCTCCTCCTGAGAGCGGAACCAGAACTGAATCCAGAGGAGATCCGAGGAGACCCGCTGGTCCTGCCCCCTCCAGGAGCGACGCGCTCACGGGCACCACGCACAACCTGCCTCTATCGACACGATGCGTTCAAGTACCGCTGAAAGTTTTAAAATCTTTGCAGAGAAATCAAATGATCTCATCAATATCTATCAAACATCTGTATTTAACCAAACTAAAGTCCACATAAAGGCTACCTGCACGCGCGCGCACACACGTGCCTGTGTTCATGTAGACGCACATAAAAAAGGAGAAGCTTAAAAAACAGCATCTCATTTTTGATTGGAGCTGGAGCTGCGCGCGCACACACACACATTTCAAAATCTCCGTGATCAGTAATAACGGAGCTACAGGACAGCTGTTTTATACTTACACGGAAGTACATGAAAGAGGGACACACAAAACCCACAAAAAGATCTTAATAAATATACACTTACATTCTCCAATTCATCAGTTTGGATCATGACAAACTGGAGTTCCTCCATTTGACCGCCAGGTGTCGCCAAAAACGCATTAAAAATGATGAATTCAATGCAAAAACATTGACTGTTGACAAAATTGTCCCCTTCTCTAAATGTCTGTTCTCAAAAGACAAAAACCTTCCGTTCAAACTTCAGATGAAAGCAGGACACACGCAGGCTGTGATATTAAAACGATGAGGTGCATCAGTAGGAACTGAGGTGCAGGTGTTCCTGCAAAAGCATGGATCTCTGCGATATTTTTGTGCAAAAACAAACAACAGAGAAGGAGAAAACATGTGTACAGAAGTGGTTCTGCAGAAGCTGCAAAAAACATGACGGTTCTCCCTCATCAGGGTTGCACAGTCATGAAGTCCGGCTGGGTTCTAAACCCGATATCTAATAACAAAAAGCATCATTTTGCGGTGCATGACATTGTGGCGCAGTAAAAGATCAAAACCAAAAAGAAGATTTATGAAACTTTTTATTTTAACAGATTTCCAACCTTTACCTTTAAAGCACCGAGGGAGATTGTTTTCAATCTCAAACAATTCCATCTTTCAGATTGAAATCACCTGGTCTTTGCAAACCATGATGGTGAACAATCCATGAGACTGTCAGGTCTCAGCTTTTCCAAAAGGGGCGGAGCATACTATAAACTCTGCAGGGTGTCCAAACTTTTGCGCACACCATTATTTTGTTCTCTGTTATTTTGAAAGAGTAAACGATGGCAATATAGCCTAATTTTGGGGGGCATATTTAAAGGATGTCTCATCTGTAAACTAATGCCTGTGGGATATTTTTCATTCTTTCCGTGGGTTCTTTATGCACAATAATAGAACATTTTACCTGGGGTGCACACACTTCTGATCCCTACTGTATGTTGTTAGAATAAGTGCTAGCTTTAAATTTTATAAGGATTTCTTAAGATGGATCAAGTAATGCTAAGATTCTCTCACAACGCCCTTTAAGGTATGCTTTATCTTAATTTTCACATTTACAGACATCACAAGTAAATCCCACACAATCAGGCTTCCACATCATCCTTATAAAACGGACACCTCGTCAGGAATTATCCCCTACATAATAAATTATAATTTTAGAATTTAATCTAGATTAACTCAGTTAAGAACGCTAACGCGCTCATTTGTAACTAATAGAGATTAATTAGAAAATTTGACACCCCCGTTTTAGTAATGTCTCCAGTTAAAAGTCAGGTCTGAAAGAGAACATTTCTAATGATGCACAGGTATGTAGGAAAGTAAAAAATGTTCCAACTATTCAGACTGAAGCAGCAAAAAAATATTCATTTTTAAAAAATCAGGTAAAAGCTCAGAACTAAACATTTGATTACAGTGAAGGGTTCCAGGTCAAAGTCTGACGTGAACAAAAACAAGAACAACGACTTCATTTGATTCCTGGGTTTATTGTAAGACTGCAATACCCACAAAAAGATATGAGTGATTCATTGAGGAAGAGAAGACATGGAGGTTTTCATCGTCACAAAAGACAAGGACACTTCAGGACCAGACGGATCCAAAAACATAGGTGTCAAAACCTTTACATGAAATCCATGTATGAAACACATGAAAACACAAAAGGAAGCAGAAAGAAGAACTGGTTCGGAGCTTGATTGTTTCCGTGTTCATACAAAGCGCTTTTTATGTGCCAACATTTTAAAGGCGAACAGACGTGATACGGCAGGAAAAACTCGTTTTTCACTAAAGCAGTGAGATGTGAAGAACCACCACAACACTGGAAAACGTGAGAACAGGACAGAGGAGCCGTGCCGCTGATTCTGCGCTGGATTCAGCTTCTGTCCCGTCAGAATCATTTGTGCTGATTTATTCCCAAAGTTTAGGAAATATTTCAAGGAAAATAACGAAGGAAAAACAGATCCTTAAAGTCCAGAAGCTCAGAGCCACACCGAACCGTCATCTTAAGACTTTATGACTAAATGACGTTTAAATAAGAACTTTACAGTTTGAAACCCAAAGCATGGCTGCATTTGACTCATTTAAATTCTCAGTGAAGTATAAATGTAAAATCAGCTTCTGTCAGTACTTGATGTAGAAGTTCTGAGGACAGAAGGTCGGATCTTTAACTCCTGATTCTAGAAAGACTTCGACAGCAGAAGGTGTTCAGAAATGATTCCTGTGGCACTTTTTGAAACAACGGTTAGTGAAGAAGATGTGGGTGGAATGGAAAACTCAGGAGTAACTTGCAGTTGAAACCACTCAGCATTTCAGGAGCTCCACCTCGAAGATGAGGGTGGAGTTGGGAGGGATGATGGGCGGGTATCCTCTGCTGCCGTAGGCAAAGTCTGGTGTGCAGGTCAGCTTGGCCACCTGACCGACGCTCATCTGCAAATGACAAACAACTCAGATGTTTGCAAAACAGAGAAATGGCATCAATCACGATCTCAAACCTTCATCAAACCAACATGAAGAAGAATTGAATTTGAAAGAAACTCAAATGTTCTAATGTGAAGTTTTAGGTCTCGGTTATTCAGATGCATGTGAAAAAGCAGCATTCAGTGAATCTATTTAAAGAACGGAAAGCATCTAAAATTCCAGCTTTCACTTTTCCTCCTCGTGAAAAGTCATCTGCGCTCCTTCTGCCAGGGCAGTGTCTTTCCTCAGTGGACGGTTGGCCTTGACAGCACAGCTGATCGGTTTCAGAAGTAAAACACGACGTTTTCATGAGTCAACACTCCGAGTTTCACCGCGTGTGGGTTTGCGGCAGTTTGACGGCTTTTCTTTGACCTCCGAACATCTCTGCTCCATCTGCACCGAGAAAACCCTCCCACTCCAAAGTCTGTGGTTACTGAAGGTGATGAGAACTAATGCTTTCCACAAAGTAAAACAGAACTACACTCTGTAGATGCTGCTGTTTCTGAAGAACAACATGGTGTTTCTACAATGAGATGGAAGTTTCTCTGAAGGAAATAACTGAATGGTCACTGACCACAGGAAGTGTTTTGTTGAACAAGTTTGAATCAAACTGAGAAGACACATGAGACCAGCTTTGTTTTACTGAAAAACCGTCCAGAGGTGTGCAGATAGACTGACCTGAGCCACACCATCATCCCAACCGCGGATGACTTCCCCAGCTCCTAGTTTGAACTGGAACGGCTCTCCTCGATCCCTGGAGGAGTCGAACTTCTTCCCGTTCATCAGCGTACCTGTTCAGCATCAGCACACCTTGGTTTATTAATGACAAGACCCCCCTCACATGAACCGAAGTCTAAGCAAAGGCCATTAATGATCAAATCTGAGGAGTTTGTTAAGATCTTTGCTGCTGAAGTTTGGGGTTCTGCAAGAATACAATGGCTTTTAGGAATGTCAATATTTTCATATGCATTTTCCATTAGAATATGCATAAACCGTTCCTTTGTTTTTGATGTTTTGGCAAAGACAAAATCTTGCTTCCTTTCAAACTGTGGGTACTTTTTAAAAATATTTTTATATTGTGTGGCAGAAAATATACAAAGAAGATTAAAAGAGAGAAAGTGCTTACAGTTTAAAAAGATGCTAAACTTTCTCTTTGCCAAAATTCAGAGCAAAATCGAGGGAGAGATGAGTTTTAATTCAAGGAGGTAAGATATGGAACAATCTAAAACACTCAATAGAAGAAACCAAATCATCTTCAAAAAAACTTGTTAAAAAAGAAAAGCTTCCAAAATATAATGAACCATGTAGCTCAAACCCGGCTGCAATTTAGAAAATGGAAAAAAAATTAAAAAGACCTGTCAGGGTCATTGTGAACAGAATACTGTGATGTAAACAAACAAACCTAAAGGCTATGTTGCAGAAATGTATGTTTAGATACAATACATTTTTGATTTTTTTTATACACACATTCTTTGTGCTAATTAAAAAAAAAACATAAAAGGGGCAGAAAAAAGTTTTATTTCTTTTCCTTTAAGGAACAAATTGTAGAAGATCTTCTGAGTTTGTTGTTATCAAAATAAAAAGAAATAAAGAAACTGGAAAAAAAAAAATCAACCGGAAACTTCCTAACGCATGGATTACTTGAAGCTCCTGAATGAGCAGTTTCATGGCAGTGTGGCTGAAGCTGCAGACCTCCGTGCTTCTGACTGACTGACGGCTCGCTCTCTGGTTCGGCTGGAACGCGACGGAAAGAACTCGCAAATAATGAATAAGTGCGCGTTCACGTGAAGGGGGCCACACTTGCTCAGGGAAACGAACCGGGCTTGAACCTTTAGCCGCTGTTAGCATCCGTTATCGTTGCCTAAAACAATCCCAGTGAATAAATACGGGGATCCGGGCTGGTTTCCGCTGCTTGCTGTACACCTGGCCATTAATGATGAAGTTAAGGTTTCATTTCGGCGGTTTGGCCGCGTTTGTGTCTAATCTGTTCCGACATTAGTCGGGTTTTCCGCCCCCGTGTCTGTAAGAATGCGCTTAGCTAAGGCTGCTAGCTGGAGCGCTAGCTTCGCCATAATTACCGCCATTCATCACTTTAACGGCTTTTCTAGACGACAAATCAAACATTTCTGAGCCTCTGTCGGAGGCAGATCAAAGCAGACTGCGGTTCCCTTTGGCAGATAAAAGATAAAGAACAAAACAGAGAAATCTCACCAACATAATGCACGGTAACCGTGTGTCCTTTCTGCGGAAAAGTCTTTCCTGAAACGAAAACGTTAACATAAACTTACAATTACAGGGAATTAATATAAGCTGAAGACAAAGCGGTTTTAAAACGTTTACCGTCTCCTGGTTTGATGGTTTCCACGTCCACTCCCATTGTTCTCTCGCTGCAGTCCTCACTGAGCAGAATGGATTATTGATCGTAACGCTAGGGGGCGCTGCGGGGCAGGAAGTCGCCGGCCACGCCCACAAAAGCATTTAATCATTTTCAAACGCAAAAACAGGAGCGAGAACATATCATCTTTTTACGTAACTTTAATCTACACATGAATCTTAAATGAGAAAACGAAAAAAGAGACTTTCAATTTTATTTCTATAGCTCAATATCACAACACAGTTGTCTCAATGGGCTTCACGCTGGTAATTGTACAAAACATAAAATCAGTCATGGAATATAAATAATTGCTGGTTGCTAAACTAAACAGACTGTTAAACTGGGCATTGCTGCCCTTAGACCCTAACTCTGAGAAGTTTCTTTAGTTCATTTAATTTAGTTGTACCTTCCAAATCAAAGACACTGTAGTGTAGAGGATAAATACATTTTAAAAAATGAACATAAAAACTCATAATAAGGCAGTATTTGTTTAACTACTTAAAGTAACAGAGCAGTGAAAGTTAAAAAGAATGATTTAAACTGGGTTTTTATACTGGTTTTAAAAAGTTATTCTTTAGAGCAGGCATGTCCAAAGTCCGGCCCATGAGTCACATGCGGCCAGTGTTCAAATTTCCAACGGCTCACAGACTCATGTCGTAAAATCAATATTATGCAGCCCCCAACACTTTCTAAGAACTACAATTTCTTGGTTTTGAATGGCTAAGATATGTTCTAATCTGTTGTAAACCTGCGCCAACTGCCTGTGCCTACTTGACCTTAAGAACCTTAGAGGCCAAATGAGAAGACCCAAGTATTTGTGCTTTTTTCCTGTTCCTGTGATTTAAGTTTTGAAGTTTCCCATTTCAAATTTTATTTAGACACAAATATTATAGAAAATGTCATGTAAACCCAGATTTAATGTTATCAATTTTTTTCCATAAAGGACATCTCTTTAGGCATCGTCTCTAATATATAACTGTAAATAAATTCAGGCATGAAGGGGTTAAATATATTCAAAACCTTTCACAGCGTCAGCCCTCCACATTTCTCCTTCACATCTCCATCCTTTTATATTTTTGTCTTCAAATATGTAATTCACAGTAATTTTTCTAAAAATGTAACCACATATAATTCTGTTGTATGGGAAAATGAAAAGTTTCCCATTGCAAATAAATCACTAAACACTTTCATTCATTTGCATTGAATGTTATTTTACTGGTTCAATGAATGCAAGCCAATTGATTGGCTCTCACACATTTTCACCTCACCAAATCTGGCCCTCTTTGCAAGAAGTTTGGACCCCCATGGTGGGAGAGTCAGAGGTATGAGTGTGGGAAGGGAAAGTCTGGGGGCAGAGAAACTGACCGCTCCACCCTCATGGTGGTGAGCCCCACAGGAGGAACTGTGAGTTGGAAGGAGATGTGAAGTGTCAGCGCAATGCAATTATGTATTGACCAATCTTGTGCAGTTTGAGGAGAAAAAAAAGAAAGAAAGGTTCAAAGAAAATAAAAAAAACAGGGATGCCAGTGAGGAGCCGGCTCTTGTCGTTCACTCCAGAAAGCTGGCTCTTAGAGCCGTCTGTAGCAGTCTGTGGATGAAACTTTAACCGCGATCATGAACTCTGAGGAACGCAGATCTAAAGAACTGAATCAAATATGAATCTGAATCATGCTTGAAAAAGCAAACAGTTAAAACAAAATACAGAACTTTATTATAAAGCTTCTTTTACATCCAAGAAAAACATCCAATCAAAAAGTGTTGTTTTTAACGTCATACTTTAGCTAAAGCGAGATAACTGCTTTAAAGACACACAAACAAAACATTCTTTTATGTTTGACTGAGAATTGTTTTAGAAGCAAAAGACTAGGTTTCAGAGCTGCTTGTTGGTGATGGATCATAAAGGATGTTGTCGAAGGAAATATCCAGTCTGGTCCGTAAAGTGTCCTGAAATTAAAAAAAATATAGTAAAGGGGTCATACCATGAAAAACCATCGTTTTGAGCTTTGAAGTGTATTATACTGTCCATTCCTCACTAAAACCAACCTCAGAGCGGTGTTTTGACCCCTTCACACATTTCTGAGTAAAATCCTGTGCTTCTGCAGCCGCCCCTCCCCAACCACAAAAACGAGTGGGTTCTCATGTGCTGACGTCATAGATTGAGGACCGCCCCTTTCAGGAAGAGTCAGTTCTGCCAGCTCCGCCCCCAGGATAACATAAACACACTTTCTCTGCAGAACTAGCAGTGATCTGTAAAACGCTTTCATTTTAATGTCCAATATGCACATCCATCTTTGTAAAAAGTTCTGCTGTTTGTTTGCATGTGCAGACATGCGCAGACACGCTGAGGCCTGCGCACGTTGACGTTGTGATGATGTTGTGAAACGGGCAGGACTGACAAGGAGCGAAAGGCTGAGCCTCAGAGATCGTTTTACTTCCAGGTATGCAAAAGAGTCCTCAAAAATAACTCCTATTTCATCAATAATTCATTTTCGGTGTTCCTTTAAAACCTTTCTATTTCTGTGAAACTGGAAGTTTGATCCCCAATCCTGGTTCCTCACCTCTGTATTCCTGCCACAGAGGTCGAACACGGTGCTAACAGTGTCTTCATTTGTCATAACTGTTGGCCTGCAAAACACAAAAACAAAGTCAACAACAGAATGACATGGTTTTAACTCCCTCTTCTTTCATCTTTTCATGGATTAAACTGTTTTGTACATTATTTTCCGGTTTCGGTTCAGGAAGTAGAGACCAGCAGCGATGATGACTCCAACCAGCAGAGTCAGACCCACTGCAAGACTGACAGACAGCAAATCTGAGGAGACAGGAAGCAGCTTCGCATCACTTCATGCAGTTAGACTTTCTAAACTAAAGGCTGATTGGTGGATTTAAATAATCAATTTAAACAATGTGTTTGCTGGGGTCTGTCGGTCTGAGAGTGGTTGAAGTTTGTGAGGAGGATTACAGTTTCTATCAGAAGGTTTGGTGGGAGGGTCTGCGTAGCATTCGCTGGAAATGATGGAGATATCATCAAGAGCAACATCTCCACCTGCAGTCTTCCCTTGCTGATAAACGAACACAAACTGTGACAAGAAAAGACACAAAAAGAAGACAAAAGCAGGAGGATCAGATCCAAGGTTGTTGTCAAACTAAAGCATCTTGATAAAACCAGATTTCATGACTACCCAGAATGCATCCTGGTGCTGAATAGACACGTTTGCTTGCTGCCACTGGTTTCCTTGGTTTCCAGTTTCAATCCACTGCAGAAGTCCTTCATTTCCTCCAGCATTCATTTTCCTGCAGGGAGAGATGGGTTTAAAGCGCTGCACATGCTGGGTCACGTGAGGGTCATGTGAGGGTCATGTGAGGGTCATGTAAGGGTCATGTAAGGGTCATGTTCAGTGCAGCGCTGACCTGTCATTCACATAAACTCTGAGGGTCCCGACCGAGCTGCCATACATGTGGTACCAGAAGATGAGGCAGTGACCTCTGACGGACGGCTGGAACACGTCACTAATCAGAAAGGACATGTCTCCCCAATCCCCCACCGAGCTGTCCACATAAACATAGTGACCTGAAGGACGCACGAGGACACATGCAGGTTTTAAGGGGCCCCTTGTAGCACATTTCAGTCCACCATGATGCTTTTACTGAGTTTCTACCATGTATGGAGTTGGTGGTGTGGTCAACAGTGGGACCAGTGTGGGGGTTTGGAGAAGCTCCAGCACCACGGAGCCAGTCCCCCTGATCGCGGTCTCCACCTAGGTTGGCCCATCCACAGAAAGAGCTCTCAAAGTCACAGAAACCATGAGGAGGACAGAAGGCATCTGTCAGCTGCACGTCATCAAAGGCCATGTCCCCCTCTGTGGTAGGACCCGCCTTCACACCCTCCACCACAACCTGAAACACACACACAGTAGCAGCTTTGACTTTTTATTAGCTTTTTATTACAATTTTGCATTTCACTCAAAAATACACAAAATGTTAGTTCTGGTGTAATATTGTAACAAACATCAACTTTATTTTATTTTACTTTCAAATAAGTGGTCCTTCAATCACTTTTCCTCAAAAAATATTGCTGCATTTTTGGATCTGGACGACTGATTCAGAGAAGTGTGATGTCATCCCTAGATAAATAGGTCAATTCAGTCGCCATTTTTCGCGATCTGGGCACTGCCATGTTGAAACCAAACATTGTCAGTAAGCGATGATTGGTCTGAATTGGTTTGAGTTTCTATGGCAACCACTCTCACTCATCAGGAGTGAGCTTGTTGGATGGCCACACCCCTCCCACTTGAAAGGGGGCTACACAAAACCTGTCAAATGATTTGAATGTTGGGCGTGGGACCAGCAGGCTCCTCCTACTTTGATTTTATGAACTGGTTGTCCAGTTTTTATTCATTTTCCAAACCGCTTTATCCCTTTTGGGGTCACGGGGTTGCCGGAGCCTAACCCGGCTACTCATGGGCGAAGGCAGGGTACACCCCTGGACTGGTCGCCAGTCTGTCGCAGGGGAGTTGGCCAGTTTATAAATCAAATAACTTAAACTACAGAAAAATATCATTAAAAAATGAGGATTGTTAAGAAGATGTAAAAAAAAAAAGGCATCAAGAGTAAGAATGGTTATTCTGGCCGACAGAATGAATAAATAACAGCTGTTTATTTCTCTAAGTCAGTGGGATTTTGGCTTCTTGGAGCCAGCAGGAACTTCCTGTTTGGAACGAAGGGGGAGGGGCCACTCAGTCTAGTTCAGTGAAAACTGGCTGTAGATGCAGACTATGTCCTGCCATTTAAAGATTTCTTGAACATACTTTGCTTTTCTCAGCAGAAAAAAGAATGATTCCTCATTTTACTGAGTGGTCGTGACTCACTCTGTAAGGTTGCACCCGGGGCAGGAGGGAGGCCTGAGCAAACCTCCACAGACGGCCCTGATCTCCCGTCTGGGAGAAGATCACAACCGTCTTCTGGTCTTCACTCTCCTGATAAACATTGAGTGTCCCCACTCCTCTGCCGTTCATGTGGTACCACAGCTGCACACAGGACGCCTTTTCTGAAGGGCACAACAACATGTGATCACTTCTGCTGTTGCACATTGTCTTTTTAAACCAAAAAAAATTGTTCTATATTTAACATTTTTGTCATAAAAAATACAAAATATTACAAGAATCTGAGAAAGCATTTAAATGATTTTGATTTGCATCTTTAACCCAAAAGGTAAGCCCACTTCAAGTCAAACACTGCCACCTGCTGGGTATAGAGGGGAGAGCATCAAAGCTTTCTGTCCTGCTCGGTCGTCAGCAGAGGAGGGCAGGTAGAAGTAATGTCCAGCCGCGGTGTTGGTGCTGTGGTCGCTCTCTGGTCCTGTGTTGGGGTTGGGGGTGTGGCCTGACTGCCTGACCCAGTCAAAGTCATCGGTTGTGTCTTGCTGCCAGTTGCAGCTCCCGTCTTCAAAGTCACATAAATCTGCAGAGTGAAACCAAGGTTTGTTTTTGTTTTTTTCTTTTTTACAGCAGGTTTGGTGGAGACCCGCCATCGCAGCAAACAAAATTAAACTCTGGAAAAAAAAAGAAAAGCCCCAAGAAACACCGCTACAAATAAAAGAAACATCAGGGATGGTTTTTCCTGTTCACCGGACTGGAAGTGGAACTTTGTAACCGTTGATGTGTTTTCCTTCCAGGCTCTCAGCACTGTTACTGTGCTTGTCTGGAGTAGACTCTGCTCTGGAGGGAGACTGTGGCTCATAGGACTGTGTTTTACTGCATATTGAAGTAAAGCTAAAGAACTGGATTTTCTTCTCATTGGTGGACTTTCTGCACACTGAGTTTCTCTACCGGCATCCTGCAGTTTACCTTCAAACCTGGGGCTACGTGGCCTACCCAAAAACACATTTAAAAATAAATATAGTGACATCAAACACTAACATCTTTCCTTACTTTCTCCTTCATTTTCCAGTTCATACTCCTGTTCTTTTTTCTCCTTTTCATTTGCACCTGTGCTTCTTTTTATTTGAAGCACTTCTTTCATGTGCATCATCATTTCTTTGCAGCGATGTTGCTTGTATTTGTAATAATGTCTCTTAGCTTTCTTTCATTTGTTTATTTTTGTCTTTGAGCCTTTTTTTTGCGGCAATGCTCAGCCACCGCACACATTGACCCCACCCCCACTTAAAAGCTGCCACGAGGGCTGGGGATTTTGGGCTTTACAAGGGTCAGAAGCCTTTTCTGTTAATAAACAACCATCTAATAAATGTAGTCCAGTGCGTAAGATCATTGAAAATTGATTGCTAAAAAAGTAAGAACATGTAAAATGCTTGAGATGAATGATGGACTATGTGTGTAGGTTACCAGAAGGAGGACACGGCCCCTCCATGAAGGCAATGTCGTCCATTGCTATGTCTCTGGCCTGCCCCCCCACCGTGGCCTCCAGAATCACCTGGTGGGCTGTCTGCAGGGTCACGTGGCTCTGAGACAGAAGCCACTCATCCTCTTGGTTTCCTGACTTTTGCCAAATCTACAGGAAGATGGAAAGCGGATTCACAATGAGGATGTGAAGAGGTTTTTGCAACACACTGATATCCCTCTGCACATTTTTTAGCTGCACATTAATTTCATTTTGCAATCAGGATTTCACAACTTTAAAAAAAGGTACAACAAAGAGAAAAGTAAGAGGAAACGGCCACAAAAAATGCTCAGTCAGTTCCAACAGTGCAGGAAGGGGAAGTCAGGCATCCTGATTTAAATATGAATGAAATACAAACTCTACTTCTTCATCATGAAGTTGTTTTTCTTGGTTTAATATGTTTAGAATAAATCAAAAAATGTAAAAATGTACCAGTTCTTTCTCCAGAGTGTCGGCTGTTTGCAGAAAGATCTTCAAGTGTCCCACAGTTGCTCCAAACATGTGGTACCACAGTGTGAAGCAGTACCCTCCTTCACCAGCAGGTGGCAACACTGCAGACTTTAACTGCGCTCTGTTTCCCTTCAGGCTGGGATGGGAACTTTTGATGTGAAGGTATTTCCCTGTGAAACAAATGCAGAGTTCTGACCGTCAAAAAGAACCCTTTTCTGTTTGCAGAAACTTGTAACGTGGGAGCTTGAGATAAGTTTTCTTTGGAAAGGTTGAAAACTTCATCTGAGCTCACAGTTACACTAGGAAAGACATTTGTTTCACTCTGACTCCTAATGTCATACGGCCAAACAATAGTCAGAAGTAAAAGTGCAGATCTAAATGAGAAAAAGGCCTTTTGCTTAAACGTAGAAGCGCGATAACCATGACCTCTGGCTGTAATTTTACTGGAGCCATTTGTGCAGCTGTGGTGATCGTTTCCCAATGATGGTCACTTCTGCCTATAGATGGTGATGCTCGGGAATGTTCTGAAGAAGCGGCAGCCCAAAGGCAGCTGACCTTTGCCGGTGGTGTGGTCTCCTGCAGGCCCGGTGTTGGGGGTCTCTGTGGGGCCGGACCTGCTAAGCCAGTCCAGCTCATCCTCGGCTCCCTGCATCCACCCACACATCCCATCATCAAAGGTGCAGCTGCAGGCAGACAGAGCTGAAGGGAGGAAACGAAAAATGTAACCCTCACTGAAGCTGCAAGAATGTGAATGAGACAGTCACACATCACACAGATTCCATCAGCCCACTGCAGCAGAAACACCTTCTCATTTACCTGGTGGCTGGTATGTTTTTTCACAGTTAAGGAAGGAGATGTCGTCCACGGCAACAACAGCCCCCCCAGCAGCCTGGAGCTCTTTTGATTCTTTCTTTGTGCTGCTGAACCAAACCTGAGAAGACAGAAGGACCACGGATGTTCGGTTGGGTTGTGAGGGGATGTAAGCTAGCAGCTAGCAGAGTGTAAACAGAGAGCTCTCGGTTCTGGGTATTGCTTCACACCAATGGTCCCGCCCATAACTCAGAGGTGAATTTCTAATGATCTCCTGCCACTCTGCAGAACCTATGTCCTAGAAAACAGATTTTGACTTGACCTAAAGACGACAATCTTAATTAAAAGACCACTGGGACGCTTTGAACATAGATCAGAAGATGATCGGGGTGGAACTTTAAAACACAGTTTGTAATGCAGAACAGTATTTTATGTCTCTGAAGTCGGACTCGGTGTCTTTATGTAATAAAAACGGCCTTTCATGTTTGGCTTCAGAAAAGAGATAACTGTGAGAAGTCTGCAACACTTGGAAGCTTAGCGGGAAAAGTCTTTTGAAGGAGTTTCAGAGCAGCAAACTGAAACAGACCACCACTCAACGTCAGCTCTGGCAGCTGACCTTGTACGGCTGCTCATGCAGGCCTAGGGGCAGATGCTCGGAGGTCCAGTGGGAGACGGTGTTGTGACTGCGTGACCACAGGATTGCTTCACTGCCTCCAGCTTGCTGCATAAGCACTCTGAGTGACCCAGCACTCTCTGCACTGATGTGGAAGTGAAACCTGCGTCCAGGAAACGAGGAAGGAGAAGAGAACGCCAGATTAGGAAGAAAGTTGCGTGGCAGAAAGACAGGCGGACAAAGGAGTGTTAAGCAACTCATCCACTGCTTTGTTCCAAACCACAACTCTGCAGACTTTATGAACTCCAACAGCAGCGAGAACTCACTGAATCTGGCAGTAGGGGGATGATGGGGGGAGCAGAGGACCCTGGAGCCTGGCCTCGCCCCCGCCAGATCCCTGACCGACATCCGCCCTCATGAAGTAACCTGAGCACAAAGGACAGCCGTTTGGCCTCCATGTTTCACGTGCACCACATTCAGAGGCTTCATTTGTCTGCGGTCATCACCATTCCCTGTGGTGTGATCTGTTGGAGGCTCAGTGTTGTTGTTGGCCCTCAGCCTCTGCCACGTGCTCGGGCCCTCGCTGCTGTCAGTCCACTGGCACTGATCTCTCTCAAACGTGCACGGCCCTAAAATGAAAGTAAACTATGGAGTAAGAGTGCAATACAATGGAAAAGCTGGTGAAGGAATCCCTCATTTGGGAGAATGGGGGCTGCAGCGCGAACTGGAGGTGATGAAAGAGGATCTGCTGCTCGAGCTCCTTCAGGAAGTGTCTGCAGTTTACGCAGAGAGAAGTGAAGCAGTGATCGCTTCCTGAAAACACGCTCAGCCCAACTTCATGCACGGACATCATACATGTCCTGTTTCTGCATCCGCTGATGGAGTTCACCTCGTCAGAGGCTGAAGGTGAAGAGCAGAGTCTAAACAGCTTCTCTCACCACAGCCGGCCTCGTCTTCTCCTTGGGGGCAGTCCGGATGATAATCACATTTCAAAGCGGCTGAAATGCAAACGTTCCCGCTGGACAGATGGCAAAAGAATTCCCCGTCCTGAAACAGCAAAGAGAAGCTCCTCAGAATTTCCATGACTGCTGACATGAGTTTGTTCTGTTACTGATGTTCACCTGACAGGGATCCGCGGGGGGAGTTGAGTGTGTGGCTAAAGAGG